>JAJIBD010021605.1:0-321621 GCA_021461705.1 Cryptotis parvus
TAAACATTCTGCTTATTGTTCCAGCACAGGGAGGACAGCGATGTGTGAGAAAGTTTCCTTAGACACAGTCCTTGTTTAAACCCTGTACACGGTAATCATTCATTTAGGTGACTGGGACAGACTATCAGATTTACCGAGTTGACCAATTTGATATTTATAGCTCGTGAGCTCATGAAGTGATTGTTTTGACAATAAAGACACGGAATTAAAAGACCACCCGGCATCGCTTTTCATGTCCCATTCCCCAGTACATTCCCGTGTCCAAGACCTGCTGATTTCAAGAAACAGAGTGAGGTGTTTGAAGATTTTTCCAGGTGTCTTGTCAGATACACTCAACGGAGCTCTGATTCACTGTGTCAACACTTGAGGATAGGGAAGCTCAGAATGAGGTGAAAAGTGAGCATGCTAGAACTTCTCGGCTCACAGGAATGCAACTGCCCGTGGAAGCAAAGTGCTATAAGCTCGGTGAAGCAGCCGCCAGCATCTAGCACCATTTCCTCTACAGACAGGAAACCGGGAAATACCCTAGAGGCAGCTGTCCCTTTCTCTGGTTCCTGCATGCATACTACGCCATGTAGAAATTGCCCAATGGTTGCACCTTAAAACTAAGTGAGGTGACACCATTGAATTGTATAAGGTGCTGCAGTCACCCCTCTGTGCTGATCAGCCTCTCTCTATTTCATTCCGTATCGTATTTGTTCTTGATCTTAGATGAGAGAAGAAACAAAAGGCCCTCATTTTCAGAACTGTTTGCAAACCTATCATTAATAATCATTCTGCGTCAGACTTTTCTGTGTACTCAGTTTTGCCACCTTAGAGAGATGCCACCTTAGAGAGATAATCCAAATTGCTCTCCCTGTGCACAGCTGTTCATGAGGCAGTCGGGGAGGCATGGCAGGTTCTAGTCCTGGCCCACCACCTCAGCAGAGCCTCACAACAAGCCAGACCACCCCCCCTCACTTCACGGGCGCCGCCATTTTCCACATTTGGACTTCCCTCTCGTCAGAACTCCAACAGCAGACCAGCCTATCAGAGCCCGGATCATCGAAACCCACCCCTGCAGCAGCTTTTTCCTCAATCTGGCCCAGGTAAGCTGGTCCAGAGCCTCTCAGACATGCGGCAGAGCTGTTCCTTGCTCTCCCTGTGCACAGGACGTTCGTGGAGGCAGTCGGGGAGGCATGTCGGGTTCTAGCCCTGGCCCACCACCTCGGCAGAGCCTCACAACAAGCCAGACCACCCCCGCCTCACTTCACGGGCGCCGCCATTTTCCACATTATTATTAGTATACCACCACAAGATATACAAATCCAAAAATGTTCATAATTGGGTCTCACGCAGTGTTCCAGCAACGGTCCCTCCACCAGTGCCCATTCCCACCACCATTGTCCCACCATCAATGTGCCCCTATGACAAACAAACGGCCAAAGCTCACCACTGACTCCCCATTCCACATCAGAACCCCCCCACCCCGATGCGTTGCAAATACAGTGATATTTACAATGCATATATGGGCAAGAAGATCCTGGAAAGGACCTGGACCTAAACTTGATTATCATCAAAGCCTGGCACGTGGCCACTTTGCCACCATTTTGTAGGTAGGAACCAGCACAGCCGGGCGACCGACGAAGTCTCTTCTCAAGGGTTGCTGATGAGGGCGGCTGCCGGGCTCTTTGCCTTTCCCGCTGGGTCATTCGAGGTAGGGAGATGAGATGAGGGCCCCCAAGCCCGCACTAAACCCATCAGTGTGGCTACAGCAGCCCAAATGTCTCCTGGCCCTAGGAGCTCTGTTGGTGTCTCTGTTACTGTGCGACTATTGGTGGTCTTTCACGATTCAATCGTATACTAAACAATAAGCAAACTCCGTGTCCCCACACACAGGTGTGTTATAGGGAACAGTCAGGGCCATTGCACATTTGATGTATGGGTGGGATAAGTACAAAACCCTCATTCAGGACAGGAAAAAAGACTAAGGAACCTAAGCTGTGTCTCCTAGTTGAAGCTGCAGCGTGCCGCTCTGGACCGTGCAGCTCAGACTGATAGAAAGAAACGCATTGTGACCTTCCCGATTTGTTAATTTCCCACACATTCTCTCCCATTTCCTGCATATAGAATTTTTTGTGTTCTTTTGTTGGGGACCAGAGTCTCTCCTCAGTGCTCAGGGCTGAATCCTGACTCAGTGATCAGAGGTCACTTAGGACATTTCTCCAGGGTTGATGTCTGCAGGGTAATAAACCTAGGGAGGTGAGACAAAGCAAATGCCCCACTCCCCGTTCTGTCTTGTGGGGCTTCACCATAGGCTTATTGATGCTTCTGACCTGCGTTTCTCTCAGAACATTAAAATTCCCTGCCATTTGTTGATGTCCTTAGACACAGATATTCTTATTCCCAAGGTTTCAAGCCTCAAATGAACTGTAGTGTGGTCTGTGCACGTTCATGGTCTGTGCACTTTCATGGTCTGTGCCATGTTCAACGCCAAACACACTGCAAGGATGTACTCCGTTCAGAAATTAAGCCTTTGAAAAACTAAGTTATGTGGTTTGGCAATTGAAATCTCCAGGCTCTCATGCGGTCGGAGATGGGCTCCCTCCGTCCATCTCCCTGTTCTTGGAACTGCCAGTCAGTCATTCCCATGCCCCAAGGTAAAAAAATGTAATGCCAACTTTATCGCCCAGTCAAAAACTTCTGGAAATCCTGGAGACTCGGCCACATTTGCAGTCAGATGACTTCTCAAGTGCTGCTACACTGAGATTCTCCGTAGCACAGCACATTTAATGGGTATAAGCTAGAAGGCAACCAATAATAAAATAGATACTCATAATTCCTGTCTTGCAACAACGCTTCTGTAATTTCTTATACAAGGGAGAAATATTACAAGACAGTGGATTTCCGTGCCCGGGCCAACTCGGCTTTGACAACAGGCACTGCTGGGGTTCAACTAGATGGTCCCTTGAGTCCCTAGGAGTCATCCCTCATCGCAGACACACAAATAAGCCATGGGCAACACTGGGTGTGCTCAGGGGAAACAAAAACTTGACTCGCAGAGAGAAACAGTCCTCAACCACTATTCTGATGGGCAAAATTCTACAATTAAAACCCCAAAAGGAGGCGCTTTGAGAATCCAGAAGAACAAAGGACGAAGCTCTCCATTTCAGAGAATAGGACTGGAGAACTCACTTTGAGACACCAAGGAATTAGAGCACTTTTCACTCCAAGAAACAGCCAGCTGTTTCAGGAAGTGTTTAGGGTCATTGGATGGAACATGCTAACTCCACAGAATCTACATGGGAAAGTACTGTTCTTCATAGGAGCTACCTGTACCTGTTGTTTCAAGAGCCCTCAGCCAAGACCCTTGGGGCATTGACACCTGCTTCCTCCTTTTTCCTGCTTTCTCTCGTTGGCCATGTCCATCCTTGATGATGGGAAAAAGATTGGGCTTCAGTTCGAATTACAACCGAGTCTTTCATAGAATTTCAACAGCTCTGCTGAAAAACATCGACCATAACCTCAAGTGTGCTCATGCCTAGTCTGTACCTTTTCCTTCAGTGCTGGAGCTCCCGGGTTTGTATGCTGAACAGCATCCCCACTCGAGTTTCCATGATGTATGGGAGAAGAACACACGCATGTTTAGTGAGGGTCAACAGTATACACAAACTTGGGAGAGAAAACAGGCAACAACATACCCTGTTGGCATCTGTGGCCGCAGCTAAGGATGTCATCTGAAAAAACACAGCACATCAAACCCTAGGATTTGGGACCTGAGACCCTTACAAAGTCCTCAATGGGGAATAAAGGCTTTTGTGCCTGGGGCAGATCCTGTTACCATTTTTAAGGAGGTATTTTCATTGGTTATTAATTTCTCGAAGAGCTTCTCCTTTTGGTCTCTAGGAGAAAGATTGATCTGGTCACATAAGGCACAAAAGAAACTTGAACAGAAATCACCTCCATAGGCTTTTTATGCTCATGCTATCCCTGATATCACTTCCAAATTCTCATGATACTCTTTGTACTGAGTATAAAAGTGTTTTTATACTGATTATAAAAGTGTTCCAGGATGAAACTGCTACTTCTATTCCTAATCTATGTTTTTTACCTTCAGTATTCACAACTCAGATAAATCCTTATTTACCCCAAAATTTCTCCTGAACTAGCAGTGATAAGTATTTTCCATGGGAAGATACTAGGAGCCTTTCTTATTTCTATTTTTTGCTTGTTTCTAATTTTTTTTTGTCTTTGTTTAAACACCATAATTTACAAGTTCTCACAGTAGAGTTGTTTCAAGTATGCAATATTCGTTTTTAATGGTTTTGGGGTCCTATACAGCGATGTTTAGGAGTTACTTTGGGTTTTGCACTCAAGAATTATTCCTATCGTTGCTCAGTGGACCAAATGGGATGCCGAGGACCAAACCTAGGTGTTTTGTGTGCAATGCCTAACACTGTGCTTTTGCCTCGGCTCCTAGTCTCCTTATATTTATTTCTATTCCTATCATTTTCCTGGAGTTTAAACTCCGTGATACTACAATGTCACAATCTGATCTATCAATTGGGGTTGACTTTACACTAAGCTGCTCCTTAAAATATAGGACCATTTGCATCACCCCCAAGAATGGTTATCATGACGTCAATTTCCATACAACATAGACCGCTTTGTGAAACTAAGACATCCGACATGTTTTGGTTTTGGTTTTGCTCACACTTGATAATTTTTCCCTCATTCTCTTTATATATTTTCTGAACCTTTGCTCCTAGGTATAGCTTAACTGAGTAACAACTTTCTATCCATATTAAAAACACAAAGTCCAAAGGTACAATTAAGCCTCTTTTGTTAGAATTTGAACTCACTTCAAGAAGTCCACTATTTTTATTGCTCTTGTTAATTTTTTTCTTCTTCTTTAATTTCTTTTTCCAATACGATATTTTGATTTCTTTTCCTGCCACGGGAAAGACACAGTGTTGTCCTTCATGTCAATTGCATGCTGATTTCAAGGGATCAGTACTGCTAGCACCTCTGACCATCTACTAGACAAAAGTCCTGACTTTCTGTGGGCAGTATGATGAAAATCTTTTGAATCAGACACACTAAAGGTTGTCAGGTTTCGTCCTGCTTAGGCAGGGAGGGGGTGCTCAGACACCACTGAAGGGAGTCAGCTTTTGCCCTACTTGGGCAGCAGGGGGTGGTCAGCCACCACTAAAGGAGTCAGGCGTTGCCTAGCTTGGGCAGAGGAGTGCTCGGAGAAGCACCGAAAGGGAGTCGGTCATGCCATACATGGGCTATAAGGGGCATGAGGACGCAGTAAAGCGTGTCAGCCTTCGGTTTGCAATGACACCATTAAAGGGAGTCAGGCGTCGCCCTGCACTGCCAGCAGGGGTGCTCAGGCACTAGTAAAGGGAGTCACGTTTGGTGCAACATGGGCAGTGAAGGGCGCTAGGACACCTCTCAAGGGGGTCGGCCTTTGAGTCCATGAGCAAGGCTGGCCTTCGGACACCAATAAAGGGAGTCACCCTTTGATTTTCATTGACACCTATAAAGGGAATCAGCCTTTGCACTTCATGGCAGCAGGGGGCGATAGGACTCCACTCAAGGGATTCAGGCTTTGCCCAGCATGGGCAGCAGGGGGCGCAAGGAAACCACAGGGGAAGTCAGGATTCGCCTGGCATGGGCAGAAAGGGACGCTCAGACACCAGTAAAAGAATCGCCTTTCCAGTGCTCGGGCAGCAGGGTGCTCAGACACCACTAAAGGGAGTCGGCCTTAGCCCTGCATGGGCAGCAGAGGGCCGGCGGACACCACTAATGGACGTCACCCTTTGGTCTGTATGGATACCACCAAAGGGAATCGGCCTTTGGCTTGCATGTGCAGCAGGGGCTAGAGGACACCACTAAAGGGTTCAGACTTCGATCTGCACAGACACCCTTGAAGGGAGTCAGCCTTTACCCTGCATGGGCACCAGGGCCCTGAGCAAACCGCAAAATGATCTGAGCCTTCGCCTTTTTATGGGATTCAGGCAGCGCTCGGACGCCAATAAAGCGAGTCCTTTGGTGCTGTTGCAAATACAATGATCTTCACAAAGTATATATAGGCTTCACTAGCATGGGCAGCATGGGGCCCTCTGACAACACTATTGGGCATCGACTATTGCCATTCATAGGCAGGGCGTCGCCCATGAACACCAGTAAAGAGAGTCGGCCTTTGGTCTGTGGGGACACCACTAAAGTGAATTAGCCTTTGCCATTCATGTGCAACGTGGGGAGCAGGACACCTAAAGGGAGTCACGGGTGACCCTGCATGGGCAGCAGGGGGCAAGATGACACAACTGAAGGGGGTCGGGTTTCGCACAACATGGGCAACACACGGTGGTAGGACACCACCAAGGGAGTTGGCCCTTGCCCTGCATAGGGCAGCAGTGGGCACATGGGCAACTTTAATGGGAGTCGTCTTCACCCTGAAGCCACACAAATAAGTGCTGAGCACCACTGTGTCTGCACAGGAGACACAAAAACTAGGCAATTGACTCACAGAGAGAAACTGTCCTCACCCACTTTTCTGTTGGCAAAATCCTTCAATTATAAAAACCCAAAGTGAGGAGAGCGCTTTGAGAATGCAGAAGAAGAGGACGAAGCTCTCCGTTTCAGAGAATAGAACCACAAAAAGACCTTTGAGGAAACAAAGGCTTAGTCCTGTCACTTGTAGAAACAAACAGCTGTTTCAGGAACAGCTTGGGGCCATTGCAGGGGAAGATGCTAACTCCACAGAAGGGACATGGGGCTGGTACTTTTGCATGAGTTAAGTGCTGCCCTTCACAGGAGCTCCCTGTACATGTTGTTTGAAAATTCCTCAGACAAGGTTTGGGCATTGACACCCGCCTCCTCATTTCTTCCCACTGACTCACGATGGCCACGTGCATCCTTGATGATGGGATAAGATTGGGCTTCAGTTAGAATTGCTTACTGAGTCTTTCACAGAATATCAATAGCTCTAGTGAGAAGTTCGGACCTTAACGCATCCAGAGTCTTTACATTTTCTTCCAGTGCTGGAGCTCTCGGATTGTTTGGCCTAACTTCATTTTCACTCATTATCCATGAATTGTGGGAGAAGATCAAACATATATTCAGTGACAGTTATCAGAATACACAAAGGGTGGGAGAGAAAAAAAGGCAAAAACCTGCCCTGTTGGCCTCTGTGGCTTCCTGTAAGCAAGTCATCTGAAACAACACAACACATCAAAACCCCTGGGACTTGGGACTTGGGGCCATTACAGTGTGCAGAGAGGAATAAAGTCTTTTTGTGCCTGGGGAAGATACGGTTACCATATTTAAGTTGGTCTCTTCATTCTTTCTCAATTTCTTGAAGAGCTTCTCCTTTTGATCTCCTGAGACAGATTGATCTGGTCACATAAGAAACTATAGGAACTTGAACAGGAATCACCTCCATGGGCTTTTTATGCTCATATGACCCCGATATAATTTCCCAATTCTCATGAAACACTTTCCTGATTATAAAAGTGTTCCAGGATGACTTTGCTGCTTGGATTCCAATTTTAAGTTTTTTATCTTCAGTATTCACAACTTAGATAAGTCCTTACAGATCCCAAGATTTTTCCTGACTTAGAAGTGTTAAAAGTATTTTTCCACTGGAAGATACTATGGTCCTTTTATTATATATATTTCATTTTGGGACATACCGGGTATTCTCAGCGGTTGGTCATTGGCTTTATACTCAGGAATTACTCCTGGTGTTGCTCAGTGGACCATATGGGATGCTGAAGACAGAACCCAGGGTGGCTATGTAAAAGGCTAAAGCCCTCCCGCTGTGCTGTTGCCTTGGCCCCTAGTCTCCTTGAATTTATTTATATTCCTATTATTTTCCTGGATTTTAAACTCTGCGATACCAAAGTCACCATCTCATCTATAACTTGGGGTTGACTTTACACTAACCTGCTCCTTAAAATATGACCATTTGCATCACCCCCAAGAATGGTTTTCATGAAGTCAATTTCCACACCGTTTAGACAGCTTTGTGAAACTAAGACATCAGACATGTTTTGGTTTCCGTTTTGGTTTTGCTAACTCTTAATAATTTTTCTTTCATTTTCTTTATGTCTTTTGAACCTTTGCTGCTAAGAATAGCTTAACTGAGGATAAGCCTTCTATTGATATGAAAAACAAAAAGTTCAGTGGTACTGCTTAGTCTCTTTCCATTAGAATTTGAACTCAATTCAAGAAGTTCCTTTCTGTTGTGGCTTTTATCAATTTTTTTAGTTATTTCTGGAGTGAAACTTAGAATGGTGGTTACTTGTCCCTTTACTTGTGTCAAAGCACACCCGCTCTCCCTTTCTTTCCTGTCATGGGAAAGAGACACCATTGACCAAAATGCCTATTTCAAGGTTGTTTCAAGGGATCAGTACTGCTAGCACCTCTGACGATCTACTAGACAAAACATCCTGACTTTCCGTGGGCAGTATCATCAAAATCTTTCAAATCGGACACACTAATATGAGTCCGGTTGCGTCGTGGATGGCAACAAGGAGTGCTCAGACACCACTAAAGGGTTCGCCCTGCTTGGGCAGCAGGGGTGCTCTGAATCGCACTATTGGGAGATAGGCCTTCCTCTTGCAGTGTCAGCCTTTGCCTTGTATGGGCAGCAGGAGGCACTCAGACAGCACTAAGGGGGTTGAGGCTTCGCCACAGTGGACTGAAGGGCGCACTAGGACAACACTACGGGAGTCTGCCTTTTGCCCTGCATGGGCAGCGGGGGCCTCCGGACAGCACCTAGGGGAGTCATTTTTTCCATACAGGGGCAGCAGTGGCCACTCAGACACCAATACAGGTATTCGTCCTTCGTGCTTCATGTGACTCATGGGGTGCATAGACACCACTAAAGGGAGTCAGGCTTCGCCAAGCATAGGCAGCAGGGGGACCAGGGGCACCACTAAAGGGTGTCAGCTTTGGGTCTGCATGAACACAACTAAAAGGGAATCAGCCTTTGTTCTGCATGTGCAGCAGGCGACAAGGACACCACTTAAGGTTTTCAAGCCCTCAGCAGGGCTTGACACTTACTGACTCTAAGTGTCAAGCCCTGCTGAGGGCTTCTTTCCTGACAAGGATCTCTGTATGCAAGAAGCACCACATTTTCTGCCTGGCTGGTTTGGCCTTGTGACACAGGGCATGTATGGAGGGGGGAAGGTCTCATCGGTAAGGGCAGCTAAATCCACCAAGGCCTGCTCGAATCCATGCTGCAAGGCTAGAACCTGTAAGCGGAAGGGGAGACGTTCTCTTCCCCCCATCAGGTAGAGAATAGGGACCCTGGGGACGCTCAGGAATCTCCGTGTTTCTACAGATGGGGAAGGCCACCACCAGTGTCACTCCTTTAGAGAGCATTCATAAAAGCTGGCAAGCATTTGATCCTGAAACTCTCAAGAAGGACACACTGATATTTTTTCTGCACAAAGGCATGGCCCGGCTATCCTTGGGATGGTGGTGAAAAATGGCCAGAGGAGGGAAGTATCAATTACGCTACTCTTCGTGAGCTACACCTCTTTTGTCCAAGTATGGGGAAATCGTCAGAAATGTCCTATGTTAAGTAGTTTTGGGAGTTGGGCAAATGCCCTGACCTTGGAAAAGTGTCTTTTTGACCCTGCTAAGTTACTGTGCTGTATGAAAAGATTCTTGAAGGGGATTACTCTAAGGCCAACTTATCCCTCTGACTGCAGGGGGCTGAAGGGAGGAATTGCATTTGGAGGTGTCACTCAGCCCATAGGTCCCGCCCAGCAGCCAGTGAAATATCTGAGCAAAGAGCTAGGTTGTGGCTAAGGCCTGGCCAACCTGTCTCAGGGCCCTGGCTGCTACTGCTCTCCTGTACCAGAAGCTGTCAAACTAACTCTGGGAAGAGATCTATCAGTCCATTCACCTCACGACATCACTGGGCTACTTAATTCTAAGAGTGGACTATGGCTGTCAGATAGTCACCGCATATAGTACCAGGCATGTCTCCTAGAGGGACTTGCAGTGGCTATCCGCAGGTATGCCAGTCTCAACCCTGCCACATTCCTCCCACACCAAACAGACAGCTCAGAGCAGGATTGTGAGCAGATCATTTTGCAAACTTGTGTGGCCTGGGAGGATCTAGCCACATCCCCTTTCTCCGCAGTGATTTAACTTTGTTTACTGATGGTACCTCCTTCATGGAGAAGGGTTGCAGAAGGGCTGGTTCTACAGTAGTTAATGACCAAGGTCTCACTTTACGCACAGGCACTGCCCTCAGGGACTAGTGTTCAACTGGCCAAATATTTGCCCTCACCCGAGCTTTGGAGCTCGGAAATGGACAGAGAGTTAACATATGTACAGATTCTAAAGCCTCCTTGGTGTTTCTAGTACATGCTACAATTTGGAAGGAGAGAAAAATTCTTGTTGTAATAGCTCCCCGTAAAATATCACAGGGAGATCAATCAATTATTGCAGGCATTTTTGTTTTTTTGCTTTTTGGGTCACACCCGGCAATGCTCAGGGGTTTCTCCTGGCTCTGCACTCAGGAATTACTCCTGGCGGTGCTCGGGGGACCATATGGGATGCCAGGGATCGAACCCGGGCCAGCATGGGCCGGATACGTGCAAGGCAAACGCCCTACCCACTGGGCTATCTCTCCGGTCCATATTGTAGGCATTTTATCTCCCTTCAAAGGTGGTTATAATTCACGGCAGAGGTCACCAGAACGGAAATGTCTCCTTCGCTGAGGGAATCGGCCTTAGGAATCCAGTTCCATCTCCACTGCACGTGGAGGCCTCTGTCCTCTGACCAGGTTGAATAGGCTAATGATATACTAAAAGGCCACCTCAGGAAGCTCTTTCAGGAGACCCAATTGCTGTGGGTCACCCTACTGCCCATTGCCCTACTTAGAATAAGAAATACTGCTGGGAAGTTAGGCTTGAGTCCCTATGAGGAAGTCGTAGGGGAGATCATTCCTTCTAATGATTTTCTGAAGGATAGAGCCACCCAGGAAGTGACCCAAGATGTGATCCATTTGGCTAAGCTCCAGCAGGCTCTAAAGAGTTTTTCAGAAGGACTCCCCGGTCATCAGGGCCATCATTCTTTAACCCTGATGACATGGTCTTAATCAAAACCCTTCCCTCAACTGGGACCTCACTCTCCCCCACGTCGGAGGGGCCTTACGCTGTGCTCTTGCCTCCCCCCAACAGCCATCAAAGCAGCTGCTGTGAACTCCTGGGTATACCACACCCGAGAAAAGAAGTGGCACCCTGACGAGTGCAACCCTAGTGTTGAGGAGGAAACATTAAGCCCAGACACCCAGTACACCTGTGAACCAGTTGAAGATCTTCGACTGGTATTTAAGATGCTTGTCTCTTTCACATTGGAAGCCATAAAGGTATAGGGGGTGATCAACATGAACTGCAGATTCAGGGGGTGGAGGTGTGGTATTGTGGTCCTCTGGACAGCCCCCTCAAGAAATACCATGACTTCACTGGGCCCCCGTCTCTGCCACAAGGCAACAGAAAGTAAACAGACTGACTCATCATCCCATTTCTTGACTGCAGTCAGGGTTGCATCTCAGAGAGGGGGAAATGTAAGAGGAAGCCTCAGTTTCCCCTTGCCAACCAGAGAGGCGCCCAACAGTTTCTCCTTGCCAACACTTCCATTTCTCCCCCATTGACCTGCCCCACCTCATTCTAAGGTCCTGTCTTCAAAATTCCTGGTTTCCCCAGGACCATACAATTCTGTCTGGAACTAGGAGTCACAAGACTAAGATAATAATGAATACCTGAGGCAGATAGTTGGAAAGACCCAAACCAGCCAGAACACCCTCAAGTTTTCCGGCATTCTCTGTAATCCTCGGTTGATGACAATGCAGAAGGCCTTTAAAAGAGCCTACGCAGGACTATTTCAACTTAGTTATACTACTGTTCCTCCCCTCAAAGGGAGTTCCTTTCCTTTCTCCTCTACTTTCCAATAAAATTTTCTACATTTAATTCTGAGTCTGAGCATTTTTATCCTTCAATATTTTAATTGTTGAAAACATTGGAAGACCCTGGGAATTGCGCTCGAACAAAGACACCCGCCACCGCTGCTGCTTCTGCTTCACCTGCATCATATCACAATTAATTATTGCTTTACTTTTCTTTTTAGGCCATAATCCGGGTACAGATGGAGTCTTACCTTGATTTTTTGTTTATCGTTTTAGACAACCCTCCGAACAAAATATAAGAAAATGCAAGGTCACATGCGTTTACTGGGGTAGACAGCAAATGGCATAATCCCCGTGTATCAGACACGGGGTTCTATTACCTGGTTTCTACGATATGATGAACATTTTACCTGTACTATTTTGTTTAATCCAATGGCATTTCCTATCAGAGATGACAGTTTTGAACACCTCTCAGAGAGTGAACAGAAGGCACGTTGGCATAACCAGCCATTCTTGCCTATCTGAACCAGTGGCTCAAACAAAGGGAAAGATGGCGGAAATGCTTCATGGCCTTGTTGTACCTGGGATATCAGGGCCATTGTGGTGATGCGACAACAGTCAGAGCCATACCAAACATTCCTCGGGGCATCCAAAGTTGACCTGGCAATACTCAGGGGATCATGTTTTGTCAAGAATCTATTCTTGGTCAGCTGCATGCTGGACATGTGCCCTAATCACTGTATTATGTTCTGGTCCCAAGCACAGATTTCTACTGAGACTTCAGATTGAAAATAATTCCAAAATAGGAAAGTACAACAATATCTTAGCTTAACCTCTTTGATTTGTTAGCATATCCTCAACCAATGTAATCGCTTTGAAGAGGTGTATCATAACTAGGGATGAAACTGAAAATTCAGGGACTGGAGAGCTGTTCCAGGAGAGATGTTTGCCTTACCTGGGCCAACGGGGTTCAATCACGGGCACCACATAAGGGCCCCTGAGCCCTCCAGAGTGCTCCCTCACCGCAGATCACTGAATGTGGTTCCCAAAACAAAGACGGATATAAGACAAAACCTCTAAAAGAAATATTTCCAAGATATTAGAAATAGATCCTTTCAAAGACAAACCAAACAATTCTAAACCTTTCCTGACTCAGGTTGTCGGAGTACCGCCTTCTTGTTACAATTCCACAGAAGCAAATTGAAATTGTCCATTAAGTGGCTTCTATAAGGCCTCCCGTGTATGTTTTTCGAATGTGTATTTTATTTTTTAATATTTAAATCTTACATACCACCTTTAGATATACAATCACAAGATGCTCAGGTCTGAGTTTTGGTTCTACAGTGTTTCAACACCCCTATTCCACCCGTGCCCATCTCCCATCATGAATTACCCCACCACCCTCTCAATTCACCCAGACTGCCTCCATGGTGGGTTCTCTATCTCCTTTCTCTCATTCTCTCTCTCTCTCCTTCTCACTTCTACTTCTTACACATTGTGGATTGTAGTATATTCTAGGACCTGATGGTTTCCACTACTTTGATGGACCAAGGTAGACCCAACACAGCAGAAAGTAGATCTCAGGATATGCGAATGAAGGTGTGATCTGCCCGTTAACAGATACACAGGATTACTGGCAGACTGTCTCCCGTAGAGTTAGGATGTAGAATTCGCTAGTGAGACTGATCTCACGTTGCAAAAACACAGAACCTGCTATCCTAGGTCATTTCTCTGCACCTTTCCTTGTTGGCAGTAACCAGCCCAAGATGGAGTCTAATGGACTCTGCTTGAAGTTACACAGAAAAGAGGTTTTTCTTGTTTTTCTGTTACTTCCAAGTCTGACAAGACCTTGTCCTCTGGGGCTAGTCCAGAAGGCTGTATTAGCAACTGTAACACATTCCTTTGTTTATCTCACCTCACCTAGGTAGCACCCCATGCAGGTCTTTGGCTCCTGGTTGTCTGCTTCCTCAAATCCTTAAATCCTATGCAAAGAATGTGAAATGTCTTTTGTAATATAAACTATGCAAACTTAACTCTAAACTGTATTGCACTTTGAGACTGTGGGAGTTGGGGTCCTTGTGGAGGTGGTCAGTCAGCTGCCAAGATGAGAGCTCCAGCTGGTGATTATTAAAAATATTAATGGAAATACGTCTTGTTACTGGAGTTTCATGTCTGTGCCTCTGACCGGACAGGACATTCCTGCTTCACCAAGCTTGTGATCAAGGGAACAAGGTGTTTGCAGTCAAGCAGGCACACTGGGGATAATATGCTTTCCCACTGCTTAGTTGAGAAAACAGGTATACCTAGTTCTGGGAGAGTATTCCCATCCCCAAAGGCAAAGGCAGCTTAATCTGTTAGTGCTGACAACATCAATGAACACCCAGTTAAAGGGAGCCCAAGAGGTCAAGCTCTTGAGCACAGTCCTAGTTCTAGGTTGATCTGCTGGGCAGGTAATTCTAAGCCCTCGCAGATGGAGATCTACCTGCTCAACAGGAAGGATCTGGAGCACCGGGCTCACTTTTCATCCCACCGCCACTGCTGTTGCCATGTGACAAATGCATATTTGAGGGCTCTCTGTGTGCCACACAGCCTTCCTGCTGTCCAAAGCCATCCCCACTCAATGGCGCTTGGAACCTATGACCCCAAGGAGACTGTATGCTCCTTGCACACCCCAATGAGTAAGTCTGTATGCTCCTTGCATACTCCTAACTCTAACCCTAACCCTTCTTTTCTCCTTCCTTCCTACACTCCTCCCTTCCCTTCCTTTTACTAACTCTCCCTATCTCCACACCCTGCATTTTAGTGTCTTTGTTTGTCTGTTCAGAGTGGAAATCATTTCTAAGATCCAATAACTTATGTTTTATGAATGAAATGGTCTAAATTAAATTTTTGCTGATCTGATGAGGTCTACATTTATTTTAACATGATGGCATCACTGAACCTTATAACACCAATATCAATACCCTGTGTAGGAGTGGGTTATACCATGATATTTACTGAAATATTTCCATAGACATCTTTGGTTTTTAGAGACATGTTTTTCAATAGAAAATTTGGAGTGCCCAGATGTTCGAAACCTTTGCATGTCCTTTGTTGGACTTTCTCTCTATAACTAATGGCAGATTCATTCAATGATGTCAGCTGAGGTGCTGAGCAGGGTGAGAAACGTTTGGGCCCTGCTGAGGCAATAAGCAGGGCAGTGACTGAGGAGACAGGGAGAGCAGAGAGGGCTCCGAAAGAGTAAGTGCTGCTCACCGGCAGGTAACCCAGCGGTTCCTCAATGGAAGATCAACTCCCTACTGAGTCTCCAAGTTTTAACTTTGCTGCCAGAGTGGCAAAATGTTCGGAGATATAAAGAGCTTCTGGAAAGAACGTCATGCTCTGCACCCTCATCATATACACAAATCACATTCTATAAATTACAGGTGAGCTATCACCTGACCTTAACGACAGTGTCCCTTAGACTTCTCTGTAACTTCCTTCACCAGCTTCGCTCATACCAAATGGGTCCTTTAGCAGGTTGCAAAATTGGGTTTTGCAAAACCCAGATATTATGGGTTTTGAGATTGTAGCATGGAGTTAAGAGAGTTAAGAAGCAATCCTTTCGGCATGTCTTGATTCAGGTGAACTCAGTACATTCCTGTTTTCAGTGCCACAACCTTTTCAGCCAAGTTCAAGGCTGCCCTGAATTTTTTTTTGTAGGTAACAACTGGCCATATTTAGAGGTTACTCCTGGCTCTGCACTCAGAAGTCATTCCAAGGGGTTGCTCATGGAACAATATTGGATGCCAGGGATTCAAACCCAGGTCGACCTCTGCAAGGCGAATGCCATACCTACTGGCATATCACTCTGACCCAGCAACCTAAATATTATGAACAAATTACATTTCATGATTCCGAGAGAAACAGTTATCTTTAAAAATTAATTTTTTTTTATTCCAAAACATAAGGCACGGACAAAATGTTGTCCAGTATACTCTCCGCTGAATGGACCTGTCCATGGGGATGAGGCCCGGGAATCACTGTCATCGTCCTGCAATAAAGATGAAGCTTCAGTTAATGTAGCAAACGAACTAAAAGAAAAAGGAAATTTACAAAGCAGTGATCAACAGCTTAAAACGAGGGAGTGAAACAACACAGTGGCAGAGCATTGGGACTTCCTTCTTTTTGGAATTTTCCTTCAGCTTGATGCCAGTAGAGAAAGAGATGATGAGAAATGAAACAGGTCTGCAATTCTGTCCTTCATCCCCTTAGTCTGGTTTTCGTTCATGAAGAACTGAGAGAATGGGAGAAAATGATCTCTTTTTTTCCAAGCAAGGAATCAGAGCTGATCCTTGCTCAGGTGTCGGCCTATGCACATCCCTTTTGTCCCCGTGCTTTGACAGAGGGTTCCTGAATCTTACTGCTTCCTAGGAACACACAGGCACGGTTCTGGACCTGAGGAACACACATATGTATGGGAGGCGTGCGGCATGTTTTCTTGCTGAGAAGTGACAGCCAAAACAATTCACCGATTTCACAGGCTATCTCTGAATTCATTGGTCTTCCAGAAAGGAATGGATGCTTGGAGATGGAGCATCACTTCACTTGTATCACTTGTCTTCCCGTTGTTCATCGATTTGTTCGGGCTGGTAACAGTAACATCTCCATATGTCCTGTCACTACCAAGTGTAACCCAAGGGCATCTTCTCGCTCCGAGGAACACGAAGAGCCTCAAACCAGTCCTCAGGTCATGGGAATGAGGCCTAGAATTGTTACTGGTTTTATGAAAATGAGAGTGATTCTAAATAATATCACCACTCGAGTAATTAGGCTCTGATTCCAGGAATAAAAGCCCCTGGTGACAGACCGGTCAGGGCAGCAGTAGGATGGATATACAGGACACAGTAGAACTGCTCCTGGGAATCCCACTGACTGCTTTCGAAGGATGTTAGCAATAACTGAGAATGATCAGATTTTGCTCTTCACTGTTTTAACTCCCAAGTAAATCTCTACCCTTGATTTTATTTCCAACCTTTATTTTCAATATCATGCCCTGGGACCAATGCTAAGATATATTCAACATAGTTATCCGTGGAGAGCAGGACAGCAAAGATCAAATTCCCATGTTCCAGAAAGAAAACTTGGGGACACAGCTTTCACCAGAATATTCAAGATGAATTTTGTGAAATCTGCATTTCATGGTCTCTCAGGCCAGTATTGCAGGAGAAGATGGAAAAGGAAAGTAGAAGCAGAAACCTCATTGCATAAAGATCCTTTTCTAAGTGTCCACTTCCGGCTCTCACCTATGAGAAAATGTAGCGAAAGTGCACGTAAGATGGATCATTTCCCCCGATGGCGCCCCTTCCTGGGACCCCCGACAAAGTCCCCAGTGAGCTGGCCAAGCAGCTCCGACTCGGTCCTGCTGTCGTGAACCACTTAGTGATTCTGGAAAGATTAGGAGGGATGGCAAGTGAGAATGCAGGAGACTTGAAACCTCTTACGACTGTCTAGGGAAGTGACCTAGTGACCTAGTAAGGCTATTCTTCTCTAAGACAAAAACCCAAATCAGCTAAGACAAGGTACAGTATGGAAAAACAAGTTCAGTAAGAGCAAATTCCTCTTTCTTTAGTCTCATGAATGTAAGCAAAACATTTACCTCATAGCTTTCAGCTTCTTTATCCACGTCCACACAGGAGTTTAACTTGTTCTCATTTGGAGCAGCAGAGCCTGATGCAGTTTGAGAGAGGAGAGTGGCAGATATTTACTTGAGGAATCTGTCAAAGAAATCAAACCCCCTGCCTTCCTTCAACGTCTCGTACTATTCCTACCAGGTCCAGGAAGCAGAAGCAGAGAAGTCTCCCGCAGTTTCAGGTGGAGGCCAGTACACTGAGGATGCATTCTGCTCACCGCTTATGTCATGATCAAGTCAGACATCACACAACCCTGAAGGAGCCAAACTCCCTCTCCCCACACACAGGTGTGTTCCAGGGAAACACAGTCAGGATCATTGCACCGTTGATGTATGGGTGGGATAAGTACAAAACCCTCACACAGGACTTAATAGAGACTAAGGAGCCTAAGCTCTGTCTCCTTGTTGAAGCTGCAGCATGCCAATGCAGACCTTGCAGCCCAGACTATAGAAAGAAATGCATCGTGACCTACTCGGTGTGTTTCTCTTTTTACAAACCCGCTCCCATTTCCTGCACATTGACTTTTTGTTTTTATTCTGTTGGGCACCACACCCGCCCCTCAGTATCAGGGCTTAATTTTGACTCATTGATCAGAGATCACTTAGGGCAATTCTCTGAGTTCTATGGCTGCAGGGTAACAATCTTGGGCTGGCGCATGCAAAACAAATGCCCCACTCTCTCTTCTCTGCTTCTGCCTTCGCTTTAAGCTTACTGGGGCTGCTGACCTGTGATTCTATCAGATCATGACAATTCCCTCTCATTTGCATGTGTCCCTCTAAACAGATACTCTTATTCTCAGGGTTTCAAGCCTTTTATGAACTGTAGTGCGTTCTGTGCACTTTCATGGAATAGTATTCCAACCCCTTTGTAAACTGCCTCCTTGACTGTCATTCATAGTTCCGTTAAATGATGTGTTAATTCAGGAACACAAATGTACAACCAACAAAGTGTAAGTAGCCTGTTAACTCTCAGCCAGGTACTGGCTTTGCATCCAGTTATTTTACAAGAAGAGTAAAACCATGAATGTGCTCCATGCCCACTTATCATGCTCACATGTGCTACCCGAAGCCTGGACAGGAGGGAGGACCTATAGGTCCCTGGACTCTGCCCTCAGATGACTCAGCAGATGGTGCAGTGTCTACATAGGTTTGGTTTTGTTCCATGCAGTGGGTCTGCGGCAGAAGATCACGTGGAAGTTGTGGTTGGCTCTCAGCTAAAGATCAGAGTAGCAGATATTTGAGTTGAGGAATCTGTGCAAGAGACAAAGGCCCTAACTTCTTCATGGTCTCATACTAGTTCTACCTCAGGCCCATGAAGCAGAGAGAGAGAAGCCCCCACAGTGTCAGGTGAAGCAGTAAGGGGTTGACTTCCAGAAATCCACGGCCCCATGGCTATATAGTGCAGACCCACACCACAAGAAATCGATGAAGGAAAGAGCCCTGTAGCTTCATGAAGGAATACCCACATAGGTAATCTCATTGAATAAGTATTCCAGAGATGAAATGGTGAGGATACTTAAAGAGCTGAAATGGACAGAGGGACAGTCATGCAAAAAAAGAGGAACAGGAAAATGTGAAAGACACGGTGGAATGAACACTTAATAAAATGCAGGAGGAAATGCACACAGAAATAAGAAAACTACAAATAAGTGTTATTAACAGAAAGTTCGGTAGATGAAATGAAACCTCATGGGTTTCCTCAACCATAGCATGACGATCGCCAAAAACAGAATCAGCAGCAGAATCAGGAGGGCGTTTAGGTCCCTGGACTCTGTCCTCAGATGACATAGCAGATGGTGCAGTGAGGAGAGCGCTTTGAGAATCCAGAAGAAGAGAGCCCAAAGCTCTCCATTTCAGAGAATAGAACCAGAAAAGTATCTCTGAGGCATCAAAGAGTTAGCACCTGTCACTCATAGAAACAACTAGCTATTTCAGGAAGTGTTTGGGGTCATTAGAGGGAACATGCTAAGTCCACAGAATCTACATGGGTTAAGTGCTGCTCTTCACAGGAGATCCCTGTGCCTGTTTTTTCAAAATCCCTAAGCCAAGATCCTTCAGCTGTTGACACCTACTTACCGCTTTCTTCCTGCTGTCTCTCCTTGGCCATGTCCATCCTTGATAATGGGGGAAAGATTGGGCTTCCGTTAGAATTACATACCGAGTCTTTCATAGAATTTCAACAGCTCTGCTGAAAAACTTGGACCATAACCTCAAGTGTGCTCCTCCCTAGTCTGTACCTTTTCCTCCAGTTCTGGAGCTCCCGGATTTTTATTTGAATGATCATCCCCACACGAGTTTGCATGATCTGTGGGAGAAGAACACATGCATGTTTAGTGAGGGTCAACAGTATACACAAAGTTGGGAGAGAAAACAGGCAAAAACTTACCCTGTTGGCATCTGTGGCCGCCGCTAAGGATGTCATCTGAAAAAACACAGCACATCAAAACCCCTAGGATTTGGGACCTGAGACCCATACAAACTCTACAATGGGGAATAAAGGCTTTTGTGCCTGGGGCAGATCCTGTTACCATTTTTAAGGAGGTCTTTTCATTCCATATTAATTTCTCCAAGATCTTCTCCTTTTGGTCTCTAGAAGAAAGATTGATCTGGTCACAAAAGGCACGATAGAAACGTGAACAGAAATCACCTCCATAGGCTTTTTATGCTCCATATGCCCGATATCATTTCCAAATTCTCATGATACTCTTTTTCCTGATTATAAAAGTGTTCCAGGATGAAACTGCTGCTTGGATTCCTAATCTATGTTTTTTTTTTTATCTGCAGTATTCACAACTCAGATAAATCCTTAGGGATCCCAAGAGATCTCCTGACTTAGCAGTGATAATTATTTTCCATTGGAAGATACTAGGGTCCGTTATTATTTCTAGTTTTTACTTGTTTCTAATTTCTTTACTCTTTAGTTAAACACCATGATATACAAGTTGTTGACAGTAGAGTTTTTTCATGTATTCAATATTCCTTTATTATTTCTTTTGTGGGATTCATGCGACGATGCTCAGGAGTTACTCCAGGCTTTGCACTCAGTGTTGCTCAGTGGATCAGAGGGGTTGCCGAGGATCAAACCCAGGTGGTCTGTGTGCAATGCCTAATGCTGTGCTGTTGCCTCGGCCCCTAGTCTCCCTATATTTATTTCTATTCCTATCATTTACCTATAGTTTAAACTCAGTGAAACAAAAATGTCACAATCTTATCTATAATTTAAGGTTGACTTTACACTACCCTGCTCCTTAAAATATACGACCATTTGCATCACCCCCATCAATGGTTTTCATGAAGTCAATTTCCACACAATTTATAGAGCGTTGTGAAACTAAGACATCAGACATGTTTTGGTTTTGGTTTTGTTCACACTTAACAATTTTTCCCTCATTTCTCTTTATATGACCTCTGAACCTTTGCTCCTAAGAATAGCTTGACTGAGGATAAACCGTCTATCTATATTAAAAACACAAAGATCAAAGGTACAATTCAACCTCGTTTCTTTAGGGTTTGAACTCACTTCAAGAAGTCCATAATTTTTAATGTTGTTTTTAAATTCCTCTCTTCTTTTTTCAGTTCCTCCAAGATCCTCGCATTCTGATTTCTTTTCCTGTCATGGGAAAGAGACAGCGTTGTCCATCATGCCAAGTGCATGCTGATTTCAAGGGATCAGTACTGCTAGCAACTCTGACTAGACATAAATTCTTGAGTTTTTTTGGGCATACGATCAAAATCTTTCAAAATACTTTTGACCATCTACTTTCTTCCAGGAAATGAAAAAGAAAAGTTTATGTATAAACTTTGATAACATTTAAATTATTTGATAACGTTGATTTTGATAACGTTGAAAAGTAGTGGACAATGAAATGAACCTGAAGAGAATCAGAATTGAGGCGCGGTTATACCTTTACCACCCCTAATACTCCAAATGCAAGACACAGAGAGTGTGAGCATCACTAGGGAAGGAAGAAAGATTCTGGTTTTAGAAATCAGGGTTGGGAGGTAGACCAAACTCGTGCTTACATTATGAGAGCAATGTCTTGGCAGAATAGCTAAAACAGATGCACTTGTGTGCACTGGTCATTCACTCATTCAACAACACTAGTAAAAATTCACAGAAGAATATCATACTCTTGATGGAAACTTCTCTCTTCAGGGTAAACCATGCTAGAGATGTTTTTTCCCTTTTCTGTTCATTGAACCCTTCTACTGTCATGCGTTGGATAACAACCCTTAAAGTGACGTACCCCTAGCTATAAGGTTGTCACAGTAGCTTTCAAGTGAGAGTCCCTCTGTCTATGAGGTTATAATAGTTGGGAAGACTGTTAACCGGTTAGAGGCCAGGATTCTGACACTCGTCTGAGGCTATAACTAGAGCCCCAGGTGAGTATTCCGGGCTTCCAGACTTAGAAAGCAGCAGCCCCCAGTGCCTGGGCCCTAACATAGCAGCTTGGGTCATGGGGCTCTAGATGCCTGTGCAAAAAGGCCAGCACCAAGGACGAACAGTGAGAAAGAGAAATAGAGATAGGGACACAGAGAAACAGATGCAATAGGACAAAATGGCAAAACTTCAGACAATAGCATTAGGACATAGATAAGCAGAGGAGTTGAGAGAAAAAGAGTCTCTGAAGAGAAAAGCCCTGAATAGAAAGGACCTCAGAAAAGAGGTCCTCAAAAGAGAGGTGGTCCCAAAAAGGGGAGGGACGTAGGAGGAGCCGCCCTCTAGAAAGATGTCCTGAAGAGAGAGGTCCTGAGGGGAAGAGGCTGCAGAGGCGCCCTGAAGAGAGCAGCCTGCTGGAGAACCTACCGGGAGAGAGCCAGAAGTTCATGGAGAGAGGGTCCTGCGGCAGCAGCAAGGTGGAGTGAGAGAAAAAGAAGACAGGTTAAAAGAGGGCTTCAAAACCTCTGGTCTTGTTCTTTTAGAAGTAGGCATGTCAGGGGGAGAGGTCGCAGGCCCCGGACACAGGCCGCGGGCCTTAATGGACTGTGAGTACTATCGGGGGACCCCACGAGGCCCTGGCATCTGCTGTCTTGCTTAGCCCCTGGCCCCGAGAACTGTCAGGGCCATGTAGGTAGTTCTCAGGAATCCGCTTGGGTCGGGAGCCTAGGGACCCCGGGGAGGGCGGTACTGCCACTTCCCCCTCCTTCATTTCTGAAGCCTGACAGTCATGTTTAGCAATACGGGCTAAACATGTTGGTGTCTTTGGCTTCCCTTTTCCTTGCTCTATAGGAAGCATTTTTTGAGGCATCCATTCATTGGTGGCGGTGGAGAGAACAGAAACTCTGAATGTAGGAGTCCACTTTCCTTGCCCAGTTCTAACTCGTTTCCTATTTAAATATTTCAGTTTTCACCAACAATCAACTAACCTTTAGGATGTTCTAGGTCTTTCGCTTCTGGCTTTTTGATACCTGACTGTGAGATAAGAAAGAAAAAAAATGGCAACATCAAATATGGCCTCTGCTGCCCATGTTTCATACCAAAGTCCTTGATCCAGATTCACTCACTCAGAAAATAGTAGCACAGAGCAAAGCAATGTAGAAAAACCTCCTGCCTGATAACTTTTGGGAATCCATAGATTTCTCGCTTACTGGATAATGGGACAGGTGGCCCTATGCTAAGGCAAAAGCAAAGGCGGTGGACAATTGCTTAACGGGAAGCTCCTAGAGTGACTTTTCATACCGGCTCTTATACTGATGTCTTCCCTAAAGGCACACTCTAAATCTGCACTGTATTTTTCAGCCTAATTTGAGGCAGGGGTTCTATAACTAGTTTCGGTGTCTTTTTCTTTTCAGGTATTCCCTGGACTATTCGGCTTATTATAAAAGACAACCCCGAATGATCAAAAAGAACACCTATAGACTTTCTGCTCTGGTTGAAAAACCATCATGCTATTAATATCAAACAATATAGACCAGTAACAAAAGTTTTTGCAGATTTTAGCTGATGACGTTCTTCTTGTGCTGAAAAGCACGAGGAAGTGCAATGTCAATTCACCAACACACAAAGAGGTCAAATGACGGCAAAGCTGAACAGTAAACGCTTACCGAGTTCTTCTTCCTCTCACTGGTCTCCAGTAGGTTGTGTCTGTTGCTCCGCGACTCCATGGCGATCCTTTGCGTAGGATCCTCAATCAAAAAAGCGAATAAGTCATAATTAGTCATTGTTTTTTAAGAACACCCAAGTCATAGCTTTTAAAAACACTCCAAATCAAATGATAGCAAACCTGAGCGGTTAAATGCTTACCAAGTTGCTCACCTCGCTGGTTACTAGATCCTTTGCTCTGGTACATGGCAGCGACACATCTGTGGTCTTGTAGGATTCAATCATTTTCAAAACAAACAATAAATGAGTCATAATTAATCATTGATTCACTTCTCTTTTGAGAGCATACACCGAGTGGAGATGGAGTTTTACCTTGATGATTTTAAAGTTTTTAAATGATTCCCGGTGTCTTTCTATGTCAGACCGTTCCTCTGAACAAACTATAAGAAAACAAAACATCACATGAGAACACTGGGGAACTCAACAAATGGAAAGGTCCCCATGTGTCAGACACAGGCTCCTATTACCTGGCTTCTACGATATCATGAACATTTTACCTGTACTACTTTGTTTTATCCAAGGGCATTTCCTGTCAGAGATGACATTTCTGAACACCTCTCAGACAGTGAACAGAAGGCCGGGTGGCACAACCAGCAATTCTTGCCTATCTGAGCCAGCGGCTCCATCAAGAGAAAGATGGCGTAAATCTTTCTGGGCCTTGTTTTACCTTGGGTATCAGGGCCACTCTGGTGAGGCGACAACATTCAGAGCAACACCAGACATTCCTCGGGGCATCCAAAGTTGTACCTGGAAGTGCTCAGGGGACCATGTTTTGTCAGGAATCATCCCTGGTCGGCTGCATGCTAGACATGTGCCCTAATGACTGTATTATGTTCTGGTCCTAAGCACACATTTCTAGTGAGACTTCTGATTGAAAAAATTTTCAAGATAAGGCTCAACCTTTTTCATTTGTTGGCACATTTTCAACCAATGTAATCGCTTTGAAGCGGTGTGTCATAACTAGAGATGAAACTGAAAATTCAGGGGCTGGAGAGATATCACATGAGGTGGTTTGCCTTTTTTTGGGCCAACCGGGGTTCAATCACGGGCACCACTTATGGTCCCCTGAGCACCACCAGAGTGGTCCCTCACCGCAGATCTGAGCATCACTGGATTTGGTCCCCAAAACAAAGAAGGATATAAGGCACACCTCAAAAAATTCCTGTGCATTAAGATTTATTCTTGCTGCATACTAAGAGATTAAAATAGATCCTTTCTAAGACAAACCAAACAGTTCAAGTGACTCAGGTTGTCAGACTCAGGTGACTCAGGTTGTCAGAGCACCAACTTCTATTTATAATTCCACAGAAGAAAATTGAAATTGTCCATTAATTGGCTTCTACAAGGCCTCCAGGGTCTGTTTATAAGGAGTAGCATGGTTTTCCATAGACCCCGGTTGTGATCAAGGGAACAAGGTGAATGCAGTCGAGCAGGCACCCAGGGACAATGTGCTTCCTCTCTCTGAGCAGAGAAATTGGTTGTGTCCAGTCCTGGGGAGAGTGTGCCCATCCCTAAGACACGGGCGGTGTCCACCGTTAGTGCGAACAAAGTCAATGAACTCCCTGTTAGGGGAGATCAAGAGGTAAAGCTCTCGAGAACAGTCCCAGTTCTAGGTTATCGGCTGGACAGTTAATTCTCAGACCACGCATGGAGATCTACCTCTCTAATCGGAAGACTCTGGAGCACTGGGCTCACTTTTCTTCCTAACACCACTGCTGATGCCATGTGACAAAGGCAGCATTTGAGGGCTCTCTATGTGCCACACAGCCTTCCAGCCAGTAAAGCCCTCACCACTCAATGGTGATAGGAACCTATGAACGCCAAGTAGATTGTATCTGGTATCCTCTTCGTTCTCTGTCATTCTCCAGGTTCATGAAGGGTTCCCTCAACTTCATCCATGTTTTGTCTTTCTTTTTCAGACTTGCACTGCTGACAATATCAGACGATTCTCAAAGGTTGAAGGTGACCAAGCATTTGGTAATATTCTTCTCTCGACATTTCAGTAAGAGTGCGGTCTGTCAGTGTTCACACTCTAACCTCACACTCACCTCTTCATGCACTTGCTAAACATTTTACGTAAAATAACACTCATCCTCTTCCCCACATGCCTGATGTGTCCCTATCCTCCTCCTTCCTGAAATCTTACTAAGAGGTAGTTGAGTCATTTATAAGACAACTCAAATGACGTCTACTTCCATGAGTTCAAACGTCACACTTCAGACGTCATAATAATTACTCAGAGTTGAATTCAAACCTACATCATTCTTGGTAATGACAAAAAAATATCGCAAGGATAGCTTATTACCTACCTTCATATAGTTTGAGGCGTATCTAGAATAAGAAGAAACAAAATTGAAAATTGGTATATGTTACCTGAACACTACATTTCTTGATAAAACAGTAAATACATCAACACAATGACAAGAAATAGTAATGCGGAGGAGTCCCCTCGGGCATTCGGTGATACCTTTCGATCACCGGTGAAGTTCAGAGCCCAGAAACAGTACTAAACCATGCGCATATTTGTTTTCCTCCAAAGCATGCCTACGTGTATTTGAATAACATTTCAATGACAGGAAACACCAAAATCCCTTCAAATATCAGAATAAAACTATACTTAAAAAGTATATTCACACACTTACTGATATTTTCATGTACTCCATGTCATGGACTAATAGTAGAATTCCCAAGATGGGTCCAACAATCGACAACTTCCATAAAATTCCGAAAAATCCATTTCCAGGTAGAAGAGTAACAAAATGAAATCATTGAGATAATTAGGAAACTGAAACACACTTCCCTGGTATGGTTTAGGTGGGGGCAGGGGGTGGGATTAGGCCTCCCTGGGTGTGCGCAGGTGCTATTCCTAACATCAGCTGCATATAAGGCAAGCCTTTACCCACCCCCTCCCCAAGCGCATTTACAAAGTATCTTTCACACAGAATCTCTCTAGAGGTTTGACTCTAGTCTCAAGGAGGCAAGTACACCCTTCAATCTCTGCTTGTGGAGAAAGGTATGGAGGAGAATAAGAAGCAAAAGGTGCCCATGGGGCTCATAGAGCAAAACACACGCTAACGTGTGCAAGATTCCCCAGTTCAGCCCCAGCTCCTCAGCCTCTCTTCCCCCAGCACTGCCAGGTGTCACTGCGGCGTCACCAGTTACCCGAGATTAACTGGAGCACAGGAGCGGGGAAGAATCTTTTGACAGGACGTATAGTTATGTTACTTAATTTAATATGCTGCTATTTCAATGGACAAACATGGAACATCGGAGTAATTTGATTCATAAAATGATCATAAAGTCCATACCAACATGTCTCAGCGAATGGGAAAAAGTGGATGCCAAAAGGGTCAGACGGATAGTACCGCAAGTAGTCCTTTGGTCCACAGTACAACTGAGCTGGATTTGATCCCCCGCATCCAAATTGGTTGCCTGAGCACTTCCAGGTTGAGTTTCTGAGTGTAAACCTAGGATTTACCCCACAGCGTTGTGTGGGGTGCCTCAAAATATTTTCTTATTTTGCGTGACATCACATCTCAGATACTCTAAATGGTTATAGAACATTATAGAACTTATGAGTTTACAACTGAGTAAAAATGGAGGAAGTAAATGCAAACTCACATAGACTAAACACTGAAGATAGTTGACAGCTCCATGGGGAACATGATAAAACCTTCTGAAAGGCTTATCTCCACCACGTCCCAACTATGGAAGAAGGAGAAACACAACAGATATTAAAGGTACCAGTCAATGAACCTGAGACATTCCCCTGAGCTCTGCTACGTGTGGCTGAAAAATAAACAGACAGGTGAACTTCCAGCATTGATTTTAAATTATTTTGCATGTATTCATAACCAAATATTTTAACCATTTAATAGAACAGAGGGATTTACAATCATCACAAAGTTGAGGTTGTCAGTGCAAACTTATGTTCCAAGACAATCTAGAGTATTTTGCAGATTTATGAAGGGTATGAAAAAAATTTCCCAGATAATCAGCACATTTTTAACTATGGAATATAAGAAGCATGTCAAATATCAATGATGGCAGTATAAGAAGCATGTCAAATAACAATGATGGCAGGAGTTCCCGATGAGCTTAACCAGGTATTGTTAAAAAAAACACTGATATGTAAAATGATATATATTTTATCCTGTTAGCATGAAAACACATATCAAAAATATGAAACAGTTATAGAACTTATGAGTTTACAGCTGACTAAGAATTGAGGACATAAGCACACAGGAACAGATTAAAACAGAAAGTATTTGGGAAATTCATGTGGAACGTGAATAGGGCTTTGAAGGAGGAGTAATCTCCACCATATCCAAACTATGGAGGGATGAGAAACACATCAAATAGGAAAGATTCCAGTTCGAGAAAGCCGAGTGTTAGCCCGGAGCATTGCACACTGTGGGTCGGAAAAATAGAATGATGAACTATGGAGTTCACCTCAATGGACAGGAAATCACATCTCAAATACTTTAAACTTTTAATTGGAATTTGCAATCGACTGAAAATGGAGGTTGCCAATGCAAACTTGCGTTCGATGAAAATTCAAGGTATTTTATGGATTCATGAGTTATGAAAAATCCTTTAGCAGATAATCAACAGTATTTACTAACAATGGGAGATTGAGAAGAACATCAACTATTAGATACCATAAAAAGTCTTTCTTCGAGAGAGAAAGAGAGGAAAAGGTGGTACTTGCTATTGAGGCAGCCTGGGGGGTCGAAGGTAAGGGGGTGTGGAAACACTGGTGGTGGGAAACCGGGCACTAGTGGAGGGATGGGTGCTGGAACACTGTATGGCTGAAATCCAAACATGAACATTTTTGTAATTGTCAAAAAATGGAATAAAAAGTTTTAATACAGTCTTACTTAATTATTTATCTAAAAACAATTTTATTAAATTACCATTAATTTCATAATGAATTCATTCCATGACCATGATTTAAAGGTTCCCTTCCACCCCTGAATATTTCACAATGGGTACCGGTGGACTAAAAGCCTTCTCTGGACACATTGTGAAATTGTTCTGTTGTACCACGTTATTGAAAAAAAATTTAAGTGCAGAAGTCACACAGCAAGAAGCTGTGTAATAACGTAACTGGAATATACCACTCTAAGGACCCCATAGAAGATAATCTCCTCAGGGAAATGAGGGTCCTGAAAGTGTAAATTTGCGACCTGCACAACACCAACTCCCGACAAACATCTGTCCTGAACTGCAAGATAGAGAGAACAGAACTAGAAGAGCCAAACCCACCGAGGCGGGAGCTGATATTTGAACTGAGAACTGCCAACACCTATGGTTAGATACCACTCTTTCAGAGCTGTCCCCATTCACCAATAAAAGTTGTGTAACCTTCAGGAGAATGAAGCACACGTGGTGGGATGGATTCGCAGAATTGAATGTAGAATCTGACTGGGCTCCCCCAGCCAGGCTAGTGACCATGAGCAAAGAAGAGGTGTTGGCTCATTTTTTGAACACAATTGGAAATAATTTGAGTGAGCTCTAACCACATTATCACACAACCCCTCCGGTTAAGACTCACACCTCCATGGCCTCATCTCCTCAAATCCTTCCTTCCTTAATGCTACTAGAGACTCTTCAGATCTCCATCTTGTTATTCTGCTGCATTGGGTCATGCAGCCATGAACAGAACCCAGAATGGAGGTGGACAGTGGTGTCCAGAGCTCTTCGGGCACATTCGGAAACTGCCCTGAGGCCTGGACACAGGGAGGGCATGGCTTCCATCATGCCTGCTGAAAAGTTTGCTATTTAAACACAGTGGGACAGAGCCCAGTGAAAAGCAGAAGGCATGAGCCTGGGCGGTACTTACATGAAAATCTGTCGGCACAGGAACCAACAGCACTAAGCATAAGAAGGACAACACCGTCTTCAACTTCATATTTGAGGGGGAGGGAATAGGGCTCAAGAGCTCCGGGGGATGAGGAGTCCTCTCCTCCAAGATTCTCCTGAGTGAAGAATTCCCTGGCGAATGCAATGCTTTATATCTGTCTCTCAACCAATCACTGCCTTTGCCACAGTTACATCAGAAAGGACATTCCATGACCACACGAGCCCCTCCCTTAATAGGTTCCGATGACCTTTGCACTTTTGAGAGTCCATAACAGTTCTTTTCAGGCCCTTCCCCTCTTCACTCTTGTGTGTGTCCCCTACTTCTAGGAACTCCTTCCTTCTTTTCTGAACTCCCACGATTTTCCTACTGAGAGAATGAAAGCTTGGTGATGACAGAAAAGCCCATAAAACACAGCATTGCAGTAGGAGACATCACACGTCACACTCTGCTCTGGACAGTGGCTACAACCCTGTCCTTAACGTACAGCTCTTCCCAGCCGCCCGTTCTTATCTTGAAACTGTACCGTCTACCTCTATACAGACACCATCGGAGGAGAATGCATTCACTAAGTACATAGGCGTGTATCTGCACACAATTGCTCTTTGGTTATTGCAATATTTCAGAGATGTTAGTGTCAACAAGCATGTTTCATGCCATGCCATTATTCTTGTGTGATGATGCAATGAATCACTGAGGAAAAGCTAATAGGAAATTTCCATAGAAATAATTAGCTTATTAGAAATAATTAGAAATAATAAATTGTTAGCTTTCCATAGAAAACTAATTGGAGATTTGGAATTTAGAGCAATTTAATAATGAGAAGAAGAGATTCCCCCAGGGGAAAGGCGCTGCATTTGATCTGAACATGATGTGAAGGTTGACATGGAATAAGCCTTCTGGTGGTTTAGGAATTCCCACTGCTTTATTTTTTTTGGGTGGGGTCACACCCGGAGATGCTCAGGGGTTACTCCATCTCTTTCCTCAGGAATTCCTCCTGGCTGTCACACTGCTTTAAAGACAGTGTCTCTGTTGACTCCCCACCAGCTGGAGCATTCTTCCAACCATGATCCATTCCTCCTGGCTCTTGTTTCTTGTGTATTTGCGTATTAGTCTCAGGCTATGTTTTATATCCCAAAAGCCAGCATATAGAAAGGAGTACTAAGAAAAAGAGTGTTGGACATGGTTACTCTGGAATCTATAAGTGCTGAAATTCGGCAAAGGCACACACCTCATAACCTTTCTTTACTTCTACTAAAATTATTATTCCCAAACTGGGCAGGTATGGAGTGAGGGAGAGAGGGAGAGAGGGAGATAGGGAGAGAGAGAGAGAGAGAGAGAGAGAGAGATGAGAGGAGGGGGGTGGGGAAATGTGCAGCCATAGAGGCTGCTGAGTGTAGGCCGCAATAGGAGGTTAAGTGGGGACACGGTGGTGGGACCTGCATAAGGGTGAAGGGAAGGGTGTGGTGACACCACCAACCAGAAGTGTCACAGAGCAGTTCCCTCTCAGCCACCTTAACCCGACTTTACGAGACACTCTGATGATCCCATCTAGTGGCACATAGGGAGAGATTTATTCATCAAAGACTTCCCAATCCCTCGCATCTCTGCTGGTAGCGTGAGCGCTGACTTATGAAAGTGCATAAAATTATTTGAGCTCATGTTCTTAGGGAGATTATTTTCTGGGTAAAACATCATTAACAGCATTGCCTCCTGCTTGGGAAGCAGCGAATACTGAGTGTATCCTAAATCATGGAACCAACCAGGGAGTCAGTGGCCGCTTTGAGCGCAGGTTTGGAGACGTGGCACTTCATCTTTAACACAACACTCTCTACAACAAAGGGGCACTGGTCTCTGCAAGATGATCCAGTGGTGTCCTGAGTGTGAGGACTCACAGCCCTGGCAAGGAGGAACTACTGCTAAAGCCAGTGACATCTGGTCCTGGGCAGGGTGATGATGTCTTTCATCCCTCTGAGTAAAAGGCACGGAGCCCGAGGAATCATCTTCCTGTCCAATACACCCGGGGTTTCTCAGCCTAGATCTGAGCATCCAAGTCCATAGTTTCGGGGTATATGCCACCTTTCCCAGTGTCCGGAAGAACCCATCACAACTGAGTTAAAGAATGTCCAGGGTTGCCTATAAATGAATGCACATGGAAAGGATCATGTTGAGTGAAATTAGTCAGAAGGAAAGAGAGAGACATAGAATGACTGCATTTATTTGCAAGACATAAATATACCAGGTGGTCTTACCAAAAGTGGAAATTACCGCAAACGTGAGGGAGTCGGAGGTTAGCTAAGAAAGAGAAGGAACATGTGTGAATAAATGTCGAAAGGGCTGATACCAACATAGAACTGAGCACTAAATACAGGCAAAAAATGCACATGATGGCTTCCAAGTGTATGTAGTGCAACCCACGATGTGTAGGAGAAGGAAGAGAGAGAGAGGGAGAAAGAAAATAGATAAAGAACCTGCATCTAGGCAGGCTATGGGAGGGGGAGGGAATTGGGGTCATTGGTGGTGGGAAATGGGCACTGGTGGAGGGCGGGTGCTGGAACACTATGTGACCGAAAGCTCCAAACATGAACAACGTTGTAATTGTATATCTCACGGTGGTATAATAAAATATTTATTTAAACAAAAAAGAAAGTCCAAGGATCGAAATGTTAGGACAGTGTTTAGGGTACACAGCTGGCACTGCCTGACCTGGGTTTGATCACAGTCACCCAGATGGTCCCCTGAGCAACACCATTATTCCTGAGCCAGTTGTGACCTCAAGATCAGAAAATCTGGATCCTGTGGCTTAGGAAGCCTGTTCTCTCAGTTGACATTTGGGGTGGCACAATGTGTCACACTAAAACATCTCTTCACATATGACTATGAAGAGTTCATATCCATGGAGCTCTGATTCAGGCAACGCTCTCTTCTTAATTATTTGAATGAGTTAGCAGATATGATTTTATGACGATCTTCGAGATGAAGAAACAGAGTCATTGGACAATGGAGAGGGCTGTCTAATGTTTCAGATGGGACACTGGCAGCAGAATCCATCTGAACCATAGTGGACCGGCTCTGAGTCCTTGGAATTATCTAGGATCTAGGGAAGGAAAGGGGAAACAGCTCCTCTCACAGACTTCCTAGTTTACTCCATTTATTTCAGAGAATCTCAACATTTTTTTATCTTGTTTCCTTGAGGGTCACACTCAGCACTGAAATTCAGATATGGTAAAGGGAGACCTGAAATGAGTTTCCGTAAATTTCGCAGGAAGCATATCTGAAGTTCAGCAGTGTTTTTGGCCACTTGCTATAAACACAATTATTAATTGCTTAGTCCATTGAGTTTGTAATCTATACTTAAGGGATAATGTTTAAAGTAATCAAATAATGTCCACAAATACATCAGTATCTATCTCCCCTTTCATCATCTATTTGCTTGAGCGGGCACCAGTAATATCTCCATATGTCCTGTCTCAGGCTAGTAGAGCCCAAGGGCATCTGCTTGCTCCAGGAACATAAAGGGCCACAAACCATTATATTACGTCATGGGAATGGCCTAATGTAATTGTTACTGGTATCTGACATATCAAATACGACATGGGCAGCTTGCCAGGCTACCCGAGCGGGTGGCATACTCGTGTAGTCACCTCTAAATACAGCATTTATTGATGAACCACAAATGCATAAATATTCTTTAAACCAAGAAAAGCGAGTTTGTCTGGAGCAGAACTAACAAGATGGTCTTGGGAAATTCTCTGGTTCTGAGGATGAAAGAAGGGGGCACTCGGACAGTCCTAAAGGGAGTTGGCCTTCGCCCTGCATGGGCAGTAGGGGGCGAGTGGACACCAGGAAAGGGAGTCAGCCTTCGCCAGCATAAGCAGCAGGGGGCGCTGAGAAACCTCTGTAGGGAGTCAGCCTTCGCGCTGACTGGGCAGCAGGGGGCGATCTGACACCATGAATGGGAATCGGCCACTGGCCTCCACTGCGTGGGCAGCAGGGTCCAGCACTTCCGCTCTCGTCAAGGGCTTCTAGAGCAGGAGCTGGAGCTACCTGTGGAGCCTGTTTTCTTTCATGTCTTTTGTTTCCAGTTTTAAACTTAAATGTTTCATCTCTTTGAAGTGAATCGCTGTGTATAGTGTTACTAAATGATCTCATTTCTATTTTTCATCACGTGACTCTCCCAGTTTCAAAACACCCCCTTTCCAAAGAGATCTTGTCTTGTCATGGAGATAAGGTCTATACTCCCATGAACCCAAACTACAAAGCTATTTTGACTGAGTCTCAAAGAGACTGAGGTTTTCCCTATGTTGATAAGTTTAGGTGTCTTCTATTGCAGAGTTCTACCAGTGATTTGTATTCTCGGGTGTTAAAACCTCTGTCGGAAGAGTGGTAGGCCATCACTTCCCCAAGCCCGTGACTCTCTTTGTACCGTGGCCATAGTTTCCGAGGAGGAGCAGATGCTTCTTGGTTCACTGTAGTCCCTTGGTTTGCCGTCGCTACTACTTCCCTGGTGAGTGGCGCTTCATCCTTAGAGAAGCCGCTAGCTTCAATGTCATAGACAATTCTGCCAGCATCTTCCTCTAGGTGACTTCTGGCTTCAGATACATCAGATCAGAAGCTGAATCTTGGTCTTTAGTCCATTTTGATTTGACCTCTGTGAATAGAGAGAAAGAGATAGAAAGAGGTCTGAGTTCATTTTCTTGAGCGGGACAGACCAGTTTTCTGAGCAGCGCTTGTTGAAAAGATTTCCTTGCCGACTTTGTATTTGTTGCTCTTTGTCAGAGATTCAGGGACCTGAGGGCGTGACTCTGGGTTTTCTGTGCTGTTCCATTGACCTAAGGGCCTTATTTGGGCACCAAACTGTCAATTCACTACTGTATGGACAGTCTGAAATTGGTGGAAATGATCCCTCAAAGTTTTCTTCCTCTAGGATTGCTTTAGCTATTCGGGGATGGATCGTTCCATATGAATTTCAGGAGCGTTTAATCTGTTGGTTTGAAAATGTGTTGGGTATCTTTATAGGGACTGCATTATATCGGAGTAATGCTTTGTGGGTATTGCCGCTTTAGGATGTGATTCCTCCTAATCCCTGAGCAGGGGATGTGTTTGTTTCCTTGTGTCCTCTTTATTTCTTAAGTTAGCGTTTTGTATCTTTCTCTGTCTTTCACCGCTTAAATAAGGCTTACTACTTGGTTTTCTGAGCTACAGTCATGAACGCGATTGCTTTTCGATATCTGGTTGTCAATGTTGGTTCAATATCTGACTTCAACTTTGATTTAAATATTCCATTTAATTCAATTTGTGCTTATTGGCAGACGGTTTGGGTGGAGAAATGACGGAGGTCAGGGTTTACTACTGGGTCTGCACATAGGGATCACGCCTATATTTTTATTATACCACTGTGGGAAATACAATTTTGAAGCTGTTTATGATTAGGTTCCAGTCATGCAATGTTCAAGCACCCACCCCTCCAGCAGTTCCACTTCCCAACCCATGCCCTGATTCCCTGCCCCCCTACCCAGCCGGCCTCTATGGCAGACACTTTGCCTCTTCAGAGACACTCCTGAAGGGGTTTGGGGACTGTGCAGCCAGGAATCAAACCCAGGTGAGGAACACTTGGGAACGCTAAGGGTTTCAGGAGACTCAGGAGTCTTTTCCTCTGCCTTCAGGAATACTTAACGGTAACCAAGACCTCTAGGATAGATGTAGGCTGCCGGAGACATTTTCCTCCTGCGATCATGAGCGGAAGCTGCTCCCAGGCCACCGAGAGGGTGATGCCAAGGACTAACCCATGACCTGCAGGAAAGACCTAAGGCAGAGCTGCTCTGAGGATGACGTGCTAAGCTGGTGATTTGCAAAGCTGGGACTTAAACTTGGACGTCGCCACTATGGCAGTAATAAGACCAGTGCCAGCCTTCTTTATTTGGCTCTTTAGCTTGGAAATATTCCTTTAAGAGGCCAGGAAACCCATTAAAGGCGAGCAGTATGTATAATACAACACATCCACTTCATTGTAGGGTGCTGTAATGTCACTGTGAATGGCCCCCGCTGAACTATGGGAGCTGCTCCAACAACTGCTCTTCAACATATATTTCCACCTGAGAAATGTCTTCCTTAAAAATCTATAGTGTAAAATATTTAGAGTGAGAATATATTCATTGGCCATATCTAGACCATTAGCTCCTACAAGCAATATAGAATAGATTATTCAGTGTATGCACAGGACAAGTTCAGACTGAGGTTGAGAAAAATTGAAATAAGTGTTGTCCATATGTGCGGTTGTGGGGGGGGTTGGGGTTGACTAGTAGAAACCCATTACGTTCTAGAAACTCAAAAAAATGATTGCAAGGACAAAAATCGGCCAGACTCACACATAACAACACAGAAAAAAAGTCATGACTTCCTCAGTATTATTCCTTTATATATGCTGCAATGGTCAACAAAATTAGTACAGGCTAAGGAAGTAGGCATAGGGTTAGGGGGTGGGACATTTGGGTGTCCTGTGGTGTGGGGGCACACTGGTGTTGGGATTGGCGTGGAGCAGTGACTCTAACAACTGTATTGTGAAAAACTTTGTGCTTTGTATACCCCAGTGTTTAAATTAAAAAACAAAGAATAATTAAAATTAAATGAAAATAAAAATAGGCGTGTTCTCTTCCACGTGTTCAAACTTATTCATGAAAGTGCTCTGTAACGACTGGAACATATCACACGTGATAATGTCCTCTCTGCTCCCAACTGCCACATGACCGCATCCATCCTGCGTCACCTGCACTGGTCACCTTCCACAGCCCCAGATTTGGCTAAGCTGGGACTAATCGGGTTAAGGACTGCATAGGAGGCCCTGCCTCCGGTCCCCGAGGCTAGTGCCCTGGCCTGACCCTCGAGGCCACACCTTCTGGAATAGTCTTATTCATTCAACATATTTGAGTAATGGCTTGCAGCATAAAGTATTATTCATTATTCATTAACAATGATCATCTATAGTATTAGAAATATACCATTTACTCTCTCTAGTCCTCAGGGTTTCTGTTTAAAAGACTGTGTTCTTTGTATATCTCATGGTATTATTATAAAATTTATTTTTAAGCCTGATGTGGCACTTATGTATGTTGCTTGATTATTCTCTCTCACTTGATCACTTGATATCCTGTTATTCATCGATTTGCTCAAGAGGGCGCCAGTAACATTTCCATTTGACCAATTGCGTGCCACTCTAGCCCAATGGCATCTGGTTGAGTCAGGAATACGAAGAGCCTCAAACCGTCCTTTCATGGTCCTGGCTAAGAAGTCTGACCATCTTGTAGGTGGGCGGCCAAGTGACCTTTTGACATCCCGTGTGATCCAGTCAGAATGACTCTAATCCAGCGGTCGTCTCTAAATCGCTTTACTTGTCCAGCCCATCTAATTTTCGATGCCTTGGCAAACGAGACAGCGTTCCTGACGCTGGAAAAGCGACGGAAGTCAGAGCTCCGATTCCTTCTCTCACTTGAGTGAGGCGTGATATTCCAAGCATAGCTCTTTCGATTCTTCTTTGGGACACCTGAATAGCATTCTCATCCTGCTTTCGTAGGGTCCAGGAATCTGAGGCTTATGTTAATGCAGGGAGAATGGTGGAGTCGAAGAGATGTGCCCAGAGCCAGAGGTTTTTGTCTTTTTAGCTATTTCTTCGATGCTTTTGAAGGCATTCCTTGCCGGTCTCTTCCTTCTGTGCAGCTCAGGTGTTAGGTCATTCATCATGTTGACTTCTCGAACTAGGTACACATAGCTGCTGCATTCAGAGATATTTGTTCCATTGAGAGTGAATGGGGCTTCTGGAACTAGTTCGTTTTTCATGAACATACCGTTGTTGAGATTCAGCTGTAGACCTATCTTTCCACATTCTCGGTCAAAGTCAGCCAGCATTTGTGCCGCTTGGCTAATGTCCGGTGTTATTAGAACGATGTCATCGGTGAAGTGGAGGTGGTGTAGTTGCCGACCATCTATCTTCACGCCCATTCCTTCCCTTTCTAATTGTCGCATGATGTTCTCGAGGGTGGTGCTGAAGAGTTTTGGTGAAATGGCATCACCCTGCCAAACCCCTCTTTTGACATTAATGATCTCTTCTTTGTAGAGTGGTGAGATCCTGGTGGTGAATCCGTAATAGAGCTCACGAAGGATCTTGGTGTATTGGGTTTGAACTCCCTGTTTGGCTAGGGCATTGATGACTGCTTTAGTCTCCACAGAATCAAAGGCTTTCTTTAAATCAATGAAAGTGAGACAGAGTGGCATCTTGAACTCCCTACAAACTTCAGTGAGCTTGGTTACCATGTGGATGTGGTCGATTGTGCTGAATCCTTTTCGGAAGCCAGCTTGCTCGCATGGTTGTCCTTCATCTAATGTTCTGCCAATCCTGTTCAGGATGACTCGAGTGAACAGCTTGTAGATGACGGACAACAGGCAGATGGGGTGATAGCTGCCATTCGTGGATGTCTCCCGTCTTGAACAGTAGAACTGTCCTGCTGGATTTCCATTGGGAGAGCACCATGCATTCAGATAGGTAGCATGTGAAGAGCCCAGCCAGTGTATTGATGAGTACTGACGGCAGATTCTTCAGGTGTTCGGGTCTGACTTTGTTGGGCCTGCTGCTGTTCCCTTCTTTACCAACAAAATGGCATGTCGCATTTCGGAGCCGGAGACCTTTGGGAAAGACATATCCATCTTGCGGAATTTGGTATGTGGGCAGGTGGACGTGGCTATCAAAGGGTTATTTGATATTTCAAATCAAATAACCCTTTGGCTATCAAAGGGTTATTTGATTATTCTCTACCAAACGGTAATATTTTTTATCATTGATCTGGTAACTTAACAATGATGTCTGTTAGTATAGGGTAATTTTTTGTTGCTGTTTGTTCATTTTTGGTGTGTAGCAACATTGGGATTCTCTAAACTTCCTAGAATTCTATACTTAATATTTTACAAAGAAGGGCATGGGAAGGTCTCAACTGCTATTTCTTGAAATAGATCTCTGTTTCTTTCTCTCATTCATCTTCTAGTATTTCCTTGATCCACATTATCCTTTCCTAATGGAGTCTCATCATTCTAAAAGAATGTATTTTGCTTTAATAATGCTTATTTTTGCCCATTTTTATTCAAATCAGTACTCAAAGGTTATATTAAAATTCTCTTAATTATTCAGTTTGCGCCTATTTGCGATTCTTTCCAGAGAGAGTTTGGTTTCAGTCACTGTTTCATCAGCATCTCTCTTTAGAATATTTTATATCTTTTTTTTTTGCTTTGATGAAGAACCTCCTTCTGCTCTGTTCCTGAACTAATTTTCTAACTTATTTGCTATCATGTATTCTGTTCACTAATTCATTTTACCCTTATAGCTATCCCATTTTTGTCCAGAGGGGTCCAAGCAACAGTACGGCAAGCAGGCTTGCATGTGGCCCTCTTGGGTTCGATTCGGAGCATCACAAATGGTCCTCTGAGGCTGCTGGAAGTGATCTCCGAGTGCAGAGCCAGGAACAAGTCCTAACAACAGCTGGTGTGGATTGAAAACAATCTATGAATCGATCAAATATATTATCAGCGACAACCTAATTGTGTTGGTGTGATGCAAGCATAGAAAGAGTCCTTGGTGGAAGAGAGAAGGATGCAGGTGGTTGTTTAGAGAGAATGTGTAGCTAGATAAAGGTCTTAGGTAAAGGGGGAGGTGTCTGGGCAGGAGAAGCCACTGGTGATAAGCAGCAGTGAAATCGCCAGCGCTTTAGACTAAACATACTATGAAGCTCTGTTTCTGCACAATTAGGTTGTCACCTGATTTGGTGATATTTAGGCTGGTCCTTTAGAGACCTCTTCAATGACTAAATTTAACCTTTTGGCATTTACTTAATTTATCCACTCAAAGGCACTGTAAATTCTTATATTAAAGGACTCATTCTCTTTCAAATCCTTAGGTATTTAGTCAGCGAGGAAGATCTAACAGGGCTTTCCTTCAGCTCTTGCCTTTAGTGCATGGACCAGCTTGTGTTGAAACCACTTGTTACCACTTGTTACCAGAAGATCCACTTCTGAGCTCAATAAACTTTTCTGATGGGACCAGTCAGGGATGCTTGCTGCTGTTGATAGTGTCAGTGGCTTCTCTGTGCTAAACTATCATAGTTTGCAATAAAGTGGGAGGTGTCCGTCTCATCTTAGCTTGACTGAATCCTCTGCAGAAACAGCTTCATAGTATGTTTAGTCTAAAGCGCTGGCGATTTCACTGCTGCTTATCACCAGTGGCAAGACAGAAAATGGAACAGAGTGCTAACAATTGTTGAGGGTACTAATGCCAACCTAGAACTGAGCATTAAATAGAGGCAAAAAGATACACATGACAACCCTTTAATGTATGTTCTGTAATCCATAGTCTGGAGGGGAAGGAAAAGAGAAAGAGAGAGAAATGGAAAGAAATAAAGAACCTGCCATGGAGCAGGGCTGGGGAGGGGGAGGGAACCGGGGACGTTGGTGGTGGGAGATGGGCACTGGTGGCGGGATGGGTGCTGCAACACTGTTTGACCAAAACCCAAAAATGAACTTTTTAATTGTATATCTTTGTAATTTTAAAAATAAAAAAATTAAAAATAATCCTTTATCACCAGTGGCTTCTCCTGCCCAGACACCTCCCCCTTTACCTAAGACCTTTATCTAGCTACACATTCTCTCTAAACAACCACCTGCATCCTTCTCTCTTCCACCAAGGGCTCTTTCTATGCCACAACTTCGTGCATCACACCAACACAATTAGGAAAATACCTCTCGGTTCACAAAAATGGAACACAGGGTCTGATTTAAAGTTTCTGGTCCCAGAAATTTAACTCACGGTTCTGATATAAAGGCTTAGAACTGCAGGTGGTAGGGGTGAGAGAGAGGACATCTACCTACAACCCAGCCTCTACCCCAATTGCCAGCACTCAGCAGCAGCCACAGCCTCCAGACTTAGCACCCGGAGTGACTTTCTAGTCCTGTGCTCTGCACGTTGCCCCAGAGTCCTGTGCCTACCTGTAAGATCTGGGGTGGCTTCTGAAGCTCTGACCTGCTGAGTTGTGGCAGGAAGGAGCTCCAATCTCACTGGCTGTGTTGCAGCAACATCTTAAATTATTACCAACCTACCTTCAAAAAAGTAATTTATTGAAGAAAATCCCTCTGTCGACGAACTTGTATGAGCAGCTGATTCAAATTGGTGGTTTCTGGTTTACTAAGGGGAATTTTCCCCCCCATTCAGGTTTATTTCTCCATATTTTAAAGAAAACATTTTTGATAACCAGTGTATGCACAAATGAAAAAAATCATACTGCATACATTTAAGTATATACATTTCATTCATCATAAATAAGTTTAAAATCAGAATGCATAAGTATAATTATAATATGTACAAAGAGCGTTTTCGTGGGGCCTGAAATATAGGAATTGCTTAATGATAATTTATCATTATCTTTATAGAAATTTAAGTATCATGGGAGCAGAGGCCTGGTTCTTATCTCTCTATATTTTCCTGTACCCTGACTAAACTTCAATATTTGTTACATAAATGGCCAGCTAAGGGTGCGGAGTCCTGAGAGAGAGGAATGTTTCTTGGAGGCTAAGTGGGAAAAGCAGAATAACTTTTTGGTACTGCAGCATGTCAAAGTACCCTTGCATTTTCTTGTTTTTTTTCTTACTTTTTTCCTTTTTTATTTTATTATACCACTGTGATATATACAATACAAATTTCTTCATGTTTGGGTTTTGGTTGTACAGTGTTTCAGCACCCATCCCACCACCAGTGCCCATTTCCACCAGCAATGTCCCGATACCCTCACCCCTCCCCTAGCCTGCCTCTTTGGCAATTTCTTATCTCTGTTCTCTCTCTTTCTCTCTTCTTCTCTTACACAGTGTGGATTGCAATACGTACATTTGAGGTTATCATGTGTATCTTTTGGCTTATATCCCAATGCTCAGTTCTAGGCTAGTATTATCACTTTCAACAATTATTGGCACATTATTCCCTTGTCTGTCTTCCCTAAACTCTGACTCGCACATGTTTGTGGTAGATTCCACCTTTGTGGTTGATTCCTCCTGATCCATGTTTCACCTCACCTTGGATATTAGTTTCATATATACATATATACATACATAGATATGTATATGTACATGTATATATATGTGTATATATGTACATATACATATATATACATTGGTATCACTCAAATAAATGCAGCCATTCTTTATCTGTCTTTTCCTTCTGGCTCATTTCTCTCAACATGATCCTCTCCACATCCATCCATTTATAGGCTATTTCATAACTTCATTTTTCCTAACAGCTGCATAGTATTCCATTGTGTAGATGTGCCAAAGATTCTTTAACCAGTCATCAGTTCTTGGGCAATCTGGTTGTTTCAGATTCAGGCTATTGTGAATAGTGCTGCTTTGAACATAAAAGTAGGGATGGTGTTTCCGCTACAGGTTTTTGGCTTCCCCAGGGTATATTACCAGGAGTGGTATGGCTGGGTCATGGGAGCTAAATGTCTAGTCTTTGGAGGAATGCCCATATGGTTTTCCCAAAAGGTTGGACCGGTCAACATTCCCACCAACAATGGATGAGAGGCCCCTTGACCTGCATGCACACCAGCAGGTGTTCTTGCTCCTTTGGGTATGCGCCAGTCTCTGTGGTGTGAGATGATATCTCATTGTGGTTTTCATTTGCATCTCTCTGATGACTAATGATGATGAGCTTTTTCTCATATGTCTTTTGGCCATTCGAATTCCTTCCTTGTCAAAGTTCTGTTCACTTCTTCTCCCCGTTTTTTGATGGGGTTGCCTGTTTACTTCTTGTAAAGTTCTCCCAGAGCCTTATATATCCTGGCTATTAATCCCTTATCAGATGGGTATCGGTGAATATTCATTCCCAATCTGTGGACTGTCTTTGTACCTTGGTCACTGAATCTTTTGAGTTGAAGAAGCTTTATCGTTTCATGTAGTCCCATAAGGTTTATCTTTGTTGCGATATTGAGATCTTTAATCCATTTTGATCTGATTTTTGTGTATGATGTTAGACAGAAGCCCCAATTCATTTCTTTACATGCAGCTGCCCAGCTTTCCCAGCACTACGTGTTGAAGAGGCTCTTTGCTCCATTTCGCACACTTGGCTCCTTTATAGGAGATGACTTGATCATGTATTTGAGGCTGGGTGTCAGGATGCTCAACTCTATTCCATAGGTCCACAGTTCTGTTTTGATTCCAATACCATGCTGGTTTAATTACTATTGCTTTGTAGTACAGTGTGAGTTGGGAAAGGTGATGCCTCCCATCTTCTTTTTTCCAAAGATTGCTTTAGCTATCCATGAGGCTTTATTATTCCATACAAATTTTAGAACTGTTTGGTGCATGAGAAGAATCTCATGACTATTCTTATAGGGATCGCATTGAATCTATGTAAAGCTCTAGAGAGTGTTACCATTTTGACACCATTCATTTTCACGATCTCTTCATTAGACTGATTCCTAGGTATTTGATTTTCTGTGGCACCATTGTCAATATAATTATTTTCTCTATATCTCATTCTTCTCATTTTTTATTTATATTGGAAATCCACTGACTTTTAGGTATTAATTTTGTACTCCTTCACTCTACTAAAGGTATCTATGGTTTAAAGTTGGTTTTGAGTCTATGTATTTCTTGAGCTGTTGCTTATCTAAGAAGTTGTTTTTCTTTACCCTTGCATTTTCTAGAGTAGAAATCTAAACTCTCCATTGGAGATCCTCCAATGTAGGTTCTTCCGAGGCTGCTGACCTTATAGTCAAACATGCAAAGCATTCTGTCTTAGAGAAAACTGGTATCTCATATTCCTTTGCATCCACAAGGTTCTAGGACTGGAACGTCAGTATTTGTGCTAGCAACATTACCCAGATTCTCTTCATTTCATTATATTTGAGGAGGTTAAAAAGGTGCCATGAAGAGATACATTGACTCTACTAGTTTTCCAAAGACCAAACTTCTAGTTGAAACTTCTTAGTTGAAAATGAAAGGCTTTACATTAGCTACTTTATCTATCAAATGGTTACATCCCAGAGCAAGAACACTGGTTGTGGGGGTGGGGGTGTGTTATATAAATAGTAACAGCTGCGTCAACTACTTAGATGCCATTTGTAGTACATAAGCGAAATAACTTATCCTTCATGGTGACTCCAAGGTCTCAGCACCATGTTACAGGTGAGGGGAGATGCAGAGTGGTTAAATACCTTCTTAAGACCACCACCGAGCTGATGAGTTTTTTCCTTCCATGAGGATTAGCTAAACACAACACGCACTAGGTATGCAACTGAACAAAATTAAGAATGGTCTAAGAAAACACTTGCCAAATCATTATTCCATGTCCCTTTAGAAATGAAATGCAGCAAGTAGCAATGCTGAAAAGAGATAACAGTTCTGGGGAAAATACCGAGAGACATTGAATTTTGAGTTCTATGTAGTAACAGTAATCCTGTGAGACTTTGGGTTGTTTTCCTTCTAGAGAGGATCTTCTCTGTACTAGAAATGCTCTACAAGTTTTTATGGACAGTTGCTCTTAAACTTCATTTCGTCCTCTCAGAAAGGAAATCCCCCATTGTCAGCTGAACACACAGTCAGAACCAGTGGGTCCATGAAACTTTAATCAGCCAATAGGTCACTCACCTAGTCATCACTATTTCCTTTGTTTGGAAATTTGTTTCCAAGTTTGTTTCTGAGTTTGGAAGCTTGGGTGAGAACTGAACTGAAGAGACATCAACCCTCAGAAATGGACAAAATTACATAGCACCTAGTTCAAGAAACAAAGTTAAAACAAGAAATGATGACTCTTTCACCTTTTCTTGGAAACTTTGGAAATACATTTTAGTATCTCGTTTCAAATAACCTTTTTCAAACTTTTTTTCTGACTTGATACTCTATTGACATGGCTCACCCCCTGTGATGACCTTCATAAGGTCTCTCTTAAATACCTGAAGACTATAGGAATTAATTTTAGATGTGTTTATAAAAGATAGCCTGGATTTTTTCTTATGTATTTATATATTTAATTTTTTGGATCACCCGAAGGAGACTATTATGAAGTTCATGATCGGGTTTCTGTTATACCTTGTTCCACACCCATCCCTCCACCAATGCACATTTACCAATACCACTGTGCCCCGTTTCCCCAACACCAACCACTGACAACTTGCATCTAAGGCAGGCATTTCTCTCTCTCTCTCTCTCTCTCTCTCTCTCTCCTCTCTCTCTCTCACACACACTCCTTTTATACATTGTGGTCTGCAATACAGACACTGGAGGGTAATTCTGTAAATCCCTTTACATCCTTTCAATCCTCAGTTCTAGTGTAGCATGACTATTTCCAACTAATATTTTCCAAATGGTCCCTTCTCTATCTTGCCTACCCCGGGTCCCCCACAAACATGTGGTAGATTCCAACCTAGATTTTTTTTTGTATAGTGGTCTTTTACTTTTTTATTTTTATTTTTTGGTTCCACAGTGTTCCAACAACCATCCCTCCACCCAAACCCATCTCCCATCACCAATGTCGCCCCCTCCCTCCCCCTCCCACACCCCAACTACTTGACGGGTTCTGCGGGTCACCTCTCTCCTCTCTACCTCACCCTCCCGCCAAACTTTCCTGCACATCATGGAATGCAGTGCATTAAAGGACATTACTATTTCCACTATTTTAATGGATGGCGCGGCCGTACCATCCATTAAAATAGCTTGAACTGGTTTTGCTCTGTTAATCTGGTCGTGCGGTAGTGTCCCAGGGTCCTGACAGAGAAGGTGGTGGCTAGTGTGGTGGGCGAGTCTCATCCAGCTGCCTTCGGGATCCCCAGAGGTCATGGGCCCACTCCCAAAACCCATCTGTCCTACCGGGAGCCCCATGGGCAGCTGGACCTCGGGCGAGCCGAGTTCCAGTTTCCCAGGCCACTTGTGAGGCTCTTCTTCCTATGGCTGGTGGCCCGAGGGCAGCTCCTGGGCTGGGCGGGGCCACCAGGCTCCACAAAATGGAGGGGGGAAGGGCCGACCCCTGACTCCATCTGACGAATTCCCAGTGATTCCCGCTTCTGGGAGCCGCCTACCTGGGCTCGAACTGGTTTTGCTCTGTTAATCTGGTTGTGCGGTAGTGTCCCAGCGTCCAGACAGCGTAGGTGGTGGCTAGTGTGGTGGGCGAGTCTCATCCAGCTGCTTCAGGGACCCCCAGAAGTGATGGGCCCACTCCCAAAACCCATCTGTCCTCCCAGGAGCCCCATGGGCAGCTGGGCCTGGGGCGAGCCGAGTTCCAGCTTCCCCAGCTGCTTGTGAGACTTCTTGCTATGGCTGGTGGCCCCAGCGCCCAACCTAGATTTTTAATGGCATAAATAACCAGCACTACTTCTTTGAGCTGATTAGCAATCCCCTTCCTTTCTGCAGTGCAATGTATAAAGATAAAATGTTATTTAAGTCTCCCGGGCACATATGGCAGACACCTGGCAACATAGTAATTCACCTTTTTCTCTTGGCACCATTTTTCAAGTAAGAACACCTCTTTATACACTGTAATGCATGCTCTAAAACACCTCCTGAAAATACTGAAGGTGTTTTTTTCATGTTTAAAGAACAATGAAAGTGAGCAAGAACCATGTTTTCTTTAGGACCATAAATATTCCTCCTTTTCAAAGCCAAGAACTGCACATTACACAAGGGATATATTCTAGAAGAGAGAGAGCAGACAACTCAGCACACTCTGATATCATAAATCCCTGTGGAGACTCCATGAACTTGGTAAGTGATTGTGCTCCTTTGAGGATCAAATCACTTCATCCTCAGTGCTTTTATTTGATTGCCCTCCAAGGAGGAAAAGGACCATATGGATTCATTCTACCATTGCTCCTGAGTCTCCCACCTATCCCTTGTCTTTTCTCCAGCTTGCCCAGGATATTTCCTGTCTGAACCAAATGAGAGGCCAGTCTTTGATTTGGAGTTCCAGAGTGGGAGAGGACCCTACTGCAAATAAAATAGAAAATTTGCTGCTTGGACTTTCAAGTCTTCTGATCTCAGCACCCTAGGCTGTGCAAGTCCCCAGTACTTTAATTTTCTGAAGAATGTGCTAGACCAGTGGTCCCAAGTAGAAAAGGTAAAACTTGTCTGGTAACACTGAAAAATTGGGAAAATCAAACTGGTAAGGGGTTGGTTTTAAAACCTAGAGTTTATAATGTTTGTGTTTAGCATTAGACAATGAGAATGCATAGCAAAATGATGAAGAAAACAGGCTTGATAGCCAAAAGATCTGTGTTCGATTCTGTCCTGGTCACTAAAATCATTTGAACCTGAACAAATATCTCTAATGCTACCACAACAAGTCATTTTTTGCTTGTGTTTCTTCTATGTCTTTTATAATTTCAGGTCTTACAACCAATTGAAAAGTTTTTATGAAATAATTAACTATAATGCAAAGTTATATACATTTTATTAATTCTTACATTTCATTTCAATTCATATTTATTAATGCTGTATATGGTTTATAGTGTAGTCTGCTTTCTTATTTTCATTTTCCTTTTGGTCTTGTTTTGTTATGCAATTGCTACCCAATACAATTTACTGAAGATTATCCCTGTTTCCTTTTATGCATTTAGTTCTTTGGTTGTAAATGAGCTTACTTTGGCCTGTGGATATACTGGGCTATGATATGTTGCATCGGTCTGTATGGCTTTCTTGTTTAACCAACATCCTGTTTTAATTACTATCAATTTGCACTCTACTTTTAAACTGGGGGCATATAATATATCTATGTTTGTTCTCTTCGCTGTTTGTACTACTTTTTATTTTCCAAAGAAATTGATTTATTGGCTTGGCAAGTTCACTCAATTGTTTATATCTTCAATCATGAGCATGATATTTTTCATATGTATACGTATGAATAATCCATGTCTGAATACGAATAGGTCTATAAGAGATCTATAAGTATTGCTGCAAGACATGAAAAATTCTAATCAGTTTTTCCCAAAAAATTACTAATTCTCCTGACTTTTAGTCAAGATCAGCCTTTGCCTAAAAAAAAATTACATGCATTTGTGTGTGAGTGTGGGTGTATGTGTGTGTGTGTGTGTGTGAAGAGCCTGACTTGGTACTGACAAAGACTTCTAGTCAATGCCACATTCATATATCATACATACAGTGTGAGATCCCTGATCCTGGGTGTAGGGGGTTCCCAAGCATCACTGGGAAAGGGACAGTGACTTGGGAGCAGCTCCTGAGCAGTGCTTGTGTGGTCCAAACTCAATCAAAAGCGATGAATGAAACATCTATCATAACTTCTTTGATTTCAGGAATCACCTTCACACCTTGCACTCTCAGCTGACATCGGAAGACATTCTTTATTGATTGCACATGTCTAAGGCGCAGTGCATTGTGGTCAACGAGGCTATGGGCACACTTGTGGATTCCGCCATGTCCCACTGTCCTTCGTTAAAGACCAAGATCCTTGTAGCAGAAAACAGCTGCTATGGGTGGCTGGATTTCAAAAACTTGATGCTGTGAGTGAGCAATTTCAAGAAAAATGGTACTTTTTAAAAATCTCATTCGGAAAGCAAGGATGATTTATTAAAAATATGGCTGTAATTTGGTAGTATGAGAATAGAGATAAAAATTTGAAAGTAGTATCACATCCTAAAGCCAGAGGAAATCCAGCACAAGAATTTCTGGTGTACCTTATGAGTACTCAACTCCTCATTGTCACCTAAAGAATCAGGGAAGGAGATAGTAAAGAGGGTAGGGCATTGGCCTTACATATGGCAGACCCTGGTTTGATCCATGGTATCCCATATGGTCCCCTGAGCACCGCCAGAAGTAATTCCTCAGCACAGAGCCATAACTAGCCCCTGAGCATTGCCAGGTTACCGAAAAAACAAAAAAAAATGAATCAGGGAAGGTGATGGTCCATCAAGTAACATAGGGGAGTCTAAAATAAAGTCATGGTATTCATTTAGGGAATATTACGCTTTTAAGCCAAGACACAAACCCAAGTTTTAGCCTATATGATGTGTGTTCGCTTTTTGGAAGGGAGTTGTAGTTACTATTCACCAGCCAAGGTCTTTCTTTGAATATTCCGTACAAGCCCCATGCAGAGTTGGGAAGGGAATGAATCTGTAAGTAGGGTATTCTATAGCCAGGTATATATTACTCCAAGCCTTCACAAGATCCTTGTCTTTACTTCACGGTTCTTTTGGATATTAGGCTTTCGATTAATTAGAGAACAAGCTCGATTGCTTGGAGGCAAACAGCATTTCTCTCTGATCTAATTATAACTACATTATACTTAGAGAAGCAGTGTAGCCAGGCTAAAATTCTGGTAAGATCTGTCTAGTCCCACAAAGAGTGTGGAAGCATGAGAGAAAATGTTTCTACCTGCTAAGATAGAATACATGGTAAGATATACAGCCACTTTGTGTCACAGATCCAATCTGTGTCTCTGCCCCTATTTACAAAGTGGCCTGCAGAAGGTTAGTCCAGGCAAGATGCAGAGGCTCTGGGTAGCAGTGAACTGCAACGCCCCTTCCTACTTGCTTACCTCAATTTCCATGACGCCCCTTCCTACTTGCTTACCTCAGTTTCCATGGAGAAATGAAAAAGAAATGAATATACTTTTCTGTCATTCTCAGAAAAGAATGATCCAGAATTAATCTTGTGACTTATTATATAGTTTTGCTTCTTTATAGAATCTAGTCAAAAGGTCAACTTTTGATGGAACCTTAGGCATACAGTGGAGGCCCATCTGTTTGTTTGAGAAGCTCTTTTCACAGAGTAGATGTTACAGGAAATGTAAATGACCATTATCCATGTAACCTTGGAGTCACATTCCTCACTCTTTCTTGACAGGAAGTAAACAAGATCTTTTTTCATTTTGGGGGCCATACCAGGCCATGCTCAGGGCTTGTTCCTGGATCTGTGGTCAGAGATCACTCCTGCAGGGCCTTGGGAGACCATATGATGGTGAGATGTAACCCTGATCTCTGTGTTGGTATATACGTGTATATATCAGGGTTCCATATCTACCATGTATAGCAACACATATATACCTTGGTATATATGTTTACCAAGGTGTGGTACATAAATAGATATATGTACCATACCTTGGTGTGCAAGGGAAGTTCCCTACCCATTGTACTATCTCTTCGATTCCAGAAGAAAATATTATAGAAAAGGGAAGAGGGAACCACATTTTAGGATGGTTGGATTGCTGACTGCTCGTACCAGTGATGAAAAGAACACCCATCAGATAAGACAAAGATTTCTGAATAAGTGTTAGCCCTGCCCTTATCTTAATCTTCTGAGGAAAGAGTAAGTTAAGAACAACAGACTCTTCCCAGAGACCTTGTTGATTTGAACTCTGTCATTGTTTGAAACACTTATTTAGGCACCATGATTTACAAATTTGTTCACAAAAAGGATTCAGAATGCAATGTTGCAAATCCAATACCAATAGCAGGGTCAATTTGCCTCCCACCACTGTTTCCTGGCTCCCTCCTGTTGGAGTCCACACCTGACCCTCCTGTTGGAGTCCACACCTGAATCTTGCCTGGAGTTACATTCTGCAGGATAGTTTTTAGATAGAGGTCCAAAAGACAGTTTGGATCTGTGGCTCTCTATGTGCAGAATATCTTACCATGTATTCTATGTTAGCTGGTACAAATCCACCTCTCATTCTCACAGATTCCCCATCATGGGACTGGACAAACCTTCACTGTATCACTGTCTTCCCGTTCATCGTCGATTTTCTCAAGTGGGCACCAGTAATATCTCCATATGACCTGTCTCATGCTACTAGAGCCCAAGGGCATCTGCTTGCTCCGGGAACATAAAGGGCCTCAAACCATTACATCAGGTCATGGGAATGAGGTCTGTAATTGTTAATGGTATTTGGCATATCAAATAGGACATGGGATGCTTGCCAGGCTCTGCCGTGCAGGTGGCATACTCTTACAGTCACCTCTAAATCCAGCATTTATTGATGAACCACGTGGCCGCAAGCAGCAGCAAGAGCCCGGCTAAAATAGGCTCTTCTCCTAAGTGGACTTCTTGAAAGAGGGAAGTCCGGATGTGGAAAATGGCGGCCTTCATGGAGTGTGTAGATTGTCTGGCTTGTTGCAAGGCTCTGCTGGGGTGGCGGGCCAGGACTAGAACCCGCCATCTCTCCCGGGTGCCTCAGGAGCAGGTAGGCACAGGGAGAGCATGTAGCAGCTCTGCCCCATGTCTGTGAGTCTCTTGGATCAGCATACCTGAGCTGGATTTGAAAAAGACTGCTACAGGGTGGGTCTGATGAGCCGGGCGGCAATAGGCTCTTCTGCTGGGTGGACTTCTGACAATAGGGAAGTCCAGATGTGGAAAATGGCAGCCCTCATTGAGTGTGGGGGTTGTATGACTTGTTGCGAGACTCTGCTGGGTGGCAGGCCAGGACTAGAACCCGCCAGCCCTCCCGGGTGCCTTGTGATCAGCTGGGCACAGGGAGAGCAGGTAGCAGCTCTACCTCATGTCTGTGGACAATCTTACCCGTATTTATCTGGCTGCATTGGATCCTCCTTTCAATATGATATAGCTATCATGAGATCAGAGAGAAATGCTCTTTGCCTTCTGGCAAGCGAGCCTGGCTCTCCAACACATTAGAAGGCTAGTGCCTAAAAGAACTGTGAAATGAAGACATGCATCTCCTGGGGCGTGAAGAAATCTTCACCTAGCTGTAGAAAGTTCATGGTACTGATACATGCCTTTTGTATTAATCCTCAGATATGTTTCGTCTCAGATGCCCTTCCCCCCATTACTGCAGAGGGCCTGCAGGGAACCTTCAAAGGCAAATCTTGGAGAGGGCATATAAACATTTCAGTGGGAGCAGGTGAGCTCCTGGGGGTAGCAAACCTGAAAGAATTGGCCTCCACTGGGCCTAGTCAGGCCAATGGCAATACAGATTTAGCCCTCTTCTCTGCCTCTCACTCTCTTCCTCTTTGCCCTTTTCCCTCTGCTCTCTTCCTCTCTGCTCTCTGCCCCTATGGGCCTAAGCATGTGGTAGCATCCATCTTGACTGAGAACCCAAAGTCTCCATGAGACCAGGGCACAGCTAGGAACTTTAAAGTTTCTGGTTTTCCAGTTACTGGATTGAATTGACAGAATTTATGAGCGGGAAGGCTTTTGGAAGTTTCTTCAGATTCGAGAGTCTTTCTCATTCCACTGGCCGCTTGTCCACTGGGGCAGATGGGGGTTCCTATCCTTATCCCCAATTTTCTGGCTGAACCCAGCATCCTCCAACAATCTCCCTTCCCATCAGCCTTCTTTTTAAGTACATCTGATTAATGACCTTTGGGTGTGTTTGTTCTCATTTAGTTCCTACACTTTCAGTGTTGTTGGCTATTACTTGCAAGCAATATGTATACAACACCCTGACTTTTTTTCCCTGCTATCACGACTTAATTCCAGGCAGTCTAGCTGCCAGCTACAAGAAACACTGGAGTAAGCCATGAGATGTGGTTTATTCTGGATATGGACAGATTGCTTGACATATCTGTCAGCTCTTAAAAATCAGGATCAACCCACTGAGCAGACTTTCTGACCTCTAATCAAAAGATATTTTATTCCAATAATATACCGATTTTAAAAAATTAAAATAAATCAAATTAGACATCTACAAGCCCCAAACTCATTCTGTTGGAACAAATACATTTTCTTAGAGCACTGACAGGTTTACGATGACCGAGTCAGGTTAGTACCTCCAGCACTATGCTGTGGGCTTACATTTATGGCAAAGTTCAATTTTCATTTTGCTTTTTTGGGTCTCACCATGTGATGCTCTGGGATAACTACTGGCTCTGCACTCAGGAATTATGCTTGGTGGTTCTCAGGGAACCATATAGGATGCTGGGGATAGAAACCTTGTCAGCACGAGCAAGGCGAGCACCATCCCCACTTTACCATAGCTCCAGGCCCTCAACATCTTATTTGTCATGGATTTTGTGCAAACATTCTTACTTTGATTTGTGGGGGACTAACCATATCCAACAGTACACATGGCTACTCCCTGCTCTTTCCTCATGGCAGTTCTCATGGACCCATGTACTGTCAGAGAATAAGGCCAGACCGCCATCGTGAAGTCTGTACTCAACCTATTAAACTGTATCTCCAGTTACAATTTATGTTGTAAAATTACATAAAGGCCAGCAGGGATGGGGGGTAGTTCAAAGAACTGGAGAAGATGCCTTGCATGTGGTAGGTCCCAAATTTGACCCCAAGTAGAGTATTCCCACCTCACACCCAGACTTCATCTCACAGAAAACCACGGAGTCCAAAGAGCATTAGATCCAGATATGGAACCTTCCCACCTCACTGTCCAGATGTCATTGGGAATGTGTGACACTGGGAACACTGAGTATTTCTTGGGAGGCACCAAAATATTTTTCTATAACAAAGACTTTTACTGCTAGATATTTTAGAAGCCCCTTTAATAGCAGCCTCAAGCCAGGCCCTTAAGTAGAGATAATGAAGAAGCGGTTATGTTTTGGATCCCATGGGATGTCAAAAGATCACGTGGCCGCCCACCTACAAGACAGTCAGATTTCTTCATCAAGACCCTGAACGAACGGTTTGAAGCTCGTCGTATTCCTGAAGCAACCAGATGCCATTGGGCTGCATTGGCACGTGATAAGGTCAAATGGAAATGTTACTGGCGCCTGCTTGAGCAAATCGATGCATAAGGGGATGTCAGGTGATCAAGTGATCAAGTGAAATATTATTATAGATTCTTTTGGTTTGAGTAATTGGGTGAGTAAACATTCTTTTATTGAGAAGATAAGACAGGGGGATAGGCCTCATACATTTCTTGTGCAATAAAAATCAATACAAATTGGGGGACATGTAGCAATAGTACAGTGGATAGGCCATGTGCTACATACAAGGCAAGCAGCCTATATGGTTTCCATCCTCAGCCTCCCTTATGGTCCTCCAAGCACTGCCAGGACTAACTGCTGACTACAGAGCCAGGTGAAACCCCTGAGCATCACAGAGTGTGACCCCAAAACAAAAAATACGTCAGATCGCATCTGACCAACGAGATTACATATGTGTCTTTATCAAATAAAGGGATATGTGGAAACCAATCGTCTGGGTTTGCAAATAAGGGTTAATAAGATGACCGATAGAGGGGCCGGAGGGATAGTAGAGTAGGTTTCATCCCCAACCTCCCGTATGGTCCATCTGCACAGCCAGGTGTAATTCCTGCATGCAGAGCCAAGCATAGCCCCTAAGAATCGCTGAAGTATGCCCAGAAAAGGAAATTAAATTTAAATTTTTAATGGGATAATGGACAACTACCTTTCATAGAGATTGTCTCTCAATATACCATGGTATGAACTATTCCTTTCAAATTCCCATGCTAGCAAACCCTATGTCAGAGAACACACTGTTATTTCGTTTATGACTTACAGTTAGTTGCATCTATTTCAGTATAAATTTTCTGACATTTAAGAACTAATATTGGCCAGTGGCTCTCAGGTAGAGTTAGAATAGGAGAAGCTTAAAATATTCCCTTATTCAATACAGTCATTATTAAATGTGTCTAAGATAACTCTCAAGAACTCTTTTAAAGATTTGGTAGCTGAAGTGCAACATAATTCCAACTGAGATTACAATGGCGTTAAGAAATCTTGTTTACCTCACGGCCATTTCTTGAGATTCAGAAAATGCTCCCAAGGGTCAAGAGAGAGAGAGAGAGAGAGGAGAGAGAGAAAGAGAGAGAGCAGTGGGTGGGGCCTTGCAGGGAATGTGGCCAATTTAAAAACCCAAAGCAATAATTTCTAAAAGGAAGAGAGAGGCATATGATGGGTTAGAGGTGCCTTCATTTTTAGGATTTGATTTTTGTGCACATAGAAATTGAAATAACATTCAAAGCAAATAAAACAGTAAACCAGTGCAAAGCATGGAAGAGAAACAGCAAGAGAATACAGACTGTGTGGTGATCCATTTGTCTCATATATGTGACAAGGAAAGAGGAGAAATGAGCAATGAGTGGAAAAGCCAAATGACCTTGAACACCAAAAGTAATAAGGCCTTTCTCCCGACAATAGGGAGTGACTTTAAGGATTACTTCTAGCCTGTTGTTTTGGGCCACACCTGCTGGTGCTCAGACTTTCTCTGAGTTTTGAGCACAGAGATCACTTCTTGTGAGCTCAGAGAGTAGGGTATGTGGGATGTACCTATCCCATAGGGTACCTGGGATCCAGCCTAGGTCGGCCGTGTGCAAAGCAAGTGCCCTACATGCTGTACTATGGCTCTGGTCCTGTAGGATGTTTTAAGCCAGACAGTATAATCATCAAAATCTGATGGGCTAAAATCTGATTAGACCAGGAAACTGTTGCAGTTTAATCTATAACACCCAGCGTGATGCTATGAACATTACCTATCTTTCCTGCTCTGCCATTTCAATTTGACTAATCCCTTGGCATCTCAATTTCCTTTGAGGAGCTCTGACTCCAAGCAACCATACGTTCCTAGCACAGTAGCTAAGAAAGGTCTCAGTACTGTGTGGTAACTGGCATCAGACAGATAGACATTCAAACCCCAAGCCTGTCAATGGCTACATAGGAATCATAGGCAAGTCGTCTGACCTCAGAATACTTTATTATATCCTCATCCTTAAATGAGATTATGCTGTGCTTTGTGAACTCTAGCATGCTAATATTTTTACTCTCCATTCTCGAGTCAAAAATTACCTACGTACAACCATCAGAATGCCCAGGATTAATTGACAGAGATTTGTGATTTCTTGATGAACTAGTCAGGACCAAAATTTGACTAATAAGTGATGTACCTAAATTTAATATAGCAATATCTGCCTGCTTTGGTTGTAAGATTTACATGAGCTACTGCATATTGCATGCTTTCTTAAAGTATCTAAGATGTGTTTGGAGATTAATGATAGTAGCTGTTCTTAATTATTCTGTAGCTGAGGAGGGAGGAATATTCCACACCCCAGACTTTATCTGGAATGGCTAGAGCTGATTTCAAGTTAGTCTGTTCTCACTGTCTTCGACCAGATTAATTCATAGTCTGTTATTGCTGCATTCGACCAGGAAAAATTTTATGATGCTTTTCTTTTCAAAATTCCCAACCTGTCAGATTTTTATAAGAATCCAATTGTAGGTGAATACAGCAGGTAGGGCATTTGCTTGTATGTGGCTGAACCGGAATTTGATCCCCAGAACCACAAATGAAATGGTCCCCTGAGTACCACCAGGATTGATCCTGAGAAGAAACAGGAGTAAGGCCCAGGACCTGCTTGGGTGTGACCGAGAAGCCTGCACTATCTCCCCCCCAAAAAAAAAAAACACCCTGCTCACTACAAGTGGACTCAGTAACACGTGGTCGACCACACCCCACCAGGAGCGACCATTAGACAGAAAACCAGAAATAAGTCTTCACCACTGCAAGTGTTGCAATTGCCCTCCTCCAATGAATTAAATTAGGCACAACTTGAAGCAAATTGTAACTGTGTCTAAAGATTCCAGATGTTCTATCCTTTCACCCAGAAGTTCATTTCTGTTGATTTGTATAGTGCCCATTTCCCACCACCAATGTCCCCAATTCCCTCCCCCTCCCATAGCCTGCTTAAAGGGCAGGATCTTTATCTTCTTTCTCTCTCCCTCTCTCTTTTTCCTTCTCTTACACATTGTGGGTTGCACTACATACACTTAGAGGCCATCATATGCATTTTTTTGCCTGTATTTAATGCTCAGTTCTAGGTTGGTATTAGCCCTTTCGACATTTATTCACACATGTTTCCTTCTCTGTCCGACCTAATCTCTGACTCCCATACATTTGCGGTAATTTCCACTTTTGGTAAGAACACCTGATATATTTGTGTCAGGAAATAAATGCAGGCATTCTATATCTCTCTCTTTCCTTCTTACGAATTTCAGTAAACATGATTCTTTCCATTTCCATCCATTTATACGCCAATTTCATAACTTCATTTTTCCTAACAGCTGCATAGTATTCCATTGTGTAGATGTACCGCAGTTTCTTTATCCAGTCATCAGTTTTCGGGGAATACTGGTTGTTTCCAGGTTCTGGTTATTGTGAATAGTGCTGCTATGAAAATGAAACTGCGTATTGTGTTTCCGCTGTGTGTTTTTGGCTTCCCAGGGTATATTCCCAGGAGTGGTATGGCTGAGTCAAAAGGGAGCTCAATTTCTAGTCCTTGGAGGAATGGCCATATTGTTTTCCAGAAAGCTGTACAAGTCAACATTCCCACCACGAATGTATGAGAGTCCCCTTTTCTCCCTCATCCACGCCAGCACTTGTTGCTTTTACCCTTTTGGATATGGGCCAGTCTCTGTGGTGTGAGGTGATATCTCACACCACATGAGGTGATATCTCATTGTTGTTTTGATTTGCATCTCTCTGATGATTAGTGATGATGAGCATTTTTTCATATGCCTTTTGGCCATTCGAATTTCTTCCTTGTCAAAGTTTCTCTTCATCTCTTCCCCATTTTTTAATGGGGTTGGCAGTTTTCTTCTTATATAGCTGTACCAGTGCCTGATATATCCTGGATATTAACTCCTTATCAGATGGGTATTGGGTGAATATTCTTTCCCATTCTGGGGACTGTCTTTCTATCTTGGTCACTGTTTCTTTCGAGGTGCAGAAGCTCTTTAGTTTCATGTAGTCCCATATGTTTATCTTTTCTTCTAGTTGCTTTGTTAATGGTGTTTCACCTTTGAAGATGTCTTTAGCTTCAATGTCGTGGAGGGTTTTTAATATATTTTCTTCAACATACTTTATGGATTCAGGTCTGATATTAAAATCTTTAATCCATTTTGATCTGATTTTTGTGCATGGTGTTAGACACAGGTCCAAATTCATTTTTTTTTACATGTAGCTGTCCATTTTCCCCAGCACCACTAGTTGACGAGGCTTTCCTTACTCCAGTTTGGACTCTTTGCACCTATATCAAAGATTAACTGATCATGTCTTGCAAGGTGGGTGTCAGGATACTCAACTCTATACCATAGGTACACAGGTCTGTTTTTATTCCAATACCATGCTGTTTTAATTATTACTGCTTTGTAGTACAGTTTGAAATTGGGAAAGGTGATGCCTCCCATCTTCTTTTTCTCAAGGATTGCTTTAGCTATCCTTGGGGATTTATTATTCCAAACGAATTTCAGGAGTGTTTGCTCATTCTTTTTTAAAGAATGTCATGGTTTGGGGCTGGGCAATAGTCCAGCAAGTAGGGCATTTGCTGCCGCAGACCGCTCAGTCGGTGTGAGCTCTAAGTCTCGGGGGTAACCAGCTGAGAAAGTCAGGAGAACAGGGACGTCGGCGCAATGGACAGACAGGCACAGACACAAGGGAGGTCAAATGCTGCTGCTGCCGTTTACTGAAGGTAATTTCCACTTGCACGCGGCTGGTCCATGCCGCCTGGGTTCGATTTCCGGCATCCCATATGGTCCCCTGAGCACCGCCAGGAGTAATTCCTGAGTGCAGAGCCAGGACTAACCCCTGAGCATCACCGGGTGTGACGCAAAAAAAAAAAAAAAAAAAGAGTGTCATGGGTATCCTTATAGGGACCTCATTGAATCTGTAAAAAGCTCTAGGCAGTATTACTATCTTTACAATGTTAATTCTCCCCATCCATGAGCAGGGAATATGTTTCCATTTCCTCGTGTCCTCTTTTATTTCTTGAAGCACCACTGAGTTTTAGAGAAGCAGGGGAAGTGGTCAGACTCAGCTTTTCCTGCTTACACAGGTAGAATCAGAAGCTTCCTTTGTTCATTGCTACTCAGATGGAAAATAAAGCTGGTGAGGCCTCTTCTTTTACTCACCCCAAAAAGCACTCCTCACCTTCTCCATCTGAGCCCAGTAGTGCAGCATTTCACTTGAAAGTTCAATTCCTTGGGTCTGTCGTCATCTTTCCTTCTTGGAGTTCCAGGTTCAGATAAGGAAGGAAGCGTGCCAAAAGACTAGATGAAAGCTATAAAAAGACGTGTGGATGCTCCAGATGACCTTGTATCCCATGAGCCACTGCATGATGAAACAGTCCTCTGGAAGCAGTCACAGTTCCCAGATCACCACCGACCATCAGACGACAAGGTATCAATGGAGCACACATTAACATGTCTCTTAGTCTCTGGATCAGGGGCAGCTGTTCTTGAAATAGATGGCAGTAGGATGGGACTGTGACGAGCAGGGCTGTGATCAGCTCTTCTGCTAGGTGGAGTTCTGAGAAGACACGTGGCAGAGCTCCTACCGGCTCTCTCTGTGATCATGAGGCAACCAGGAGGGAAGGCGGGTTCTAGCCCTGGCGCACCATCCCAGCAGAGCCTCGCTAGAAGCCAGAGGAACCCCCACACCATGAGGGCCACCAATTTCAACCTCGGGACTCCACAGCTCGGGAGAGAGAATATTTGTACCAGCCAGTATAGAATACATGCTCAGATAACTGCCACAATCAAACTGTCCTCCTATCTACAAAGGAACCTGCAGGAGGCAACTCCAGGCCAGATGCAGAGGCTCTGTGGCAGGTGCACTACAACAATTTGCTACAGTGAACTAAGTTCCTCTTCCATGAGTCAGGGTTTTTCTCTTCTCTTCCCTACCTCACAACCCCATGCCATTACCACATGAAATATATTAATATTTTCATGTGAATGCACTTTTTGTTTTAAAACATTTTCTTTTAAAGTCAATTACGAGGCCAGAGTGATAGCACAGCTGGCTGTTATTTTGCCTTGCACAATGCTGACCTGTATTCCCTCCTCGGCTTCCTATATGGTCCCATAGGCACTGCCAAGAGTAATTCCTGAGCCCAGGAGAGGAATACTGATCATTACTGGGTGTGACCAAATAAAGCAACAAATAAATACATAAATACACACATAAATGAATAAATAAATAGATTAATAAATAAATAAATGGAGAGATAGATAAAGAAATGAATCAAATATAGTCAATTTGGTGATACTGAATTGTTTTCATTGTTTTTTAACTGCAAAAGCATTCAACAGGGGCAGATTCTGGTTTGGGATTTGGGGTTCATTTCTGCCAGTGCATAGCCAGTCATGCAGTTAATGTGAGGGAATCTCTGAGTCCAGCTTGCAGAGCTTGCATCCAACTCTTTACCCAACGGCCTGGCCCTGAGAGAGGACCTTGAAGGAAATAAATTACCATGGGGTCCAGTCAGACTGTGTCTCTAGATCAAAAGTAAATAAGAGAATAACATGCAGATTGGGCAGGTCATATAAACAACCACGTCCAAGCTAAGAAACTGTGACTTGGAATAATCAGTCCTACCAACACCTGAATTTTGTTTTCTTTTAGGGTCACCCCAAGCATGCTCAAGATTTCCTCTTGTCTCTGTTCTCAAGAATCTCTCCTGGCAGGGCTTCTGGTGTTGAGGATCAAGTCTGGGACAGTCATGTGCATACTAATTGTTACCCTCTGTACTGTTTTTCCAGATCTCCCACCCCAAAGATTAGTTTTTAATTCCTCACTTCTAGAAGTACAAGATTTTGGGGTTTTTTTTTTAAATCCCTAATCTATGGTATTTGTATGGCAGTCATAGCAAATAGATGTATCCCTATTAATTAAGAAAGAAGTGTACAAGTTCGGCCTCGTGGTGAGCAACACTATGGAGTTACTGGGGGGGAAGTAAAAGGCTCGGCCAGGGTCTCGCCATGTCCTATATAGCTCCTAGGGCTTGTTCAGCATGTAGGCAGCTATGCCTGCTGGCCTTGGAGCAAGGATTAGGGGCCTCCACCCAGTCCCGAGCCTCTGGGTCAGTAGGCGTGTGACCCTGAGCTCCAGCCATCACGGCCAACCACCGCTAGACAGAGATTCCAGATCCAAGACTGCGCAGCTCTGTCTCATTGTGAGCGGCCCTATGGAGTTGCTTGGGGAATAGCAAAGGCTCGGCCAGGGTCTGGCCATGTCCTACATAGCTCCTATCTCTACTCAGCATGTAGGCAGCCATGCCTGCTGGAGTCCTCACAAGGATTTGGGGCCTCCACCCAGTCCCTAGCCTCAGGGTCAGTCAGCATGTGACCTTGAGCTCTAGCCACCAACAGCAAACTGCCTCAAGACAGAGACTCCAGATCTATGGCTGCGCAGGCGTGCGCCTGCTCTGCAGACAGGTGTTAATCTTAGACTCAATGTATTTTAGCACCAGGTCCTTTCAGGATCTTCCTCATTGGTACACTTCAATGATCATTGTATTTGCAACATTTTGGAGAGGTTATGGGGAATGAGTAATCATGATGTCACATTAGGACCCACCTTAAATATTCAGATAGAAACAACATACATTATTAGTATCGTAGGACAAGCCACAAAGTAGAATAGAAGAGAGTGAGAGAGAAATAAGGGACATAGACAAAGAGATAGAAAAGATGCGCCTGCATTAGGGGCAGACAGGTTTTGGCTGGGTGTGTTTGGGAAGTGGGTGGTGGGAATAGGCACTGGTGGAGGGATGGGTTCTGGAACATTGTCTTGTAGAGATCCAATTATGAACATCCTTGTAATTTCTATAATTCACATGGTATAAAAAATTTTAAAAAAAAGAAATAGAGACAGAGAGACAGAGAGAGAAGGAGAAACAGAGAGAGGCAGAGATTGAAAGGAAAGGAAAGAAAAAATGCCTGCTAGAGATTTGGGAGCAAGGGAAGGAAATTTGGGGACATTGGTGGTGGGAATGGAAAACTGGTGAAGGGATCCATGATGGAACAATGTATGGCTGAGACCCAATTATGTACATCTTTGTAATTGTATATTCACGGTGGTATTGTTGGCAGAAGGTAGATCTAAGGATATGCGAAGGAAGGTCTGATGGATACTGCCTGTTAACAGATACATAGGGACTTCTGGCAGACTGTCTCCCAATAGAGTTAGTATGTAGAAATCCCTAGTGAGACTGATAATCAAGCTGCAGTTACCGAGACAAGGCTATCCTAGGTCATTTCTCTGCACATTTCCCTGTTAGCTATAACTAGCCCAAGATGGAGTCTAATGGATGATGCTTAAAGTTAGGCAAAAAACTGGTTTTTCTTGTCCTTCTCTCTGACATGTCCTTGCCATCATGGGCTAGTCCAGAAGGCTGCATTAGCAACTGCAAAGCGTTCTTTTGTTCATCTCATCTTACCTAGAGAGCACCCCCTACAGGTTTTTGGTTCCTGGTTGTCTCCTTCCTATTATTCCTAAGTCCTGTTCAATGAATGTGAACTGTCTTTGTAATGCAAACCATGCAAACTTTAAGCTGTATTGCCCTTTTGATGAGGGGATAAGAGAGTTGGGGTCTTGGTGGAAGTGGTCAGTCAGTCAAATGAGTTAGTTCAAGTGAGTGAGCTCAGGTCAGCGAGCTCAGGTCAGTCAGCTAAAGTCAGTTAGCTAGTGTTAGTCAGCTGCCAAGATGAGAACTGCTGCCCCTCCAGCTGGTGATCATTAAAAATATTAATGGATATATATCATGTTCCTGGTATCTCATCTCTGCGCCTCGGACCCGGCAGGACATTCCTGCTTCAGGTAGACTAATTTTTTTAAAAGGGCCAGAGCGACAGTCTAGCAGGTAGGGCGTTTGCATTGCACGTGGTCAAACCGGGTTCGAACCCCGGCACCCCTTATGGTCCCCAAGCACTGCCAGGAGAAGTTTCTGAGTGCAGAGCCAGGAGTAACTCCTGAGCATTGCCGAGTGTGACCCAAAAAAGCCAAAAAAAAAGTTTAGAAAAAAGGGAAAACTGAGATAATAAAAATGAGACCCTACCAAATGGCAGATCATATTTTCCCGTAACGTGCCATACAAGGGTATTTAATATTTATATTCAGTGCTTTTAATCACTTGATCACTTGATCACTTGACATCCTGTTGTACATCGATTTTCTCGAGTAGGCACCAATAATGTTTCCATTTGACCCTATCATGTTCCAGTGTAGCCCAATGGCATCTGCTTGTTCAGGAATACAAAGAGACTCAAACCATTCGTTCAGCGTCTTGAAGAAGAAGTCTGACCATCTTACCATCTTGTAGGTGGGTGGCCAAGAGATCTTTTGACGTCCCGTGGGATCCAGTGGATAACGGCTCCAGTCCAGTGGTCATCTCCAAATTGCATTACATGTCCAGCCCATCTGATTTTTGATAACTTGGCAAATGAGACAGCTTTCCTGACTTGGTTTGTCAACAGAGGTCGGAACTCCGAATTCCTTCTCTCACTTGAGTTAGGCGTTATATTCCAAATATAGCTCTTTCGATTGATCTTTAGGATACCAGTATAGCATTCTCATACTGCTTTCGTAGGGCCCAGGTCTCTGAGGCGTATTTTAATGCAGGGATAAGGGGTGGAGTTGACAAATGTGCCTGGAACCAGAGGTTCTTTGTCCTATTCGCTATTTCTTTAATGCAGGGGTTTGGCAGGGTGATACCATTTCACCAAAACTCTTCTTCGCCACCCTCAAGAATGTCATGCGACAATTAGAATGGGAAGAAATAGGACTGAAGATAGAAGGTCGGCAACACAACACCTCCACTTTGCTGATTACATTGTTCTAATAACACCAAAGAATAGCCAAGCAGCACAAATGCTGGCTGAGAATGTGGAAAGATTTCTCAGTCACCTATCACCCTCCCAAGTGTGGTATTGATTTAAAGGAAGCTTTCTTCAGCATCCCACTGTCAGAAGTCAACCAGCTTTTTGTTTGCTTTTAAGTGGCAAGAGGATGGGGGCCAGACTGGGCAATCCCTTGGACCAGGTTGCCACACTCACCTGGGAAAGCAAAAGGTACTGGACTTGCTGGCCTCTGCACATCTCCGATATCTGAGTCAGACAGTGGTCATCCGTCAGATCGTGAAGAACTGCACCAGCTGTACAGTCCGGAGACAAGGACGAGGAAAAGGGCACCACACCGGTACTCGGGAACGGGGGAGGGCACCAAGAAGGAGCTGCAAAGCGTATTTCACAAGGTAAAGCCAGGGAAGTTTGGATATAAGTACTTGCTAGGGTCTATAAACACCTTTTCGGGCTGGGTGGAGGCTTTTCCTACCAAGAGAAAAACAAGTCAAATAGTTGCCAAAGCCCTACTGAAGAAGATTATTCCCAGGTATGAAGTTCCTAAGGCAATTGGGTCAGACAATGTTCCGGCTTCCCTTAGTAAAGTCCTGCAGGGACTAGCCCAAGCCATGGGGGGCCAATTGGAAATTACATTGTGACTATAACCCCAGAGCTCAGGGCAGGTAGAAAGGATGAATGGGACACTGAAGAAGACTAACTAAATTGGCCCTGGAGACTGGCGGCGATTGGGTAACACTCCTTCCCTTAGCCATCTTCCGAGTTCTGAACTTCTATTATGTCCACGGACTAACTCCCTTTGAAATTCTATATGGGACCCCAACCCCCATCATTCAAAGGACCTTAGTCCAGGAGCTAGGTAACCTGGCACCAAATTATCTGACTGTGCTGCAGGCAATGGCCAGGGTGCAGCAACAAATGTGGCCGTTAATCCAAGTGTATTACACAGTCAACAAAGCTCTGACTCCAGAATGTGGCATAGTCCCGGGTGACGTAGTATGGGTTAAAAGGCACTAGTCAAACACTCTAGAATCTAGATAAAAGAACGTTACGTTGTGTTGCTTACTACCCCCACTGCCCTTAAGGTTAACGGAATTGAACCATGGGTGCTCCATTCCCATGTGAGACGGGCACGCCCTCAGGAAAAGCAGGATTAGTGGACCCATGGCAGCATTCCACAAACCCTCTCAAGCTCCGCTAATGTGGGATGCTCCTGAAAACAAAAGCAAAACCCTCCACGCTTTGCAGTCCTCCTAGAAATCCTGCTGATGATCATCACAGTGCAACTGGGAGCAACTCTCACCAGCATATAAACAAACCTGGGGGCACTGCTAAGGGCTGGGACCCCACAAAAAACGCCCAGCACCCCAACTGTACAGGAACCCCCAGCCACAAATGCTAAGGGATTAATTTTCAGCCAACACAGGAAATGTGGGGAGGGCTGTCCCCTGCGCCATGGTTGCCCCCTGAGCCTCTGTGCTTGATAAAGCTAACTGGGGTGGCACTGCCCCCTGAGGGGTGGGAAAAGCCCGGAGAGCCTGGGAACAGGACTTTCTCTAGGTCGTGGGCTGAGCCCGTTGGGACTCCCACAACCTGGGCACCTTTGGGGTCTGCACCCAAGGCCCCAGCCAGGCTGCCTTAAAATCTCTGCAGCAATTGTGGGGCCTGGCTAAGGGGGTCTGGGGGGCAGCGGCTGGTGGTCCTGCATCTGGAAAAGTTAACCTGGCACCTGCACCTGCCCTAAGGTTCCAAAGGCCCCGCCAGGAATCACTGGGAAGTCGTCAGATGGAGGCGTGGTCGTCCCTCCCCCTCCATCTTGTCAAGCCTGGTGGCCCTGCCCGCGAGCTGCCCACGGGCCAGCACAGGGCCTCACGGACAGCTGGGGAGGCTGGCGCTCAGCTTGCGCCAGGCCTAGCTGACCATGGAACCCCGAGGAGGGCTGATGGGTTTTGGGAGGTGGCCCGTCGCCTCTGAGGGGTCCCGGAAGCAGCCGGATGAGACTCGCCCATCACACTAGCCACCATTTTTGCTGTCCGGACGCTGCGAAACGGCCTCAGACCAGATCAACAGAGCAAAGCCAGTTCGAGCCCAGGTCGCTCGGCCGCAAGCGGCCGCGGTCCACTAAAATAGTGAAACAGTAATGTCTTTTAAGGCATTGCAGTCAACGAAGAGCAGGAAAGTTTGTTGGGAAGGAGATATAAAGAGGAAAGAAATGACATACAGAACTCGCCAAGTGGTTGAGGTGTGGGAGCGGGGAGGGAGGTGGGGACATTGGTAATGGGAGATGGGTTTGGGCGGAGGGTGCGTGTTGGAACACTGTAGAACCAAAGCTCTACATGAGCATCTTTCAATTAAAAAAAAAGGTGGAATCTTCCACAAACATGTGGGAATCAGTGGTTGGGTAGGACAGAGAAGGGAACAGTGTGCTAATATTTGTCAAAAATGATAATACCAGTCTAGAACTGAGCATTGAATATAGGAAAAAAGACATACATGATGATCTCTGAATGTATGTATTGCAATCCACAATGTGTAAGAGAAGAGATAAAGAATTTGCCATAGAGGCGGGCTGGGGGAGGGGTGAGGGAAGTGGGGACATTGGTGTTGGGAAATGGGCACTGGTGGAGGGATGGGTGCTGGAACACTGTATGACGGAAACCCAAACATGAACATCTTTGTAATTGTATATCACATGGCGGTGTAATAAAATATTTAAAAAAAAAAAAAAACAAAGGCCCCGCCAGAAGCAGCCGGGTCCCCAGAGCTGGCGCTGCTGGTGCTTTACCCCGGCCAGGCCCCAAGGTCACCGACACAGGGGCCGGGCTGTGGGAAGCTCAAAGGCTCTCTCCATCTGGTAACACCCACTACCTGGCAGTGACCCTAAAATGCCCATCGGATGTCTGGCAGGGACATGGGCTCACTCTAACACTGTGTGCCCACAAAAGACAGTGCAACCCTAAAGCGCAACACAGGCAAAGGCGTTGGTTGGTCTTTGGCCCTGAAACCCATAGACTCACGCGACCCAGCCTGACCCTGTTCCTGCTGTCTGGGAGGCTGTCCGCACCGCTGCCCACATGGCCATCTAAATGCAGCTCCCTTCCCGCCAGTCAGCAGACCCCTAAGCCGGACAAGCCCCCAATGGGCCTGGTGCATGCTCTGCGGGGGCCCAAAGCCCTGCCTCCTTGCCAGCCTAAACCTAAACCCAGGCACATTGGTCAGCTTCCCTGTGGGCCGCGCAGTCAATCTTTCTGAGCTGGCTGTGCTCAAGCGCCTGCTGAACAGCCGCTTGAAGCCATAGATGCAAGAACCCCTAGCCGCTGTCCTCTCTGGCGCCTTGACCTGCATGGCATCTGAGATGCAAACAAGGGGCCTATAAAGGTGCTGCAGGAGCTGCATGCTAAGTGGCAAGGCCAAAGCAGCAGGTCTCGGGCCAGCACTGGCCAAACAGCGCCAGTGACGTGCACTGTGGAAGCTGAGCATGGATCTACTCTCCTAACACTCGGTGCTCATCCCCAAAATGTACCAGGCTCTCCATCCTCTTGAGAATGATTCCTCAATGTAGCCCAAAGATAAGGAGGGTATGAAAAGGAGTAAAAGACTAGTTTGTCTCAGATCTCCTCCCCAACCGAGATCAGTAAGGGCCAGACCTCCACCCACCCTAGGTGTTGAAGCTCTCTACCCAGAATAAGGTAGACAAAAGGAAGATGGCCATGGAATGTCGGCAAGGCCAGGAAGTTTACCTGGTGCATGTGCCAGACGTGCCAGGCCAGGATGGGCTCATGGTGGGCATGCACTGCCTGGATGGACAGGTCAAGGGAGGCGACCCTGTGTACGAGCGGTACGTGACCTGCCTACTTGCTGACGTGACCATACACCCATAGGCTGGAGCAAAATACCTGAAGTGGATAGGTTAAAGATCAATATACAAACTAATTGGCTGTGTACTGGTCAGGCCCTTTGTGATCGACAAAAGAAACCTTCATAAGGGGCCTCTTGAAAGGCTCAAGGTCCCTCCTGCCTGTTCGGACCTCTGAGTCCGTGTGGAGCTGGACCCTGGCTAGCCAGTACAATAAACTCTGCTTTGTTCTGTACATTCCTGTGTGATTCTCTGTCTCTCAATGGGGATAAGATTCGCGGACCCTAACACACCGATTTTTTTTTTTGCAGGTCACAACTGGCCAAGCTCAAAGGTTACTCCTGGAGATTATCAGCAGTTATACTCGTGATATTTAGGAATTAATCCTGCCAGTGCTGGAGGAATCACACCAGATGACATGGATCCAATCCGGGTCAGCCACATGCAGAGCACATGCCCTACCCATTGTACTATGACTCTGGTCCCAGGGCTGCACCGAGTAAAGTCAGGTAGTTTATCTGGTAAAATATATTCGATTACACAATGGCTACATTAAAAGCCCATAGCCAAATCTTCATGGGCATTACCACATTGTCATAATCGTTCTTATTTTATGCATGGGGAGACAGATGCGGGGGAGACAGATTTGGTGCTACCATTTAGGAGATAATTCACTTCCCCTATCAGAGACTGGGTGAGGAAGATTTCTGGTCAAACCCCTACTGTTGTGTTTTCAACTTTTAATTTTGGTGTCTTAGCAGCACAATGAACCGAGACATAAACAGCTTCTGAAAAGAAAGAGGCTAATGCATTCAATCTAAATATTTAATTTTTGTATGCTTTTTGGACCATACCCAGCAGTATTCAGAGGCTATTCCTAACTCTGCATTAGAAATTACTCCTGGCTGTAATCAAGGGACCATTTGGGATGCTGGGGAATACAACCGGGTAGGCCTCTGGCAAGGCAAATGCCCTCCCTACTGGCCTATTGCTCCACCCCTCAACCTAAATGTTATTAAGAAATTTTGTATTAGCTTTACAAGACAAATAATCATCTTTTTTAATGCTTTTTGGGTCACACCCGGCGATGCTCAGGGGTTTCTCCTGGCTCTGCACTCAGGACTTACTCCTGGCAGTGCTCGGGGGACCACATGAGATGCTGGGGATCGAATCCGGGCTGGCACAGGCCGGCCAAGTGCAAGAAAAACACCCTACCCGCTGGACTATCGCCTCCGCCCAAATAATTATCTTTTTTAAAATTTTTTTTTCCATTTTCTTTCAAGGTTCATTTCTTGAGTTTGCAGACTTGGCCACAGTGTTCTGAGGAGCTCTCTGTTGTTTTGAATTGTGTTCCATAAAACACAATGCCGGAATGTAGTTTTGTCTCATGTACCCGTGGCTAAAGGGATCTGTCCAAGGTGATGGGGCCCTCTAATCACTGTCATCATCCTGCAATAGAGATGAAGGTTCAGTTAATGTAGCAAACTAAAAAAAATAGGATATTGATAAGGCAGTGATCAACAGCTTATAATAAGGGAGTGAAACAACATAGTGGCAGAATATGGGGACTTCCTTCTATTGGAATTTGCCTTCAGCTTGATGCCTGTGGAGAAAGAGATCATGAGAAATCAAACTGGCCTCTAATTCTGTCCTTCATCCCCATAGTCTGCCTTTTGTTCATGAAGAACGTAGAGAATGGGAGAAAATGATCACTTTTTCCAAAGGATTCAGAGCTGCTACTTGTTTAGGAGTCTGCCTACGCACATGTCCATCTGCTCCCATGCATTGACAGAGGGTTTGTGACACATGCTGCTTCTTAGGAATACACACACACGGTTCTGGACATCAGGAACAAAGATAGGTATGTCAGATTTTTCACATGTTTTCTGACTGAGAAGAGAGTGCTAAAACAATTTAGTGACTTCACAGGGTAACACTGAATCCATTGGTCTTCCCAAAATGAATGGAGACTTTGAGACATAGAATAATTTGATGAAAATGAGAGTGATTCTAAATATGTGCATAACTAGAGTAATCAGGCTCTTATTCCAGGAATAAGAGCCCCTGGTGACTAATCTGTCTGGGAATCAGTAGAATGGATATACACAGACACAGTGGAACTGCTCCTTGGAATCCCAAGACTGCGCAAATGATGTTCGGAAAAACGAGAATAATCAGATTTTGTTCTTCACTGTTTTATCTCCCAAGTAAATCTCTACCCATGACTTCATTCCCAAAGTATATTTTCAATATCATGCTTTGGGACCACTGCTAAGATACATTCAACCTATTTACCAACAGAGAACAAGAGAGCAATGATGAATTTCCCATTTTCCAGGAAGGAAACTTGGCACACAGCATATATCAGAATTTTTAACATGAATTTTGTAGAATTTCCAATTCATGTTTGATGATGCCAGTATTCCAGCAGAAGATGTGAAAGTAAAGTAAAGCAAAAACCTCATTGCATATTTGATCCTTTTCTACATGTTCAGAGTCGGCTCTCTCCAATCAGAAATTGTAGGAAAGTACATTGCCCGTGGATGACATCCCTCCAAGCTTCTACCTCCTCACACACCCGAAAAATGTCCCCGGCGATGTGATCAAGCATCTCAGACTCGGTCCTGCTGTGCCTGAACCACTGGATTCTGGAAAGTCCAAGAAGGAGGGCATGTGAGAATGAGGAGTCATGCCACCTCTTAGAACTCTCTATGAAAGTGACCTAGTGAGGATATTCTTCTTCTTAGAGAGATCCCAAAGCAGCAAATGCTAGATGCGGTATGAAAAAAACAAGCTCTGTGAGAACAAATACCTCATTCTTTAGTCTCATGAAAATAAGCGAAACATTTACCTTACGCTTTTCATCTTCCTCATCTTCAGGACTTTGTTCTTTTTCCATTTTCTTTTGACAGCCCCATGCACCTAGAGAGAGGAGAGTAGCAGATATTTGACTTGAGGAATCTGTCAAAGGAGAAAACCACCTGCCTCATTCATCGACTCACACGATTCCTACCAGGTCCATGAAGAAGAAGCAGAGCAGCCCCCCACAGTTTCACATGAATCAGAAGGGCTTTGAGGTCCAGACTACTGTGGCCTCATGGGGACACAGTGCTCTAAAGCACCACAAGAATTCAATGAAGAAAAGAATGCCCAGATGTTCCAAACCTTTGCATGTCCTTTATTGGACGTTCTCTCTATAAATAATGACAGATTCATTCAATGATGTCAGCTGAGGTGCTGAGCAGGGTGGGAAATGTTTGGGCCCTGCAGAGGCAATAAGCAGGGCAGTGACTGAAGAGACAGAAGAGCAGAGAGGGCGCCGAAAGAGTAAGTGCTGCTCACCGGCAGGTAACCCAGCAGTTCCTCAATGGAAGATAATCTCCATACTGAGTCTCCAAGTTTTAACTTTGCTGCCAGAGTGGCAAAATATTCGGAGACATAAAGAGCTTCTGGAAAGAATGTCATGCACTGCACCCTCATCATATACACAATCAGATTCTATAAATTACAGGTGAGGTATCACCTGACCTTAACGACAGTGTCCCTTAGACTTCTCTGTAATTTCCTTCATCAGCTTCAACTCATACCAAATGGGTACTTTAGCAGGTTGCAAAATTGGGTTTTGCAAAACCCAGATATTATGGGTTTTGAGATTGTAGCATGGAGTTAAGAGAGTTAAAACTCAATTCTTTCGGCATGTCTTGATTCAGGTGAACTCAGTACATTCCTGTTTTCAGTGCCACAAACTTTTCAGCCAAGTTCAAGGCTGCCCTGAATTTTTTTTTGTAGGTAACACTGGCCATATTTAGAGGTTACGCCTGGCTCTGCACTCAGAAGTCATTCCTAGGTGTTGCTCATGGAACAATATTGGATGCCAGGGATTAAAACCCAGGATGACCTCTGCAAGGCGAATGTCATACCTACTGGCATATCACTCTGACCCATCAACCTAAATATTATGAACAAATTACATTTCATTATTACGAGAGAAACAGTTATCTTTAACAATTAATTTTCTATTTTTATTCAAAAACATTCAAAAACATAACGCACGGACAAAATGTTGTCCTGTATATTCTCCGCTGAACGGAGATGAGGGATGTCCATGGGGATGGACATGGGGATGAGGCCTGGGAATCACTGTCCTCGTCCTGCAATAGAGATGAAGGTTCAGTTAATGTAGCAAACGAACTAAAGAAAATGGAAATTCAAAAAAGCAGTGATCAACAGCTTAAAACGAGGGAGTGAAACAACACAGTGGCAGAGCATGGGGCCTTCCTTCTTTTGGAATATTCCTTCAGCTTGATGCCAGTGGAGAAAGAGATGATGAGAAATGGAACAGGTCTGCAATTCTGTCCTTCATCCCCTCAGTCTGGTTTTCGTTCATGAAGAACTGAGAGAATGGGAGAAAATGATCTCTTTTTCCAAGCAAGGAATCAGAGCTGCTCCTTGCTCAGGTGCCGGCCTATGCACATCCCATTTGTCCCCGTGCTTTGACAGAGGGTTCCTGAATCTTACTGCTTCCTAGGAACACACAGGCACGGTTCTGGACCTGAGGAACACACATATGTATGGGAGACGTGCGGCATGTTTTCTACCTGAGAAGTGACAGCCAAAACAATTCACCGATTTCACAGGCTATCTCTGAATTCATTGGTCTTGCCGAAAGGAATGGATGCTTGGAGATGGAGCATCACTACACTTGTATCACTTGTCTTCCCGTTGTTCACCTATTTGTTCGGGCTGGCACCAGTAACATCTCCATATGTCCTGTCACTACCAAGTGTAACCCAAGGGCATCTTCTCGCTCCGAGGAACACAAAGAGCCTCAAACCATTCCTCAGGTCATGGGAATGAGGCCTAGAATTGTTACTGGTTTTATGAAAATGAGAGTGATTCTAAATAAGATCACCCCTCGAGTAATTAGGCTCTAATTCCAGGAATAAAAGCCCCTGGTGACAGACCGGTCAGGGCAGCAGTAGGATGGATATACAGGACACAGTAGAACTGCTCCTGGGAATCCCACTGACTGCCTGAAGGATGTTGGCAATAACGAGAATGACCAGATTTTGCTCTTCACTGTTTTAACTCCCAAGTAAATCTCTATCATTGATTTCATTTCCAACCTTTATTTTCAATATCATGCCCTGGGCCCAATGCTAAGATATACTCAACATAGTTATCCATGGAGAGCAGGACAGCAAAGATCAAATTCCCATGTTCCAGAAAGAAAACTTGGGGACACAGCTTATACGAGAATGTTCAAGATGAAATTTTGTGAAATCTGCATTTTATGGTCTCTCAGGCCAGTATTGCAGGAGAAGACGGAAAAGGAAAGTAGAAGCAAAAACCTCATTGCATAAAGATCCTTTTCTAAGTGTCCACTGCCGGCTCTCACCAATGAGAAAATGTAGTGAAAGTGCACGTTGTATGGATTATTTCCTCCCATGCCACCCCTTCCCAGGACCCCCGACAAAGTCCCCAGTGAGGTGGCCAAGCAACTCCGACTCGGTCCTGCTGTCGTGAAGCACTTAGTGATTCTGGAAAGATTAGGAGGGATGGCAAGTGAGAATGCAGGAGACTTGAAACCCCTTAGGACTGTCTAGGGAAGTGACCTAGTGACCTAGTAAGGCTATTCTTCTCTAAGACAAAAACCCAAATCACCTAAGACAAGGTAGAGTATGGAAAAACAAGTTTAGTAAGAGCAAATTCCTCTTTCTTTAGTCTCATGAACTTAAGCAAAACATTTACCTCATAGTTTTCACCTTCTTTTTCCATGACCACAGAGGAGTTGAACGTGTTCACATTTGGAACAGCAGAGCCTGATGCAGTTTGAGAGGAGGAGAGTGGCAGATATTTACTTGAGGAATCTGTCAAAGAAATCAAACCCCCTGCCTTCCTTCAACGTCTCGTACTATTCCTACCAGGTCCAGGAAGCAGAAGCAGAGAAGTCCCCCGCAGTTTCAGGTGGAGGCCAGTACACTGAGGATGCATTCTGCTCACTGTTTATGTCATGATCAAGTCAGACATCACACAACCCTGAAGGAGCCAAACTCCCTCTCCCCACACACAGGTGTGTTCCAGGGAAACACAGTCAGGATCATTGCACCGTTGATGTATGGGTGGGATAAGTACAAAACCCTCACACAGGACTGGAATAGAGACTAAGGAGCCTAAGCTCTGTCTCCTAGTTGAAGCTGCAGCATGCCAATGCAGACCTTGCAGCCCAGACTATAGAAAGAAATGCATCGTGACCTTCCCAGTTTGTTTCTCTTTTACAAACCTGCTCCCATTTCCTGCACATTGACTTTTTGTTTTCTTCTGTTGGGCACCACACCTGCCCTTCAGTGTCAGGGCTTAATTTTGACTCATTGATCAGAGATCACTTAGGGCAATTCTCTGAGTTCTATGGCTGCAGGGTAACAAACCTGGGCTGGCACATGCAAAACAAATGCCCCACTCTCTCTTCTCTGCTTCTGCCTTCGCTTTAAGCTTACTGGGGCTTCTGACCTATGATTCTATCAGATCACGACAATTCCCTCTCATTTGCATGTGTCCCTCTATACAGATACTCTTATTCTCAGGGTTTCAAGCCTTTTATGAACTTTAGTGCGTTCTATGCACGTTCACGGAATAGTATTCCAACCCCTTTGTAAACTGCCTCCTTGACTGTCATTCATAGTTCCGTTAAATGATGTGTTAATTCAGGAACACAAATATACAACCAAAGATAGTGGAAGTAGCCTGTTAACTCTCAGCCAGGTACTGGCTTTGCATTCAGTTATTTTACAAGAAGAGTAAAACCATGAATGTGCTCCATGCCCACTTATCATGTTCACATGTGCTACCCAAAGCCTGGACAGGAGGAGGACGTATAGGTCCCTGGACTCTGCCCTCAGATGACATAGCAGATGGTGCAGTGTCTACATAGGTTGTGTTTTGTTCCATGCAGTGGGTCTGCGGCAGAAGATCACGCGGAAGTTGTGGTTGGCTCTCAGCTAAATATCAGAGTAGCAGATATTTGAGTTGAGGAATCTGTGCAAGAGACAGAGGCCCTAACTTCTTCATGGTCTCATACTAGTCCTACCTCAGGCCCATGAAGCAGAAAGAGAGAAGACCCCACAGTGTCACGTGAAGCAGTAAGGGTTGACTTCCAGAAATCCAAGGCCCCATGGCTATATAGTGCAGACCCACACCACAAGAAATCGATGAAGAAAAGAGCCCTGCAGCTTCATGAAGGAATACCCGCATAGGTAATATCATTGAGAAAGTATTCAGAGATGAAATGGTGAGGATACTTAAAGAGCTGAAATGGACAGAGGGACAGTCATGCAAAAAAAGAGGAACAGGAAAATGTGAAAGACATGGTGGAATGAACACTTAATAAAATGCAGGAGGAAATGCACACAGAAATAAGAAAACTACAAATAAGTGTTATTAACATAAAGTTCGGTAGATGAAATGAAACCTCATGGGTTCCCTCAACAATAGACTGACGATCGCCAAAGACAGAATCAGCAGCTTGAAATGAGATGCAGAAAGCACTCAGGAATAATCGGAGCATGGGCAGAGACCATACCATTGCTCAACAGCGAGCCAGAAAACTTTGGGATGAATACAAGAGGAGCAACAAAAAAAATCATCAAGAGTACGGGACGGACAGGAAGGAAAACCCAATGAAAGAGGAACTGTTTAAGACATCATCGCTGAAAAGTTGGAATGTAGGCATCTAGATAAAAAAAAGCTAAACAAGACTGTAATATCTGGACTCTGAGTCATATAGTAATCAAAAAAAAATAGGAATGCCATAGAGACAAAATACTGCAATCAGAAAGACCATAGAAGGATATTTCACAGGACAGAGTTTGCTGTCCATTTATAGCAGACTTATCCACGACACTGAGACCAAAGACAGCTGTGCAACATAGCAAAAAAAAGTGAGTTGGATACCTCACCAAGAATACGTTAATATGCAAGACCGTCTTTCAGAATTGAAGCAACAATACACAACTTTCCGGGATAGACTACATACAGCTCAGGAACTTCACAGACTCAAAACCGACTTTCAGTGAAGGATCAAAGGGCATACTGGGATACAGGACAAACACACAAAGACCACAAACTTAGGCAGTAATTTGGCACAAACCCCAATAACAACAATCTCCCTCAACGTCTATGGTCTAAATGCACAAACTACACACACACAAAGAGCAGTTAAAAACCAAGAACAACTGTCTGCTGGCTAAAAAATTAAAACATTTGAGCAAAGAGAGCAAACACACACTCAAAGTGAGAGGCTGGAAAACAATTCTTCATGGAACCAACTCTTCCCAAAAGGCTATGCCTGCCATAGTAGTATTGGACAACATAGATTTCAGGCAGAAAAAGGTTAGAAGGCACAGTAGAGGTCATTACAAATAATAATCCAAGGATATGTACATCTGGAAGAAATTACACTCCTAAACTTATACGCACCTAATGAGGGGCCAGAAAAGTTTTTAAGAGAGCTGCCATAGACTCCAAGTAGGTCAGTGATAGCAGCACAGTTGTAGTCGGAATCTTCAACGCAGCCTGTCACAACTTCATATATCAACGAGACTAAAACCAGCAGGGAAATACTGGCTTTGAAGGAGGAAATGAATCAGAGAGGGCTAAGAGATTTATAACGAGCTTTTCACCCCAAAAGAGCCAACTACACATTTATCTCCCATGCACCTGGAACGTTCTCTAGAATGCCAACATGCTGCGTCACAACTTTTTTTTCAGCTCTGCTGAAAAACATCAATTAAGTCAAGAACCTAGAAATTGTAACAACTATCCTTTCAGACCAAGATGCACTGAAAATAAAGGTTAATCACACACAGAAACGAAAACCGGACCCTAGAGGAAATCAAAAGCTTCCTGGAAGCATAGGAGAAAGGGGACAGAGCTCCCAGAACTTTTTGGAACACAGCTAAATCGGTTTTAAGAGGAAACCTTACAGGTCTGCAAGCGCTCATCAGGAGGTAAGAAAGAGCGCATCGAAGTATTTTGACTATGGCTTAAGATCTCAGAATATGAACAACACAAAGAGCTCGCCTCTAGCAGGAGAAAGGAAATAATCAAACTCGAAGAAGAAATCAATGAGGAGGAGTCATCCTGCAAACAAATCCAAAGAGAGGATATTGCTTTGAGAATCCAGAAGAAGAGAGCCCAAAGTTCTCTTCTATTCTCATTTCAGAGAATAGAACCAGAAAAGTATCTCTGAGGCATCAAAGAGTTAGCACCTGTCACTCATAGAAACAACTAGCTATTTCAGGAAATGTTTGGGGTCATTAGAGGGAACATGCTAAGTCCACAGAATCTACATGGGTTAAGTGCTGCTCTTCATAGGAGACCCCTGTGCCTGTTTTTTCAAAACCCCTAAGCCAAGATCCTTCAGCTGTTGACACCTACTTACCGCTTTCTTCCTGCTGTCTCATGTTGGCCATGTCCATCCTTGATGATGGGGAAAAGATTGGGCTTCGGTTAGAATTACATACCGAGTCTTTCATACAATTTCAACAGCTCTGCTAAAAAACTTGGACCATAACCTCAAGTGTGCTCCTCCCTAGTCTGTACCTTTTCCTCCAGTTCTGGAGCTCCTGGATTTTTACTTTAATTAGCATCTCCACATGAGTTTCATGATCTGTGGGAGAAGAACACATGCATGTTTAGTGAGGGTCAACAGTATACACAAAGTTGGGAGAGAAAACAGGCAACAACATACCCTGTTGGCATCTGTGGCCGCCGCTAAGGATGTCATCTGAAAAAACACAGCACATCAAAACCCCTAGGATTTGGGACCTGAGACCCATACAAACTCTACAATGGGGAATAAAGGCTTTTGTGCCTGGGGCAGATCCTGTTACCATTTTTAAGGAGGTCATTTCATTCAATATTAATTTCTCCAAGATCTTCTCCTTTTGGTCTCTAGAAGAAAGATTGATCTGGTCACAAAAGGCACTATAGAAACGTCAACAGAAATCACCTCCATAGGCTTTTTATGCTCATATGCCCGACATTCAGTATTCACAACTCAGATAAATCCTTAGGGATCCCAAGAGATCTCCTGAATGAGCGGTGATAATTATTTTCCATTGGAAGATACTAGGGTCCGTTATTATTTCTAGTTTTCACTTGTTTCTAATTTCTTTACTCTTTAAACACCATGATATACAAGTTGTTCACAGAGAGTTGTTTCATGTATTCAATATTCCTTTATTATTTCTTTTGTGGGACTCATGCGACGATGCTCAGGAGTTACTCCAGGCTTTGCACTCAGTGTTGCTCAGTGGATCAGAGGGGATGCTGAGGATCAAACCCAGGTGGTCTGTGTGCAATGCCTAATGCGGTGCTGTTGCCTCGGCCCCTAGTCTCCCTATATTTATTTCTATTCCTATCATTTACCTATAGTTTAAACTCTGAAACAAAAATGTCACAATCTTATCTATAATTTAAGGTTGACTTTACACTACCCTGCTCCTTAAAATATACGACCATTTGCATCACCCCCATGAATGGTTTTCATGAAGTCAATTTCCACACAATTTATAGAGCGTTGTGAAACTAAGACATCAGACATGTTTTGGTTTTGGTTTTGTTCACACTTAACAATTTTCCCTCATTTATCTTTATATGACTTCTGAACCTTTGCTCCTAAGAATAGCTTGACTGAGGATAAACCGTCTATCTATATTAAAAACGCAAAGATCAAAGGTACAATTCAACCTCGTTTCTTTAGGGTTTGAACTCACTTCAAGAAGTCCATAATTTTTAATGTTCTTTTAACTTATTCTCTTCATTTTTCAGTTCTGCCAAGATCCTCACATTTTGATTTCTTTTCCTGTCATGGGAAAGAGACAGCGTTGTCCATCATGCCAAGTGCATGCTGATTTCAAGGGATCAGTACTGGTAGCAACTCTGACTAGACATAAATTCTTGAGTTATTTGGGCATATGATCAAAATCTTTCAAAATACTTTTGACCATCTACTTTCTTCCAAGAAATGAAAAAGAAAAGTTTATGTATAATCTTTGATAACTTTTAAATTATTTGATAACGTTGATTTTGATAACGTTGAAAAGTAGTGGACAATGAAATGAACCTGAAGAGAATCAGAATTGAGGGCGGTTATACCTTTACCACCCCTAATACTCCAAATCCAAGACAGAGAGAGTGTTTGAGCATCAGCTAGGGAAGGAAGAAAGATTTTGGTTTTATAAATTAGGGTTGGGAGGTAGACCAAACTCGTGCTAAAAGTATGAGAGCAATGTCTTGGCAGAATAGCTAAAATAGATGCACTTGTGTGCACTTGGATAGGTATAAAACCCTCCCCCTGAGTTTAACCCATCTAAGGAGCATAAGCTCTCTGTCTCCCAGCTGAAGCTGCACACTTCTCTGATGCTGGACCTCGGGCCTAGGCATGGGAGCAGCTTCTCCTCCGTGCTGCTTGCCATCTTGCTCAGGCACCAGGGGCCCCATGGCCTCGGTGCTGGCCAGACCCCAGAGCCTGCTGCTCTCTCAATCCCGAAGCTCCCAGGATGCTCTCCGGGGCCTATGAGAGTCTCTACAGGTTTCACAACCCAGGCCTCAACTGTGTGAACAGATCGTGGGAGGTACTGTGTCTTTAATATCCCACATTTCCCCGTTTAATTTCAATGTTTTGTAAGTGGCAATAAAGTGTTAGGGAGTGAAGGTAAATCAGTTTCAAGGGGAGGAAGTTTGTGGTAAAAAAAAAAAAGTCCAAGGTAAAGTAACAAAGTTGTGGGGAACAATAAGTCTAATGTAACAAAGTCTGTTGAGGAAAATCATTCCAGAGGGGTAAGACACAACAGTTTCTTTTAAGCCAGGTTCAAAATAAAATTTAGGGTCCATTTACCAAGGTTAGGTGGAAGTCCAATTCTCTGCCGGGTCCATCTTGAAGGAGTTGCAGAGGAAATGAAATTGACCAGTGAATCAGCATTCCAGGTTCAGGCAGTTGGAAGTGTCCAACTGTAGGCGTGGTTCAACCAATTCCCAACCCCCCAACCCTCCACCCCCTCACCCCCGGATATCCCCTTACACTAGGCTCAAGAGACCTGCTGTGGATTCCATAGCCTTAACATTTCTTGGGCGTTCAGGGGGGACCATGGCAGCAAATGCTGGGGTCTAGCTGGGTCCCTAGCAGTACTCACTGTCCTTAGGGACCCTGGCCTGTGTCCCAGCAGGTACTGTTTCCCCACATCCCTGACCTGTCCCGGAAATAAAAGCAAGGCTAGAGGCCCCTGACGGTTATTCTTTAATGATTACTTTGTTTCATCTTGCTGCTTGCTCTCTGCAGGAACCGCTCCTGAACCTCTGTCCCTCCTGGAGGTTTCTCGTGTGGGCTCCATCTCCTTGGAGGGTCTGCATATCCTCCTCTCGTCTGGTTCTTCTGCAGACTGCTCTGTCTTTTGGGGGCCTGTGCATGCTCCTTTTGTCAGGGCCAGGCACTTTCTATATGTCTCTTCAGGGTTCATGCTTCTGGTTCTCTCCCTGGCGTTTCCCTTAGGTCTGTGCTTATTCACAGAATAGTATTCCATGCCCTGCGTAAAATCCCACCTTCATATCATTAAAAGTTCACTTAAATGATGTCTGGTACAGCGACACAAACATGCACCCAAAGACACAGGAAGCAGCCTGTCAACTCCATCAGACACTGTCATCGCGAGCTCCACCTCTCTTCACTTTCATTTTGGGCAGAGTAAAATCAAGAAGGGTGTTCTCTACTCCAGTCACATGGCTCATGTGACCTTACCAGAGCCTGGACTGGAGGTCCATGTGTGGATCCCCTGGACTCTGCCGTGAGACGTCAGAGCAGATGTCGCAGTGTTTCCATAGACTGAATATGTTCCATGGGGTATGATTGCGCATGAGAGAACGCAGCGCCAATGGTGTGGTTGCAGCCATACCCACATCTGCATTACAAGATGGAAGGCAAGAAGATCCTGGAAAGGACCTGGACCTAAACTTGATTATCATCAAAGCCTGGAACGTGGCCACTTTGCCACCATTTTGTAGGTAGGAACCAGCACAGCCGTGCGACCGACGAGTCTCTTCTCATGGGTTGCTGATGAGGGCGGCTGCCGGGCTCTTTGCCTTTCCCGCTGGGTCATTCGAGGTAGGGAGATGAGATGAGGGCCCCCAAGCCCGCTCTAAACCCTAGCGGTGTGGCTACAGCAGCCCAAATGTCTGCTGGCCCTAGGAGCTCTGATGGCGTCTCTGTTACTGTGCGACTATTGGTGGTCTTTCACGATTCAATCGTATACTAAACAATAAGCAAACTCCGTGTCCCCACACACAGGTGTGTTCCAGGGAACAGTCAGGGCCATTGCACATTTGATGTATGGGTGGGATAAGTACAAAACCCTCACTCAGGACAGGAAAAAAGACTAAGGAGCCTAAGCTGTGTCTCCTAGTTGAAGCTGCAGCGTGCCGCTCTGGACCGTGCAGCTCAGACTGATAGAAAGAAACGCATTGTGACCTTCCCGATTTGTTAATTTCCCACACATTCTCTCCCATTTCCTGCATATAGAATTTTTGTGTTCTTTTGTTGGGGACCACAGTCTCTCCTCAGTGCTCAGGGCTGAATCCTGACTCAGTGATCAGAGGTCACTTAGGACATTTCTCCAGGGTTGATGTCTGCAGGGTAATAAACCTGGGGAGGTGAGACAAAGCAAATGCCCCACTCCCCGTTCTGTCTTGTGGGGCTTCACCATAGGCTTATTGATGCTTCTGACCTGCGTTTCTCTCAGAACATTAAAATTCCCTGCCATTTGCAGATGTCCTTAGACACAAATATTCTTATTCCCAAGGTTTCAAGCCTCAAATGAACTGTAGTGTGGTCTGTGCACGTTCATGGTCTGTGCACTTTCATGGTCTGTGCCATGTTCAACGCCAAACACACTGCAAGGATGTACTCCGTTCAGAAATTAAGCCTTTGAAAAACTAAGTTATGTGGTTTGGCGACTGAAATCTCCAGGCTCTCATGCGGTCGGAGATGGGCTCCCTCCGTCCATCTCCCTGTTCTTGGAACTGCCAGTCAGTCATTCCCATGCCCCAAAGTAAAACAATGTAATGCCAACTTTATCGCCCAGTCAAAAACTTCTGGAAATCCTGGAGACTCGGTCACATTTGCAGTCAGATGACTTCTCAAGTGCTGCTACACTGAGATTCTCCGTAGCACAGCACATTTAATGGGTATAAGCTAGAAGGCAACCAATAATAAAATAGATACTCATAATTCCTGTCTTGCAACAACGCTTCTGTAATTTCTTATACAAGGGAGAAATATTACAAGACAGTGGATTTCCGTGCCCAGGCCAACTCGGCTTTGACAACAGGCACTGCTGGGGTTCAACTAGATGGTCCCCTGAGTCCCTAGGAGTCATCCCTCATCGCAGACACACAAATAAGCCATGGGCAACACTGGGTGTGCTCAGGGGAAACAAAAACTTGACTCGCAGTGAGAAACAGTCCTCAACCACTATTCTGTTGGGCAAAATTCTACAATTAAAACCCCAAAAAGGAGAGCGCTCTGAGAATCCAGAAGAACAAAGGACGAAGCTCTCCATTTCAGAGAATAGGACTGGAGAACTAACTTTGAGACACCAAGGAATTAGTGCACTTTTCACTCCAAGAAACAGCCAGCTGTTTCAGGAAGTGTTTAGGGTCATTGGATGGAACATGCTAACTCCACAGAATCTACATGGGAAAGTACTGTTCTTCACAGGAGCTACCTGTACCTGTTGTTTCAAGAGCCCTCAGCCAAGACCCTTGGGGCATTGACACCTGCTTCCTCCTTTTTCCTGCTTTCTCTCGTTGGCCATGTCCATCCTTGATGATGGGAAAAAGATTGGGCTTCAGTTCGAATTACAACCGAGTCTTTCATAGAATTTCAACAGCTCTGCTGAAAAACATCGACCATAACCTCAAGTGTGCTCATGCCTAGTCTGTACCTTTTCCTTCAGTGCTGGAGCTCCCGGGTTTGTATGCTGAACAGCATCCCCACTCGAGTTTCCATGATCTACGGGAGAAGAACACACGCATGTTTAGTGAGGGTCAACAGTATACACAAACTTGGGAGAGAAAACAGGCAACAACATACCCTGTTGGCATCTGTGGCCGCAGCTAAGGATGTCATCTGAAAAAACACAGCACATCAAACCCTAGGATTTGGGACCTGAGACCCTTACAAAGTCCTCAATGGGGAATAAAGGCTTTTGTGCCTGGGGCAGATCCTGTTACCATTTTTAAGGAGGTATTTTCATTGGTTATTAATTTCTCGAAGAGCTTCTCCTTTTGGTCTCTAGGAGAAAGATTGATCTGGTCACATAAGGCACAAAAGAAACTTGAACAGAAATCACCTCCATAGGCTTTTTATGCTCATGCTATCCCTGATATCACTTCCAAATTCTCATGATACTCTTTTTACTGAGTATAAAAGTGTTTTTATACTGATTATAAAAGTGTTCCAGGATGAAACTGCTACTTCTATTCCTAATCTATGTTTTTTACCTTCAGTATTCACAACTCAGATAAATCCTTATTTATCCCAAAATTTCTCCTGAACTAGCAGTGATAAGTATTTTCCATGGGAAGATACTAGGAGCCTTTCTTATTTCTATTTTTTGCTTGTTTCTAATTTTTTGTCTTTGTTTAAACACCATAATTTACAAGTTCTCACAGTAGAGTTGTTTCAAGTATGCAATATTCGTTTTTTAATGGTTTTGCGGGTCCTATACAGCGATGTTTAGGAGTTACTTTGGGTTTTGCACTCAAGAATTATTCCTATCGTTGCTCAGAGGACCAGATGGGATGCCGAGGACCAAACCTAGGTGTTTTGTGTGCAATGTCTAACACTGTGCTTTTGCCTCGGCTCCTAGTCTCCTTATATTTATTTCTATTCCTATCATTTTCCTGGAGTTTAAACTCCGTGATACTACAATGTCACAATCTGATCTATCAATTGGGGTTGACTTTACACTAAGCTGCTCCTTAAAATATAGGACCATTTGCATCACCCCCCAAGAATGGTTATCATGACGTCAATTTCCATACAACATAGACCGCTTTGTGAAACTAAGACATCCGACATGTTTTGGTTTTGGTTTTGCTCACACTTGATAATTTTTCCCTCATTCTCTTTATATATTTTCTGAACCTTTGCTCCTAGGTATAGCTTAACTGAGTAACAACTTTCTATCCATATTAAAAACACAAAGTCCAAAGGTACAATTAAGCCTCTTTTGTTAGAATTTGAACTCACTTCAAGAAGTCCACTATTTTTATTGCTCTTGTTAATTTTTTTCTTCTTCTTTAATTTCTTTTTCCAATACGATATTTTGATTTCTTTTCCTGCCACGGGAAAGACACAGTGTTGTCCTTCATGTCAATTGCATGCTGATTTCAAGGGATCAGTACTGCTAGCACCTCTGACCATCTACTAGACAAAAAGTCCTGACTTTCTGTGGGCAGTATGATGAAAATCTTTTGAATCAGACACACTAAAGGTTGTCAGGTTTCGTCCTGCTTAGGCAGCGAGGGGTGCTCAGACACCACTGAAGGGAGTCAGCTTTTGCCCTACTTGGGCAGCAGGGGTGGTCAGCCACCACTAAAGGAGTCAGGCGTTGCCTAGCTTGGGCAGCAGGAGTGCCTCGGAGAAGCACGAAAGGGAGTCGGTCATGCCATACATGGGCTATAAGGGGCATGAGGACGCAGTAAAGCGTGTCAGCCTTCGGTTTGCAATGACACCATTAAAGGGAGTCAGGCGTCGCCCTGCACTGCCAGCAGGGGTGCTCAGGCACTAGTAAAGGGAGTCACGTTTGGTGCAACATGGGCAGTGAAGGGCGCTAGGACACCTCTCAAGGGGTCGGCCTTTGAGTCCATGAGCAAGGCTGGCCTTCGGACACCAATAAAGGGAGTCACCCTTTGATTTTCATTGACACCTATAAAGGGAATCAGCCTTTGCACTTCATGGCAGCAGGGGGCGATAGGACTCCACTCAAGGGATTCAGGCTTTGCCCAGCATGGGCAGCAGGGGGCGCAAGGAAACCACAGGGGAAGTCAGGATTCGCCTGGCATGGGCAGAAAGGGGACGCTCAGACACCAGTAAAAAGAATCGCCTTTGCAGTGCTCGGGCAGCAGGGTGCTCAGACACCACTAAAGGGAGTCGGCCTTAGCCCTGCATGGGCAGCAGAGGGCCGGCGGACACCACTAATGGACGCCACCCTTTGGTCTGTATGGATACCACCAAAGGGAATCGGCCTTTGGCTTGCATGTGCAGCAGGGGCTAGAGGACACCACTAAAGGGTTCAGACTTCGATCTGCACAGACACCCTTGAAGGGAGTCAGCCTTTACCCTGCATGGGCACCAGGGCCCTGAGCAAACCGCAAAATGATCTGAGCCTTCGCCTTTTTATGGGATTCAGGCAGCGCCGGACGCCAATAAAGCGAGTCCTTTGGTGCTGTTGCAAATACAATGATCTTCACAAAGTATATATAGGCTTCACTAGCATGGGCAGCATGGGGCCCTCTGACAACACTATTGGGCATCGACTATTGCCATTCATAGGCAGGACGTCGCCCATGAACACCAGTAAAGAGAGTCGGCCTTTGGTCTGTGGGGACACCACTAAAGTGAATTAGCCTTTGCCATTCATGTGCAACGTGGGGAGCAGGACACCTAAAGGGAGTCACGGGTGACCCTGCATGGGCAGCAGGGGGCAAGATGACACAACTGAAGGGGGTCGGGTTTCGCACAACATGGGCAACACACGGTGGTAGGACACCACCAAGGGAGTTGGCCCTTGCCCTGCATAGGGCAGCAGTGGGCACATGGGCAACTTTAATGGGAGTCGTCTTCACCCTGAAGCCACACAAATAAGTGCTGAGCACCACTGTGTCTGCACAGGAGACACAAAAACTAGGCAATTGACTCACAGAGAGAAACTGTCCTCACCCACTTTTCTGTTGGCAAAATCCTTCAATTATAAAAACCCAAAGTGAGGAGAGCGCTTTGAGAATGCAGAAGAAGAGGACGAAGCTCTCCGTTTCAGAGAATAGGACCACAAAAAGACCTTTGAGGAAACAAAGGCTTAGTCCTGTCACTTGTAGAAACAAACAGCTGTTTCAGGAACAGCTTGGGGCCATTGCAGGGAAGATGCTAACTCCACAGAAGGGACATGGGGCTGGTACTTTTGCATGAGTTAAGTGCTGCCCTTCACAGGAGCTCCCTGTACATGTTGTTTGAAAATTCCTCAGACAAGGTTTGGGCATTGACACCCGCCTCCTCATTTCTTCCCACTGACTCACGATGGCCACGTGCATCCTTGATGATGGGATAAGATTGGGCTTCAGTTAGAATTGCTTACTGAGTCTTTCACAGAATATCAATAGCTCTAGTGAGAAGTTCGGACCTTAACGCATCCAGAGTCTTTACATTTTCTTCCAGTGCTGGAGCTCTCGGATTGTTTGGCCTAACTTCATTTTCACTCATTATCCATGAATTGTGGGAGAAGATCAAACATATATTCAGTGACAGTTATCAGAATACACAAAGGGTGGGAGAGAAAAAAAGGCAAAAACCTGCCCTGTTGGCCTCTGTGGCTTCCTGTAAGCAAGTCATCTGAAACAACACAACACATCAAAACCCCTGGGACTTGGGACTTGGGGCCATTACAGTGTGCAGAGAGGAATAAAGTCTTTTGTGCCTGGGGAAGATACGGTTACCATATTTAAGTTGGTCTCTTCATTCTTTCTCAATTTCTTGAAGAGCTTCTCCTTTTGATCTCCTGAGACAGATTGATCTGGTCACATAAGAAACTATAGGAACTTGAACAGGAATCACCTCCATAGGCTTTTTATGCTCATATGACCCCCGATATAATTTCCCAATTCTCATGAAACACTTTCCTGATTATAAAAGTGTTCCAGGATGACTTTGCTGCTTGGATTCCAATTTTAAGTTTTTTATCTTCAGTATTCACAACTTAGATAAGTCCTTACAGATCCCAAGATTTTTCCTGACTTAGAAGTGTTAAAAGTATTTTTCCACTGGAAGATACTATGGTCCTTTTATTATATATATTTCTTTTGGGGTCATACCGGGTATTCTCAGCGGTTGGTCATTGGCTTTATACTCAGGAATTACTCCTGGTGTTGCTCAGTGGACCATATGGGATGCTGAAGACAGAACCCAGGGTGGCTATGTAAAAGGCTAAAGCCCTCCCGCTGTGCTGTTGCCTTGGCCCCTAGTCTCCTTGAATTTATTTATATTCCTATTATTTTCCTGGATTTTAAACTCTGCGATACCAAAGTCACCATCTCATCTATAACTTGGGGTTGACTTTACACTAACCTGCTCCTTAAAATATGACCATTTGCATCACCCCCAAGAATGGTTTTCATGAAGTCAATTTCCACACCGTTTAGACAGCGTTGTGAAACTAAGACATCAGACATGTTTTGGTTTCCGCTTTGGTTTTGCTAACTCTTAATAATTTTTCTTTCATTTTCTTTATGTCTTTTGAACCTTTGCTGCTAAGAATAGCTTAACTGAGGATAAGCCTTCTATTGATATGAAAAACAAAAAGTTCAGTGGTACTGCTTAGTCTCTTTCCATTAGAATTTGAACTCAATTCAAGAAGTTCCTTTCTGTTGTGGCTTTTATCAATTTTTTTAGTTATTTCTGGAGTGAAACTTAGAATGGTGGTTACTTGTCCCTTTACTTGTGTCAAAGCACACCCGCTCTCCTTTCTTTCCTGTCATGGGAAAGAGACACCATTGACCAAAATGCCTATTTCAAGGTTGTTTCAAGGGATCAGTACTGCTAGCACCTCTGACGATCTACTAGACAAAACATCCTGACTTTCCGTGGGCAGTATCATCAAAATCTTTCAAATCGGACACACTAATATGAGTCCGGTTGCGTCGTGGATGGCAACAAGGAGTGCTCAGACACCACTAAAGGGTTCGCCCTGCTTGGGCAGCAGGGGTGCTCTGAATCGCACTATTGGGAGATAGGCCTTCCTCTTGCAGTGTCAGCCTTTGCCTTGTATGGGCAGCAGGAGGCACTCAGACAGCACTAAGGGGGTTAGGCTTCGCCACAGTGGACTGAAGGGCGCACTAGGACAACACTACGGGAGTCTGCCTTTGCCCTGCATGGGCAGCGGGGGCCTCCGGACAGCACCTAGGGGAGTCATTTTTTCCATACAGGGGCAGCAGTGGCCACTCAGACACCAATACAGGTATTCGTCCTTCGTGCTTCATGTGACTCATGGGGTGCATAGACACCACTAAAGGGAGTCAGGCTTCGCCAAGCATAGGCAGCAGGGGGACCAGGGGCACCACTAAAGGGTGTCAGCTTTGGGTCTGCATGAACACAACTAAAGGGAATCAGCCTTTGTTCTGCATGTGCAGCAGGCGACAAGGACACCACTTAAGGTTTTCAAGCCCTCAGCAGGGCTTGACACTTACTTGACTCTAAGTGTCAAGCCCTGCTGAGGGCTTCTTTCCTGACAAGGATCTCTGTATGCAAGAAGCACCACGTTTTCTGCCTGGCTGGTTTGGCCTTGTGACACAGGGCATGTATGGAGGGGGAAGGTCTCATCGGTAAGGGCAGCTAAATCCACCAAGGCCTGCTCGAATCCATGCTGCAAGGCTAGAACCTGTAAGCGGAAGGGGAGACGTTCTCTTCCCCCCATCAGGTAGAGAATAGGGACCCTGGGGACGCTCAGGAATCTCCGTGTTTCTACAGATGGGGAAGGCCACCACCAGTGTCACTCCTTTAGAGAGCATTCATAAAAGCTGGCAAGCATTTGATCCTGAAACTCTCAAGAAGGACACACTGATATTTTTCTGCACAAAGGCATGGCCCGGCTATCCTTGGGATGGTGGTGAAAAATGGCCAGAGGAGGGAAGTATCAATTACGCTTACTCTTCGTGAGCTACACCTCTTTTGTCCAAGTATGGGGAAATCGTCAGAAATGTCCTATGTTAAGTAGTTTTGGGAGTTGGGCAAATGCCCTGACCTTGGAAAAGTGTCTTTTTGACCCTGCTAAGTTACTGTGCTGTATGAAAAGATTCTTGAAGGGGATTACTCTAAGGCCAACTTATCCCTCTGACTGAAGGGGGCTGAAGGGAGGAATTGCATTTGGAGGTGTCACTCAGCCCATAGGTCCCGCCCAGCAGCCAGTGAAATATCTGAGCAAAGAGCTAGATTGTGGCTAAGGCCTGGCCAACCTGTCTCAGGGCCCTGGCTGCTACTGCTCTCCTGTACCAGAAGCTGTCAAACTAACTCTGGGAAGAGATCTATCAGTCCATTCACCTCACGACATCACTGGGCTACTTAATTCTAAGAGTGGACTATGGCTGTCAGATAGTCACCGCATATAGTACCAGGCATGTCTCCTAGAGGGACTTGCAGTGGCTATCCGCAGGTATGCCAGTCTCAACCCTGCCACATTCCTCCCACACCAAACAGACAGCTCAGAGCAGGATTGTGAGCAGATCATTTTGCAAACTTGTGTGGCCTGGGAGGATCTAGCCACATCCCCTTTCTCCCGCAGTGATTTAACTTTGTTTACTGATGGTACCTCCTTCATGGAGAAGGGTTGCAGAAGGGCTGGTTCTACAGTAGTTAATGACCAAGGTCTCACTTTACGCACAGGCACTGCCCTCAGGGACTAGTGTTCAACTGGCCAAATATTTGCCCTCACCCGAGCTTTGGAGCTCGGAAATGGACAGAGAGTTAACATATGTACAGATTCTAAAGCCTCCTTGGTGTTTCTAGTACATGCTACAATTTGGAAGGAGAGAAAAATTCTTGTTGTAATAGCTCCCCCGTAAAATATCACAGGGAGATCAATCAATTATTGCAGGCATTTTTTGTTTTTGCTTTTTGGGTCACACCCGGCAATGCTCAGGGGTTTCTCCTGGCTCTGCACTCAGGAATTACTCCTGGCGGTGCTCGGGGACCATATGGGATGCCAGGGATCGAACCCGGGCCAGCATGGGCCGGATACGTGCAAGGCAAACGCCCTACCCACTGGGCTATCTCTCCGGTCCATATTGTAGGCATTTTATCTCCCTTCAAAGGTGGTTATAATTCACGGCAGAGGTCACCAGAACGGAAATGTCTCCTTCGCTGAGGGAATCGGCCTTAGGAATCCAGTTCCATCTCCACTGCACGTGGAGGCCTCTGTCCTCTGACCAGGTTGAATAGGCTAATGATATACTAAAAGGCCACCTCAGGAAGCTCTTTCAGGAGACCCAATTGCTGTGGGTCACCCTACTGCCCATTGCCCTACTTAGAATAAGAAATACTGCTGGGAAGTTAGGCTTGAGTCCCTATGAGAAGTCGTAGGGGAGATCATTCCTTCTAATGATTTTCTGAAGGATAGAGCCACCCAGGAAGTGACCCAAGATGTGATCCATTTGGCTAAGCTCCAGCAGGCTCTAAAGAGTTTTTCAGAAGGACTCCCCGGTCATCAGGGCCATCATTCTTTAACCCTGATGACACGGTCTTAATCAAAACCCTTCCCTCAACTGGGACCTCACTCTCCCCACGTCGGAGGGGCCTTACGCTGTGCTCTTGCCTCCCCCCCAACAGCCATCAAAGCAGCTGCTGTGAACTCCTGGGTATACCACACCCGAGAAAAGAAGTGGCACCCTGACAGTGCAACCCTAGTGTTGAGGAGGAAACATTAAGCCCAGACACCCAGTACACCTGTGAACCAGTTGAAGATCTTCGACTGGTATTTAAGATGCTTGTCTCTTTCACATTGGAAGCCATAAAGGTATAGGGGGTGATCAACATGAACTGCAGATTCAGGGGGTGGAGGTGTGGTATTGTGGTCCTCTGGACAGCCCCCTCAAGAAATACCATGACTTCACTGGGCCCCCGTCTCTGCCACAAGGCAACAGAAAGTAAACAGACTGACTCATCATCCCATTTCTTGACTGCAGTCAGGGTTGCATCTCAGAGAGGGGGAAATGTAAGAGGAAGCCTCAGTTTCCCCTTGCCAACCAGAGAGACGCCCAACAGTTTCTCCTTGCCAACACTTCCATTTCTCCCCATTGACCTGCCCCACCTCATTCTAAGGTCCTGTCTTCAAAATTCCTGGTTTCCCCAGGACCATACAATTCTGTCTGGAACAAGACTAAGATAATAATGAATACCTGAGGCAGATAGTTGGAAAGACCCAAACCAGCCAGAACACCCTCAAGTTTTCCGGCATTCTCTGTAATCCTCGGTTGATGACAATGCAGAAGGCCTTTAAAAGAGCCTACGCAGGACTATTTCAACTTAGTTATACTACTGTTCCTCCCCTCAAAGGGAGTTCCTTTCCTTTCTCCTCTACTTTCCAATAAAATTTTCTACATTTAATTCTGAGTCTGAGCATTTTTATCCTTCAATATTTTAATTGTTGAAAACATTGGAAGACCCTGGGAATTGCGCTCGAACAAAGACACCCGCCACCGCTGCTGCTTCTGCTTCACCTGCATCATATCACAATTAATTATTGCTTTACTTTTCTTTTTAGGCCATAATCCGGGTACAGATGGAGTCTTACCTTGATTTTTGTTTATCGTTTTAGACAACCCTCCGAACAAAATATAAGAAAATGCAAGGCCACATGCGTTTACTGGGGTAGACAGCAAATGGCATAATCCCCGTGTATCAGACACGGGGTTCTATTACCTGGTTTCTACGATATGATGAACATTTTACCTGTACTATTTTGTTTAATCCAATGGCATTTCCTATCAGAGATGACAGTTTTGAACACCTCTCAGAGAGTGAACAGAAGGCACGTTGGCATAACCAGCCATTCTTGCCTATCTGAACCAGTGGCTCAAACAAGGGAAAGATGGCGGAAATGCTTCATGGCCTTGTTGTACCTGGGATATCAGGGCCATTGTGGTGATGCGACAACAGTCAGAGCCATACCAAACATTCCTCGGGGCATCCAAAGTTGACCTGGCAATACTCAGGGGATCATGTTTTGTCAAGAATCTATTCTTGGTCAGCTGCATGCTGGACATGTGCCCTAATCACTGTATTATGTTCTGGTCCCAAGCACAGATTTCTACTGAGACTTCAGATTGAAAATAATTCCAAAATAGGAAAGTACAACAATATCTTAGCTTAACCTCTTTGATTTGTTAGCATATCCTCAACCAATGTAATCGCTTTGAAGAGGTGTATCATAACTAGGGATGAAACTGAAAATTCAGGGACTGGAGAGCTGTTCCAGGAGAGATGTTTGCCTTACCTGGGCCAACGGGGTTCAATCACGGGCACCACATAAGGGCCCCTGAGCCCTCCAGAGTGCTCCCTCACCGCAGATCACTGAATGTGGTTCCCAAAACAAAGACGGATATAAGACAAAACCTCTAAAAGAAATATTTCCAAGATATTAGAAATAGATCCTTTCAAAGACAAACCAAACAATTCTAAACCTTTCCTGACTCAGGTTGTCGGAGTACCGCCTTCTTGTTACAATTCCACAGAAGCAAATTGAAATTGTCCATTAAGTGGCTTCTATAAGGCCTCCCGTGTATGTTTTTCGAATGTGTATTTTATTTTTTAATATTTAAATCTTACATACCACCTTTAGATATACAATCACAAGATGCTCAGGTCTGAGTTTTGGTTCTACAGTGTTTCAACACCCCTATTCCACCCGTGCCCATCTCCCATCATGAATTACCCCACCACCCTCTCAATTCACCCAGACTGCCTCCATGGTGGGTTCTCTATCTCCTTTCTCTCATTCTCTCTCTCTCTCCTTCTCACTTCTACTTCTTACACATTGTGGATTGTAGTATATTCTAGGACCTGATGGTTTCCACTACTTTGATGGACCACGGTAGACCCAACGCAGCAGAAAGTAGATCTCAGGATATGCGAATGAAGGTGTGATCTGCCTGTTAACAGATACACAGGATTACTGGCAGACTGTCTCCCGTAGAGTTAGGATGTAGAATTCGCTAGTGAGACTGATCTCACGTTGCAAAAACACAGAACCTGCTATCCTAGGTCATTTCTCTGCACCTTTCCTTGTTGGCAGTAACCAGCCCAAGATGGAGTCTAATGGACTCTGCTTGAAGTTACACAGAAAAGAGGTTTTTCTTGTTTTTCTGTTACTTCCAAGTCTGACAAGACCTTGTCCTCTGGGGCTAGTCCAGAAGGCTGTATTAGCAACTGTAACACATTCCTTTGTTTATCTCACCTCACCTAGGTAGCACCCCAGGCAGGTCTTTGGCTCCTGGTTGTCTGCTTCCTCAAATCCTTAAATCCTATGCAAAGAATGTGAAATGTCTTTGTAATATAAACTATGCAAACTTAACTCTAAACTGTATTGCACTTTGAGACTGTGGGAGTTGGGGTCCTTGTGGAGGTGGTCAGTCAGCTGCCAAGATGAGAGCTCCAGCTGGTGATTATTAAAAATATTAATGGAAATACGTCTTGTTACTGGAGTTTCATGTCTGTGCCTCTGACCGGACAGGACATTCCTGCTTCACCAAGCTTGTGATCAAGGGAACAAGGTGTTTGCAGTCAAGCAGGCACACTGGGGATAATATGCTTTCCCACTGCTTAGTTGAGAAAACAGGTATACCTAGTTCTGGGAGAGTATTCCCATCCCCAAAGGCAAAGGCAGCTTAATCTGTTAGTGCTGACAACATCAATGAACACCCAGTTAAGGGAGCCCAAGAGGTCAAGCTCTTGAGCACAGTCCTAGTTCTAGGTTGATCTGCTGGGCAGGTAATTCTAAGCCCTCGCAGATGGAGATCTACCTGCTCAACAGGAAGGATCTGGAGCACCGGGCTCACTTTTCATCCCACCGCCACTGCCGTTGCCATGTGACAAATGCATATTTGAGGGCTCTCTGTGTGCCACACAGCCTTCCTGCTGTCCAAAGCCATCCCCACTCAATGGCGCTTGGAACCTATGACCCCAAGGAGACTGTATGCTCCTTTGCACACCCCAATGAGTAAGTCTGTATGCTCCTTGCATACTCCTAACTCTAACCCTAACCCTTCTTTTCTCCTTCCTTCCTACACTCCTCCCTTCCCTTCCTTTTACTAACTCTCCCTATCTCCACACCCTGCATTTTAGTGTCTTTGTTTGTCTGTTCAGAGTGGAAATCATTTCTAAGATCCAATAACTTATGTTTTATGAATGAAATGGTCTAAATTAAATTTTTGCTGATCTGATGAGGTCTACATTTATTTTAACATGATGGCATCACTGAACCTTATAACACCAATATCAATACCCTGTGTAGGAGTGGGTTATACCATGATATTTACTGAAATATTTCCATAGACATCTTTGGTTTTAGAGACATGTTTTTTCAATAGAAAATTTGGAGTGCCCAGATGTTCGAAACCTTTGCATGTCCTTTGTTGGACTTTCTCTCTATAACTAATGGCAGATTCATTCAATGATGTCAGCTGAGGTGCTGAGCAGGGTGAGAAACGTTTGGGCCCTGCTGAGGCAATAAGCAGGGCAGTGACTGAGGAGACAGGAGAGCAGAGAGGGCTCCGAAAGAGTAAGTGCTGCTCACCGGCAGGTAACCCAGCGGTTCCTCAATGGAAGATCAACTCCCTACTGAGTCTCCAAGTTTTAACTTTGCTGCCAGAGTGGCAAAATGTTCGGAGATATAAAGAGCTTCTGGAAAGAACGTCATGCTCTGCACCCTCATCATATACACAAATCACATTCTATAAATTACAGGTGAGCTATCACCTGACCTTAACGACAGTGTCCCTTAGACTTCTCTGTAACTTCCTTCACCAGCTTCGCTCATACCAAATGGGTCCTTTAGCAGGTTGCAAAATTAGTTTTGCAAAACCCAGATATTATGGGTTTTGAGATTGTAGCATGGAGTTAAGAGAGTTAAGAAGCAATCCTTTCGGCATGTCTTGATTCAGGTGAACTCAGTACATTCCTGTTTTCAGTGCCACAACCTTTTCAGCCAAGTTCAAGGCTGCCCTGAATTTTTTTTTTGTAGGTAACAACTGGCCATATTTAGAGGTTACTCCTGGCTCTGCACTCAGAAGTCATTCCAAGGGGTTGCTCATGGAACAATATTGGATGCCAGGGATTCAAACCCAGGTCGACCTCTGCAAGGCGAATGCCATACCTACTGGCATATCACTCTGACCCAGCAACCTAAATATTATGAACAAATTACATTTCATGATTACGAGAGAAACAGTTATCTTTAAAAATTAATTTTTTTTTATTCCAAAACATAAGGCACGGACAAAATGTTGTCCAGTATACTCTCCGCTGAATGGACCTGTCCATGGGGATGAGGCCCGGGAATCACTGTCATCGCCCTGCAATAAAGATGAAGCTTCAGTTAATGTAGCAAACGAACTAAAGAAAAAGGAAATTTACAAAGCAGTGATCAACAGCTTAAAACGAGGGAGTGAAACAACACAGTGGCAGAGCATTGGGACTTCCTTCTTTTGGAATTTTCCTTCAGCTTGATGCCAGTAGAGAAAGAGATGATGAGAAATGAAACAGGTCTGCAATTCTGTCCTTCATCCCCTTAGTCTGGTTTTCGTTCATGAAGAACTGAGAGAATGGGAGAAAATGATCTCTTTTTTCCAAGCAAGGAATCAGAGCTGATCCTTGCTCAGGTGTCGGCCTATGCACATCCCTTTTGTCCCCGTGCTTTGACAGAGGGTTCCTGAATCTTACTGCTTCCTAGGAACACACAGGCACGGTTCTGGACCTGAGGAACACACATATGTATGGGGAGACGTGCGGCATGTTTTCTTGCTGAGAAGTGACAGCCAAAACAATTCACCGATTTCACAGGCTATCTCTGAATTCATTGGTCTTCCAGAAAGGAATGGATGCTTGGAGATGGAGCATCACTTCACTTGTATCACTTGTCTTCCCGTTGTTCATCGATTTGTTCGGGCTGGTAACAGTAACATCTCCATATGTCCTGTCACTACCAAGTGTAACCCAAGGGCATCTTCTCGCTCCGAGGAACACGAAGAGCCTCAAACCAGTCCTCAGGTCATGGGAATGAGGCCTAGAATTGTTACTGGTTTTATGAAAATGAGAGTGATTCTAAATAATATCACCACTCGAGTAATTAGGCTCTGATTCCAGGAATAAAAGCCCCTGGTGACAGACCGGTCAGGGCAGCAGTAGGATGGATATACAGGACACAGTAGAACTGCTCCTGGGAATCCCACTGACTGCTCGAAGGATGTTAGCAATAACGAGAATGATCAGATTTTGCTCTTCACTGTTTTAACTCCCAAGTAAATCTCTACCCTTGATTTTATTTCCAACCTTTATTTTCAATATCATGCCCTGGGACCAATGCTAAGATATATTCAACATAGTTATCCGTGGAGAGCAGGACAGCAAAGATCAAATTCCCATGTTCCAGAAAGAAAACTTGGGGACACAGCTTTCACCAGATTATTCAAGATGAATTTTGTGAAATCTGCATTTCATGGTCTCTCAGGCCAGTATTGCAGGAGAAGATGGAAAAGGAAAGTAGAAGCAGAAACCTCATTGCATAAAGATCCTTTTCTAAGTGTCCACTTCCGGCTCTCACCTATGAGAAAATGTAGCGAAAGTGCACGTAAGATGGATCATTTCCCCGATGACGCCCCTTCCTGGGACCCCCGACAAAGTCCCCAGTGAGCTGGCCAAGCAGCTCCGACTCGGTCCTGCTGTCGTGAACCACTTAGTGATTCTGGAAAGATTAGGAGGGATGGCAAGTGAGAATGCAGGAGACTTGAAACCTCTTACGACTGTCTAGGGAAGTGACCTAGTGACCTAGTAAGGCTATTCTTCTCTAAGACAAAAACCCAAATCAGCTAAGACAAGGTACAGTATGGAAAAACAAGTTCAGTAAGAGCAAATTCCTCTTTCTTTAGTCTCATGAATGTAAGCAAAACATTTACCTCATAGCTTTCAGCTTCTTTATCCACGCCCACACAGGAGTTTAACTTGTTCTCATTTGGAGCAGCAGAGCCTGATGCAGTTTGAGAGAGGAGAGTGGCAGATATTTACTTGAGGAATCTGTCAAAGAAATCAAACCCCCTGCCTTCCTTCAACGCCTCGTACTATTCCTACCAGGTCCAGGAAGCAGAAGCAGAGAAGTCTCCCCGCAGTTTCAGGTGGAGGCCAGTACACTGAGGATGCATTCTGCTCACCGCTTATGTCATGATCAAGTCAGACATCACACAACCCTGAAGGAGCCAAACTCCCTCTCCCCACACACAGGTGTGTTCCAGGGAAACACAGTCAGGATCATTGCACCGTTGATGTATGGGTGGGATAAGTACAAAACCCTCACACAGGACTTAATAGAGACTAAGGAGCCTAAGCTCTGTCTCCTTGTTGAAGCTGCAGCATGCCAATGCAGACCTTGCAGCCCAGACTATAGAAAGAAATGCATCGTGACCTACTCGGTGTGTTTCTCTTTTACAAACCCGCCTCCCATTTCCTGCACATTGACTTTTTGTTTTATTCTGTTGGGCACCACACCCGCCCCTCAGTATCAGGGCTTAATTTTGACTCATTGATCAGAGATCACTTAGGGCAATTCTCTGAGTTCTATGGCTGCAGGGTAACAATCTTGGGCTGGCGCATGCAAAACAAATGCCCCACTCTCTCTTCTCTGCTTCTGCCTTCGCTTTAAGCTTACTGGGGCTGCTGACCTGTGATTCTATCAGATCATGACAATTCCCTCTCATTTGCATGTGTCCCTCTAAACAGATACTCTTATTCTCAGGGTTTCAAGCCTTTTATGAACTGTAGTGCGTTCTGTGCACTTTCATGGAATAGTATTCCAACCCCTTTGTAAACTGCCTCCTTGACTGTCATTCATAGTTCCGTTAAATGATGTGTTAATTCAGGAACACAAATGTACAACCAACAAAGTGTAAGTAGCCTGTTAACTCTCAGCCAGGTACTGGCTTTGCATCCAGTTATTTTACAAGAAGAGTAAAACCATGAATGTGCTCCATGCCCACTTATCATGCTCACATGTGCTACCCGAAGCCTGGACAGGAGGAGGACGTATAGGTCCCTGGACTCTGCCCCTCAGATGACTCAGCAGATGGTGCAGTGTCTACATAGGTTTGGTTTTGTTCCATGCAGTGGGTCTGCGGCAGAAGATCACGTGGAAGTTGTGGTTGGCTCTCAGCTAAAGATCAGAGTAGCAGATATTTGAGTTGAGGAATCTGTGCAAGAGACAAAGGCCCTAACTTCTTCATGGTCTCATACTAGTTCTACCTCAGGCCCATGAAGCAGAGAGAGAGAAGCCCCCCCACAGTGTCAGGTGAAGCAGTAAGGGGTTGACTTCCAGAAATCCACGGCCCCATGGCTATATAGTGCAGACCCACACCACAAGAAATCGATGAAGGAAAGAGCCCTGTAGCTTCATGAAGGAATACCCACATAGGTAATCTCATTGAATAAGTATTCAGAGATGAAATGGTGAGGATACTTAAAGAGCTGAAATGGACAGAGGGACAGTCATGCAAAAAAAAGAGGAACAGGAAAATGTGAAAGACACGGTGGAATGAACACTTAATAAAATGCAGGAGGAAATGCACACAGAAATAAGAAAACTACAAATAAGTGTTATTAACAGAAAGTTCGGTAGATGAAATGAAACCTCATGGGTTTCCTCAACCATAGCATGACGATCGCCAAAAACAGAATCAGCAGCAGAATCAGGAGGGCGTTTAGGTCCCTGGACTCTGTCCTCAGATGACATAGCAGATGGTGCAGTGAGGAGAGCGCTTTGAGAATCCAGAAGAAGAGAGCCCAAAGCTCTCCATTTCAGAGAATAGAACCAGAAAAGTATCTCTGAGGCATCAAAGAGTTAGCACCTGTCACTCATAGAAACAACTAGCTATTTCAGGAAGTGTTTGGGGTCATTAGAGGGAACATGCTAAGTCCACAGAATCTACATGGGTTAAGTGCTGCTCTTCACAGGAGATCCCTGTGCCTGTTTTTTCAAAATCCCTAAGCCAAGATCCTTCAGCTGTTGACACCTACTTACCGCTTTCTTCCTGCTGTCTCTCCTTGGCCATGTCCATCCTTGATAATGGGGGAAAGATTGGGCTTCCGTTAGGAATTACATACCGAGTCTTTCATAGAATTTCAACAGCTCTGCTGAAAAACTTGGACCATAACCTCAAGTGTGCTCCTCCCTAGTCTGTACCTTTTCCTCCAGTTCTGGAGCTCCCGGATTTTTATTTGAATGATCATCCCCACACGAGTTTGCATGATCTGTGGGAGAAGAACACATGCATGTTTAGTGAGGGTCAACAGTATACACAAAGTTGGGAGAGAAAACAGGCAAAAACTTACCCTGTTGGCATCTGTGGCCGCCGCTAAGGATGTCATCTGAAAAAACACAGCACATCAAAACCCCTAGGATTTGGGACCTGAGACCCATACAAACTCTACAATGGGGAATAAAGGCTTTTGTGCCTGGGGCAGATCCTGTTACCATTTTTAAGGAGGTCTTTTCATTCCATATTAATTTCTCCAAGATCTTCTCCTTTTGGTCTCTAGAAGAAAGATTGATCTGGTCACAAAAGGCACGATAGAAACTGAACAGAAATCACCTCCATAGGCTTTTTATGCTCATATGCCCGATATCATTTCCAAATTCTCATGATACTCTTTTTCCTGATTATAAAAGTGTTCCAGGATGAAACTGCTGCTTGGATTCCTAATCTATGTTTTTTTTTATCTGCAGTATTCACAACTCAGATAAATCCTTAGGGATCCCAAGAGATCTCCTGACTTAGCAGTGATAATTATTTTCCATTGGAAGATACTAGGGTCCGTTATTATTTCTAGTTTTTACTTGTTTCTAATTTCTTTACTCTTTTAGTTAAACACCATGATATACAAGTTGTTGACAGTAGAGTTTTTTCATGTATTCAATATTCCTTTATTATTTCTTTTGTGGGATTCATGCGACGATGCTCAGGAGTTACTCCAGGCTTTGCACTCAGTGTTGCTCAGTGGATCAGAGGGGTTGCCGAGGATCAAACCCAGGTGGTCTGTGTGCAATGCCTAATGCTGTGCTGTTGCCTCGGCCCCTAGTCTCCCTATATTTATTTCTATTCCTATCATTTACCTATAGTTTAAACTCAGTGAAACAAAAATGTCACAATCTTATCTATAATTTAAGGTTGACTTTACACTACCCTGCTCCTTAAAATATACGACCATTTGCATCACCCCCATCAATGGTTTTCATGAAGTCAATTTCCACACAATTTATAGAGCGTTGTGAAACTAAGACATCAGACATGTTTTGGTTTTGGTTTTGTTCACACTTAACAATTTTTTCCCTCATTTCTCTTTATATGACCTCTGAACCTTTGCTCCTAAGAATAGCTTGACTGAGGATAAACCGTCTATCTATATTAAAAACACAAAGATCAAAGGTACAATTCAACCTCGTTTCTTTAGGGTTTGAACTCACTTCAAGAAGTCCATAATTTTTAATGTTGTTTTTAAATTCCTCTCTTCTTTTTCAGTTCCTCCAAGATCCTCGCATTCTGATTTCTTTTCCTGTCATGGGAAAGAGACAGCGTTGTCCATCATGCCAAGTGCATGCTGATTTCAAGGGATCAGTACTGCTAGCAACTCTGACTAGACATAAATTCTTGAGTTTTTTGGGCATACGATCAAAATCTTTCAAAATACTTTTGACCATCTACTTTCTTCCAGGAAATGAAAAAGAAAAGTTTATGTATAAACTTTGATAACATTTAAATTATTTGATAACGTTGATTTTGATAACGTTGAAAAGTAGTGGACAATGAAATGAACCTGAAGAGAATCAGAATTGAGGGAGGTTATACCTTTACCACCCCTAATACTCCAAATGCAAGACACAGAGAGTGTGAGCATCACTAGGGAAGGAAGAAAGATTCTGGTTTTAGAAATCAGGGTTGGGAGGTAGACCAAACTCGTGCTTACATTATGAGAGCAATGTCTTGGCAGAATAGCTAAAACAGATGCACTTGTGTGCACTGGTCATTCACTCATTCAACAACACTAGTAAAAATTCACAGAAGAATATCATACTCTTGATGGAAACTTCTCTCTTCAGGGTAAACCATGCTAGAGATGTTTTTTCCCTTTTCTGTTCATTGAACCCTTCTACTGTCATGCGTTGGATAACAACCCTTAAAGTGACGCACCCCTAGCTATAAGGTTGTCACAGTAGCTTTCAAGTGAGAGTCCCTCTGTCTATGAGGTTATAATAGTTGGGAAGACTGTTAACCGGTTAGAGGCCAGGATTCTGACACTCGCCTGAGGCTATAACTAGAGCCCCAGGTGAGTATTCCGGGCTTCCAGACTTAGAAAGCAGCAGCCCCAGTGCCTGGGCCCTAACATAGCAGCTTGGGTCATGGGGCTCTAGATGCCTGTGCAAAAAGGCCAGCACCAAGGACCGAACAGTGAGAAAGAGAAATAGAGATAGGGACACAGAGAAACAGATGCAATAGGACAAAATGGCAAAACTTCAGACAATAGCATTAGGACATAGATAAGCAGAGGAGTTGAGAGAAAAAGAGTCTCTGAAGAGAAAAGCCCTGAATAGAAAGGACCTCAGAAAAGAGGTCCTCAAAAGAGAGGTGGTCCCAAAAGGGGAGGACGTAGGAGGAGCCGCCCTCTAGAAAGATGTCCTGAAGAGAGAGGTCCTGAGGGGAAGAGGCTGCAGAGGCGCCCTGAAGAGAGCAGCCTGCTGGAGAACCTACCGGAGAGAGCCAGAAGTTCATGGAGAGAGGGACCATGCGGCAGCAGCAAGGTGGAGTGAGAGAAAAAGAAGACAGGTTAAAAGAGGGCTTCAAAACCTCTGGTCTTGTTCTTTTAGAAGTAGGCATGTCAGGGGGAGAGGTCGCAGGCCCCGGACACAGGCCGCGGGCCTTAATGGACTGTGAGTACTATCGGGGACCCCACGAGGCCCTGGCATCTGCTGTCTTGCTTAGCCCCTGGCCCCGAGAACTGTCAGGGCCATGTAGGTAGTTCTCAGGAATCCGCTTGGGTCGGGAGCCTAGGGACCCCGGGAGGGCGGTACTGCCACTTCCCCTCCTTCATTTCTGAAGCCTGACAGTCATGTTTAGCAATACGGGCTAAACATGTTGGTGTCTTTGGCTTCCCTTTTCCTTGCTCTATAGGAAGCATTTTTTGAGGCATCCATTCATTGGTGGCGGTGGAGAGAACAGAAACTCTGAATGTAGGAGTCCACTTTCCTTGCCCAGTTCTAACTCGCTTCCTATTTAAATATTTCAGTTTTCACCAACAATCAACTAACCTTTAGGATGTTCTAGGTCTTTCGCTTCTGGCTTTTTGATACCTGACTGTGAGATAAGAAAGAAAAAATGGCAACATCAAATATGGCCTCTGCTGCCCATGTTTCATACCAAAGTCCTTGATCCAGATTCACTCACTCAGAAAATAGTAGCACAGAGCAAAGCAATGTAGAAAAACCTCCTGCCTGATAACTTTTGGGAATCCATAGATTTCTCGTCTGGATAATGGGACAGGTGGCCCTATGCTAAGGCAAAAGCAAAGGCGGTGGACAATTGCTTAACGGGAAGCTCCTAGAGTGACTTTTCATACCGGCTCTTATACTGATGTCTTCCCTAAAGGCACACTCTAAATCTGCACTGTATTTTTCAGCCTAATTTGAGGCAGGGGTTCTATAACTAGTTTCGGTGTCTTTTTCTTTCAGGTATTCCCTGGACTATTCGGCTTATTATAAAAGACAACCCCGAATGATCAAAAAGAACACCTATAGACTTTCTGCTCTGGTTGAAAAACCATCATGCTATTAATATCAAACAATATAGACCAGTAACAAAAAGTTTTTGCAGATTTTAGCTGATGACGCTCTTCTTGTGCTGAAAAGCACGAGGAAGTGCAATGTCAATTCACCAACACACAAAGAGGTCAAATGACGGCAAAGCTGAACAGTAAACGCTACCGAAGTTCTTCTTCCTCTCACTGGTCTCCAGTAGGTTGTGTCTGTTGCTCCGCGACTCCATGGCGATCCTTTGCGTAGGATCCTCAATCAAAAAAGCGAATAAGTCATAATTAGTCATTGTTTTTAAGAACACCCAAGTCATAGCTTTTAAAAAACACTCCAAATCAAATGATAGCAAACCTGAGCGGTTAAATGCTTACCAAGTTGCTCACCTCGCTGGTTACTAGATCCTTTGCTCTGGTACATGGCAGCGACACATCTGTGGTCTTGTAGGATTCAATCATTTTCAAAACAAACAATAAATGAGTCATAATTAATCATTGATTCACTTCTCTTTTGAGAGCATACACCGAGTGGAGATGGAGTTTTACCTTGATGATTTTAAAGTTTTTAAATGATTCCCGGTGTCTTTCTATGTCAGACCGTTCCTCTGAACAAACTATAAGAAAACAAAACATCACATGAGAACACTGGGGAACCCAACAAATGGAAAGGTCCCCATGTGTCAGACACAGGCTCCTATTACCTGGCTTCTACGATATCATGAACATTTTACCTGTACTACTTTGTTTTATCCAAGGGCATTTCCTGTCAGAGATGACATTTCTGAACACCTCTCAGACAGTGAACAGAAGGCCGGGTGGCACAACCAGCAATTCTTGCCTATCTGAGCCAGCGGCTCCATCAAGAGAAAGATGGCGTAAATCTTTCTGGGCCTTGTTTTACCTTGGGTATCAGGGCCACTCTGGTGAGGCGACAACATTCAGAGCAACACCAGACATTCCTCGGGGCATCCAAAGTTGTACCTGGAAGTGCTCAGGGGACCATGTTTTGTCAGGAATCATCCCTGGTCGGCTGCATGCTAGACATGTGCCCTAATGACTGTATTATGTTCTGGTCCCAAGCACACATTTCTAGTGAGACTTCTGATTGAAAATATTTTCAAGATAAGGCTCAACCTTTTTCATTTGTTGGCACATTTTCAACCAATGTAATCGCTTTGAAGTGGTGTGTCATAACTAGAGATGAAACTGAAAATTCAGGGGCTGGAGAGATATCACATGAGGTGGTTTGCCTTTTTTGGGCCAACCGGGTTCAATCACGGGTACCACTTATGGTCCCCTGAGCACCACCAGAGTGGTCCCTCACCGCAGATCTGAGCATCACTGGATTTGGTCCCCAAAACAAAGAAGGATATAAGGCACACCTCAAAAAATTCCTGTGCATTAAGATTTATTCTTGCTGCATACTAAGAGATTAAAATAGATCCTTTCTAAGACAAACCAAACAGTTCAAGTGACTCAGGTTGTCAGACTCAGGTGACTCAGGTTGTCAGAGCACCAACTTCTATTTATAATTCCACAGAAGAAAATTGAAATTGTCCATTAATTGGCTTCTACAAGGCCTCCAGGGTCTGTTTATAAGGAGTAGCATGGTTTTCCATAGACCCCGGTTGTGATCAAGGGAACAAGGTGAATGCAGTCGAGCAGGCACCCAGGGACAATGTGCTTCCTCTCTCTGAGCAGAGAAATTGGTTGTGTCCAGTCCTGGGGAGAGTGTGCCCATCCCTAAGACACGGGCGGTGTCCACCGTTAGTGCGAACAAAGTCAATGAACTCCCTGTTAGGGGAGATCAAGAGGTAAAGCTCTCGAGAACAGTCCCAGTTCTAGGTTATCGGCTGGACAGTTAATTCTCAGACCACGCATGGAGATCTACCTCTCTAATCGGAAGACTCTGGAGCACTGGGCTCACTTTTCTTCCTAACACCACTGCTGATGCCATGTGACAAAGGCAGCATTTGAGGGCTCTCTATGTGCCACACAGCCTTCCAGCCAGTAAAGCCCTCACCACTCAATGGTGATAGGAACCTATGAACGCCAAGTAGATTGTATCTGGTATCCTCTTCGTTCTCTGTCATTCTCCAGGTTCATGAAGGGTTCCCTCAACTTCATCCATGTTTTGTCTTTCTTTTTCAGACTTGCACTGCTGACAATATCAGACGATTCTCAAAGGTTGAAGGTGACCAAGCATTTGGTAATATTCTTCTCTCGACATTTCAGTAAGAGTGCGGTCTGTCAGTGTTCACACTCTAACCTCACACTCACCTCTTCATGCACTTGCTAAACATTTTACGTAAAATAACACTCATCCTCTTCCCCACATGCCTGATGTGTCCCTATCCTCCTCCTTCCTGAAATCTTACTAAGAGGTAGTTGAGTCATTTATAAGACAACTCAAATGACGTCTACTTCCATGAGTTCAAACGTCACACTTCAGACGTCATAATAATTACTCAGAGTTGAATTCAAACCTACATCATTCTTGGTAATGACAAAAAAATATCGCAAGGATAGCTTATTACCTACCTTCATATAGTTTGAGGCGTATCTAGAATAAGAAGAAACAAAATTGAAAATTGGTATATGTTACCTGAACACTACATTTCTTGATAAAACAGTAAATACATCAACACAATGACAAGAAATAGTAATGCGGAGGAGTCCCCTCGGGCATTCGGTGATACCTTGCGATCACCGGTGAAGTTCAGAGCCCAGAAACAGTACTAAACCATGCGCATATTTGTTTTCCTCCAAAGCATGCCTACGTGTATTTGAATAACATTTCAATGACAGGAAACACCAAAATCCCTTCAAATATCAGAATAAAACTATACTTAAAAAGTATATTCACACACTTACTGATATTTTCATGTACTCCATGTCATGGACTAATAGTAGAATTCCCAAGATGGGTCCAACAATCGACAACTTCCATAAAATTCCGAAAAATCCATTTCCAGGTAGAAGAGTAACAAAATGAAATCATTGAGATAATTAGGAAACTGAAACACACTTCCCTGGTATGGTTTAGGTGGGGGCAGGGGTGGGATTAGGCCTCCCTGGGTGTGCGCAGGTGCTATTCCTAACATCAGCTGCATATAAGGCAAGCCTTTACCCACCCCCTCCCCAAGCGCATTTACAAAGTATCTTTCACACAGAATCTCTCTAGAGGTTTGACTCTAGTCTCAAGGAGGCAAGTACACCCTTCAATCTCTGCTTGTGGAGAAAGGTATGGAGGAGAATAAGAAGCAAAAGGTGCCCATGGGGCTCATAGAGCAAAACACACGCTAACGTGTGCAAGATTCCCCAGTTCAGCCCCAGCTCCTCAGCCTCTCTTCCCCCAGCACTGCCAGGTGTCACTGCGCGCCACCAGTTACCCGAGATTAACTGGAGCACAGGAGCGGGGAAGAATCTTTTGACAGGACGTATAGTTATGTTACTTAATTTAATATGCTGCTATTTCAATGGACAAACATGGAACATCGGAGTAATTTGATTCATAAAATGATCATAAAGTCCATACCAACATGTCTCAGCGAATGGGAAAAAGTGGATGCCAAAAGGGTCAGACGGATAGTACCGCAAGTAGTCCTTTGGTCCACAGTACAACTGAGCTGGATTTGATCCCCCGCATCCAAATTGGTTGCCTGAGCACTTCCAGGTTGAGTTTCTGAGTGTAAACCTAGGATTTACCCCCACAGCGTTGTGTGGGGTGCCTCAAAAATATTTTCTTATTTTGCGTGACATCACATCTCAGATACTCTAAATGGTTATAGAACATTATAGAACTTATGAGTTTACAACTGAGTAAAAATGGAGGAAGTAAATGCAAACTCACATAGACTAAACACTGAAGATAGTTGACAGCTCCATGGGGAACATGATAAAACCTTCTGAAAGGCTTATCTCCACCACGTCCCAACTATGGAAGAAGGAGAAACACAACAGATATTAAAGGTACCAGTCAATGAACCTGAGACATTCCCCTGAGCTCTGCTACGCGTGGCTGAAAAATAAACAGACAGGTGAACTTCCAGCATTGATTTTAAATTATTTTGCATGTATTCATAACCAAATATTTTAACCATTTAATAGAACAGAGGGATTTACAATCATCACAAAGTTGAGGTTGTCAGTGCAAACTTATGTTCCAAGACAATCTAGAGTATTTTGCAGATTTATGAAGGGTATGAAAAAAAATTTCCCAGATAATCAGCACATTTTTAACTATGGAATATAAGAAGCATGTCAAATATCAATGATGGCAGTATAAGAAGCATGTCAAATAACAATGATGGCAGGAGTTCCCGATGAGCTTAACCAGGTATTGTTAAAAAAAAACACTGATATGTAAAATGATATATATTTTATCCTGTTAGCATGAAAACACATATCAAAAATATGAAACAGTTATAGAACTTATGAGTTTACAGCTGACTAAGAATTGAGGACATAAGCACACAGGAACAGATTAAAACAGAAAGTATTTGGGAAATTCATGTGGAACGTGAATAGGGCTTTGAAGGAGTGAGTAATCTCCACCATATCCAAACTATGGAGGGATGAGAAACACATCAAATAGGAAAGATTCCAGTTCGAGAAAGCCGAAGTGTTAGCCCGGAGCATTGCACACTGTGGGTCGGAAAAATAGAATGATGAACTATGGAGTTCACCTCAATGGACAGGAAAACACATCTCAAATACTTTAAACTTTTTAATTGGAATTTGCAATCGACTGAAAATGGAGGTTGCCAATGCAAACTTGCGCTCGATGAAAATTCAAGGTATTTTATGGATTCATGAGTTATGAAAAATCCTTTAGCAGATATTCAACAGTATTTACTAACAATGGGAGATTGAGAAGAACATCAACTATTAGATACCATAAAAAGTCTTTCTTCGAGAGAGAAAGAGAGGAAAAGGTGGTACTTGCTATTGAGGCAGCCTGGGGGGTCGAAGGTAAGGGGTGTGGAAACACTGGTGGTGGGAAACCGGGCACTAGTGGAGGGATGGGTGCTGGAACACTGTATGGCTGAAATCCAAACATGAACATTTTTGTAATTGTCAAAAAATGGAATAAAAAAGTTTTAATACAGTCTTACTTAATTATTTATCTAAAAACAATTTTATTAAATTACCATTAATTTCATAATGAATTCATTCCATGACCATGATTTAAAGGTTCCCTTCCACCCCTGAATATTTCACAATGGGTACCGGTGGACTAAAAGCCTTCTCTGGACACATTGTGAAATTGTTCTGTTGTACCACGTTATTGAAAAAAATTTAAGTGCAGAAGTCACACAGCAAGAAGCTGTGTAATAACGTAACTGGAATATACCACTCTAAGGACCCCATAGAAGATAATCTCCTCAGGGAAATGAGGGTCCTGAAAGTGTAAATTTGCGACCTGCACAACACCAACTCCCCGACAAACATCTGTCCTGAACTGCAAGATAGAGAGAACAGAACTAGAAGAGCCAAACCCACCGAGGCGGGAGCTGATATTTGAACTGAGAACTGCCAACACCTATGGTTAGATACCACTCTTTCAGAGCTGTCCCCATTCACCAATAAAAGTTGTGTAACCTTCAGGAGAATGAAGCACACGTGGTGGGATGGATTCGCAGAATTGAATGTAGAATCTGACTGGGCTCCCCCAGCCAGGCTAGTGACCATGAGCAAAGAAGAGGTGTTGGCTCATTTTTTGAACACAATTGGAAATAATTTGAGTGAGCTCTAACCACATTATCACACAACCCCTCCTGTTAAGACTCACACCTCCATGGCCTCATCTCCTCAAATCCTTCCTTCCTTAATGCTACTAGAGACTCTTCAGATCTCCATCTTGTTATTCTACTGCATTGGGTCATGCAGCCATGGACAGAACCCAGAATGGAGGTGGACAGTGGTGTCCAGAGCTCTTCGGGCACATTCGGAAACTGCCCTGAGGCCTGGACACAGGGAGGGCAAGGCTTCCATCATGCCTGCTGAAAAGTTTGCTATTTAAACACAGTGGGACAGAGCCCAGTGAAAAGCAGAAGGCATGAGCCTGGGCGGTACTTACATGAAAATCTGTCGGCACAGGAACCAACAGCACTAAGCATAAGAAGGACAACACCGTCTTCAACTTCATATTTGAGGGGGAGGGAATAGGGCTCAAGAGCTCCGGGGGATGAGGAGTCCTCTCCTCCAAGATTCTCCTGAGTGAAGAATTCCCTGGCGAATGCAATGCTTTATATCTGTCTCTCAACCAATCACTGCCTTTGCCACAGTTACATCAGAAAGGACATTCCATGACCACACGAGCCCCTCCCTTAATAGGTTCCGATGACCTTTGCACTTTTGAGAGTCCATAACAGTTCTTTTCAGGCCCTTCCCCTCTTCACTCTTGTGTGTGTCCCCTACTTCTAGGAACTCCTTCCTTCTTTTCTGAACTCCCACGATTTTCCTACTGAGAGAATGAAAGCTTGGTGATGACAGAAAAGCCCATAAAACACAGCATTGCAGTAGGAGACATCACACGTCACACTCTGCTCTGGGCAGCAGCTACAACCCTGTCCTTAACGTACAGCTCTTCCCAGCCGCCCGTTCTAATCTTGAAACTGTACCGTCTACCTCTGCACAGACACCATCGGAGGAGAATGCATTCACTAAGTACATAGGCATGTATCTGCACACAAGTGCTCTTTGGTTATTGCAATATTTCAGAGATGTTAGTGTCAACAAGCATGTTTCATGCCATGCCATTATTCTTGTGTGATGATGCAATGAATCACTGAGGAAAAGCTAATAGGAAATTTCCATAGAAATAATTAGCTTATTAGAAATAATTAGAAATAATAAATTGTTAGCTTTCCATAGAAAACTAATTGGAGATTTGGAATTTAGAGCAATTTAATAATGAGAAGAAGAGATTCCCCCAGGGGAAAGGCGCTGCATTTGATCTGAACATGATGTGAAGGTTGACATGGAATAAGCCTTCTGGTGGTTTAGGAATTCCCACTGCTTTATTTTTTTGGGTGGGGTCACACCGGAGATGCTCAGGGGTTACTCCATCTCTTTCCTCAGGAATTCCTCCTGGCTGTCACACTGCTTTAAAGACAGTGTCTCTGTTGACTCCCCACCAGCTGGAGCATTCTTCCAACCATGATCCATTCCTCCTGGCTCTTGTTTCTTGTGTATTTGCGTATTAGTCTCAGGCTATGTTTTATATCCCAAAAGCCAGCATATAGAAAGGAGTACTAAGAAAAAGAGTGTTGGACATGGTTACTCTGGAATCTATAAGTGCTGAAATTCGGCAAAGGCACACACCTCATAACCTTTCTTTACTTCTACTAAAATTATTATTCCCAAACTGGGCAGGTATGGAGGGAGGGAGAGAGGGAGAGAGGGAGATAGGGAGAGAGAGAGAGAGAGAGAGAGAGAGAGAGAGAGATGAGAGGGGGTGGGGAAATGTGCAGCCATAGAGGCTGCTGAGTGTAGGCCGCAATAGGAGGTTAAGTGGGGACACGGTGGTGGGACCTGCATAAGGGTGAAGGGAAGGGTGTGGTGACACCACCAACCAGAAGTGTCACAGAGCAGTTCCCTCTCAGCCACCTTAACCCGACTTTACGAGACACTCTGATGATCCCATCTAGTGGCACATAGGGAGAGATTTATTCATCAAAGACTTCCCAATCCCTCGCATCTCTGCTGGTAGCGTGAGCGCTGACTTATGAAAGTGCATAAAATTATTTGAGCTCATGTTCTTAGGGAGATTATTTTCTGGGTAAAACATCATTAACAGCATTGCCTCCTGCTTGGGAAGCAGCGAATACTGAGTGTATCCTAAATCATGGAACCAACCAGGGAGTCAGTGGCCGCTTTGAGCGCAGGTTTGGAGACGTGGCACTTCATCTTTAACACAACACTCTCTACAACAAAGGGGCACTGGTCTCTGCAAGATGATCCAGTGGTGTCCTGAGTGTGAGGACTCACAGCCCTGGCAAGGAGGAACTACTGCTAAAGCCAGTGACATCTGGTCCTGGGCAGGGTGATGATGTCTTTCATCCCTCTGAGTAAAAGGCACTGAGCCCGAGGAATCATCTTCCTGTCCAATACACCCCGGGGTTTCTCAGCCTAGATCTGAGCATCCAAGTCCTTAGTTTCGGAGGTATATGTCACCTTTCCCAGTGTCCGGAGAAACCCATCACAACTGAGTTAAGGAATGTCCAGGGTTGCCTATAAATGGATGCACATGGAAAGGATCATGTTGAGTGAAATTAGTCAGAAGGAAAGAGAGAGACATAGAATGACTGCATTTATTTGCAAGACATAAATATATCAGGTGGTCTTACCAAAAGTGGAAATTACCGCAAACGTAAGGGAGTCGGAGGTTAGCTAAGAGAGAGAAGGAACATGTGTGAATAAATGTCGAAAGGGCTGATACCAACATAGAACTGAGCACTAAATACAGGCAAAAAATGCACATGATGGCTTCCAAGTGTATGTAGTGCAACCCACGATGTGTAGGAGAAGGAAGGGGAGAGAGAGGGAGAAAGAAAATAGATAAAGAACCTGCATCTAGGCAGGCTATGGGAGGGGGGGGGAATTGGGGTCATTGGTGGTGGGAAATGGGCACTGGTGGAGGGCGGGTGCTGGAACACTATGTGACCGAAAGCTCCAAACATGAACAACGTTGTAATTGTATATCTCACGGTGGTATAATAAAATATTTATTTAAACAAAAAGAAAGTCCAAGGATCGAAATGTTAGGACAGTGTTTAGGGTACACAGCTGGCACTGCCTGACCTGGGTTTGATCACAGTCACCCAGATGGTCCCCTGAGCAACACCATTATTCCTGAGCCAGCTGTGACCTCAAAATCAGAAAATCTGGATCCTGTGGCTTAGGAAGCCTGTTCTCTCAGTTGACATTTGGGGTGGCACAATGTGTCACACTAAAACATCTCTTCACATATGACTAGGGAGAGTTCATATCCATGGAGCTCTGATTCAGGCAATGCTCTCTTCTTAATTATTTGAATGAGTTAGCAGATATGATTTTATGACGATCTTCGAGATGAAGAAACAGAGTCATTGGACAATGGAGAGGGCTGTCTAATGTTTCAGATGGGACACTGGCAGCAGAATCCATCTGAACCATAGTGGACCGGCTCTGAGTCCTTGGAATTATCTAGGATCTAGGGAAGGAAAGGGGAAATAGCTCCTCTCACAGACTTCCTAGTTTACTCCATTTATTTCAGAGAATCTCAACATTTTTTATCTTGTTTCCTTGAGGGTCACACTCAGCACTGAAATTCCGATATGGTAAAGGGAGACCTGAAATGAGTTTCCGTAAATTTCGCAGGAAGCATATCTGAAGTTCAGCAGTGTTTTTGGCCACTTGCTATAAACACAATTATTAATTGCTTAGTCCATTGAGTTTGTAATCTATACTTAAGGGATAATGTTTAAAGTAATCAAATAATGTCCACAAATACATCAGTATCTATCTCCCCTTTCATCATCTATTTGCTTGAGCGGGCACCAGTAATATCTCCATATGTCCTGTCTCAGGCTAGTAGAGCCCAAGGGCATCTGCTTGCTCCAGGAACATAAAGGGCCACAAACCATTATATTACGTCATGGGAATGGCCTAATGTAATTGTTACTGGTATCTGACATATCAAATACGACATGGGCAGCTTGCCAGGCTACCCGAGCGGGGTGGCATACTCGTGTAGTCACCTCTAAATACAGCATTTATTGATGAACCACAAATGCATAAATATTCTTTAAACCAAGAAAAGCGAGTTTGTCTGGAGCAGAACTAACAAGATGGTCTTGGGAAATTCTCTGGTTCTGAGGATGAAAGAAGGGGGGCACTCGGACAGTCCTAAAGGGAGTTGGCCTTCGCCCTGCATGGGCAGTAGGGGGCGAGTGGACACCAGGAAAGGGAGTCAGCCTTCGCCAGCATAAGCAGCAGGGGGCGCTGAGAAACCTCTGTAGGGAGTCAGCCTTCGCGCTGACTGGGCAGCAGGGGGCGATCTGACACCATGAATGGGAATCGGCCACTGGCCTCCACTGCGTGGGCAGCAGGGTCCAGCACTTCCGCTCTCGTCAAGGGCTTCTAGAGCAGGAGCTGGAGCTGCCTGTGGAGCCTGTTTTCTTTCATGTCTTTTGTTTCCAGTTTTAAACTTAAATGTTTCATCTCTTTGAAGTGAATCGCTGTGTATAGTGTTACTAAATGATCTCATTTCTATTTTTCATCACGTGACTCTCCCAGTTTCAAAACACCCCTTTTCCAAAGAGATCTTGTCTTGTCATGGAGATAAGGTCTATACTCCCATGAACCCAAACTACAAAGCTATTTCTGACTGAGTCTCAAAGAGACTGAGGTTTTCCCTATGTTGATAAGTTTAGGTGTCTTCTATTGCAGAGTTCTACCAGTGATTTGTATTCTCGGGTGTTAAAACCTCAGTCGGAAGAGTGGTAGGCCATCACTTCCCCAAGCCCGTGACTCTCTTTGTACCGTGGCCATAGTTTCCGAGGAGGAGCAGATGCTTCTTGGTTCACTGTAGTCCCTTGGTTTGCCGTCGCTACTACTTCCCTGGTGAGTGGCGCTTCATCCTTAGAGAAGCCTCTAGCTTCAATGTCATAGACAATTCTGCCAGCATCTTCCTCTAGGTGACTTCTGGCTTCAGATACATCAGATCAGAAGCTGAATCTTGGTCTTTAGTCCATTTTGATTTGACCTCTGTGAATAGAGAGAAAGAGATAGAAAGAGGTCTGAGTTCATTTTCTTGAGCGGGACAGACCAGTTTTCTGAGCAGCGCTTATTGAAAAGATTTCCTTGCCGACTTTGTATTTGTTGCTCTTTGTCAGAGATTCAGGGACCTGAGGGCGTGACTCTGGGTTTTCTGTGCTGTTCCATTGACCTAAGGGCCTTATTTGGGCACCAAACTGTCAATTCACTACTGTATGGACAGTCTGAAATTGGTGGAAATGATCCCTCAAAGTTTTCTTCCTCTAGGATTGCTTTAGCTATTCGGGGATGGATCGTTCCATATGAGTTTCAGGAGCGTTTAATCTGTTGGTTTGAAAATGTGTTGGGTATCTTTATAGGGACTGCATTATATCGGAGTAATGCTTTGTGGGTATTGCCGCTTTAGGATGTGATTCCTCCTAATCCCTGAGCAGGGGATGTGTTTGTTTCCTTGTGTCCTCTTTATTTCTTAAGTTAGTGTTTTGTATCTTTCTCTGTCTTTCACCGCTTAAATAAGGCTTACTACTTGGTTTTCTGAGCTACGGTCATGAACGCGATTGCTTTTCGATATCTGGTTGTCAATGTTGGTTCAATATCTGACTTCAACTTTGATTTAAATATTCCATTTAATTCAATTTGTGCTTATTGGCAGACGGTTTGGGTGGAGAAATGACAGAGGTCAGGGTTTACTACTGGGTCTGCACATAGGGATCACGCCTATATTTTTATTATACCACTGTGGGAAATACAATTTTGACGCTGTTTATGATTAGGTTCCAGTCATGCAATGTTCAAGCACCCACCCCTCCAGCAGTTCCACTTCCCAACCCATGCCCTGATTCCCTACCCCCTACCCAGCCGGCCTCTATGGCAGACACTTTGCCTCTTCAGAGACACTCCTGAAGGGGTTTGGGGACTGTGGAGCCAGGAATCAAACCCAGGTGAGGAACACTTGGGAACGCTAAGGGTTTCAGGAGACTCAGGAGTCTTTTCCTCTGCCTTCAGGAATACTTAACGGTAACCAAGACCTCTAGGATAGATGTAGGCTGTCGGAGACATTTTCCTCCTGCGATCATGAGCGGAAGCTGCTCCCAGGCCACCGAGAGGGTGATGCCAAGGACTAACCCATGACCTGCAGGAAAGACCTAAGGCAGAGCTGCTCTGAGGATGACGTGCTAAGCTGGTGATTTGCAAAGCTGGGACTTAAACTTGGACGTCGCCACTATGGCAGTAATAAGACCAGTGCCAGCCTTCTTTATTTGGCTCTTTAGCTTGGAAATATTCCTTTAAGAGGCCAGGAAACCCATTAAAGGCGAGCAGTATGTATAATACAACACATCCACTTCATTGTAGGGTGCTGTAATGTCACTGTGAATGGCCCCCGCTGAACTATGGGAGCTGCTCCAACAACTGCTCTTCAACATATATTTCCACCTGAGAAATGTCTTCCTTAAATATATAGTGTAAAATATTTAGAGTGAGAATATATTCATTGGCCATATCTAGACCATTAGCTCCTACAAGCAATATAGAATAGATTATTCAGTGTATGCACAGGACAAGTTCAGACTGAGGTTGAGAAAAATTGAAATAAGTGTTGTCCATATGTGCGGTTGTGGGGGGTTGGGGTTGACTAGTAGAAACCCATTACGTTCTAGAAACTCAAAAAAATGATTGCAAGGACAAAAAATCGGCCAGACTCACACATAACAACACAGAAAAAAGTCATGACTTCCTCAGTATTATTCCTTTATTTATGCTGCAATGGTCAACAAAATTAGTACAGGCTAAGGAAGTAGGCATAGGGATAGGGGGTGGGACATTTGGGTGTCCTGTGGTGTGGGGGGCACACTGGTGTTGGGATTGGCGTGGAGCAGTGACTCTACCAACTGTATTGTGAAAAACTTTGTGCTTTGTATACCCCAGTGTTTAAATTAAAAAAAAAAGAATAATTAAAATTAAATGAAAATAAAAATAGGCGTGTTCTCTTCCAAGTGTTCAAACTTATTCATGAAAGTGCTCTGTAACGACTGGAACATATCACACGTGATAATGTCCTCTCTGCTCCCAACTGCCACATGACCGCATCCATCCTGCATCACCTGCACTGGTCACCTTCCACAGCCCCAGATTTGGCTAAGCTGGGACTAATCGGGTTAAGGACTGCATAGGAGGCCCTGCCTCCGGTCCCCGAGGCTAGTGCCCTGGCCTGACCCTCGAGGCCACACCTTCTGGAATAATCTTATTCATTCAACATATTTGAGTAATGGCTTGCAGCATAAAGTATTATTCATTATTCATTAACAATGATCATCTATAGTATTAGAAATATACCATTTACTCTCTCTAGTCCTCAGGGTTTCTGTTTAAAAAGACTGTGTTCTTTGTATATCTCATGGTATTATTATAAAATTTATTATTAAGCCTGATGTGGCACTTATGTATGTTGCTTGATTATTCTCTTCACTTGATCACTTGATATCCTGTTATTCATCGATTTGCTCAAGAGGGCGCCAGTAACATTTCCATTTGACCAATTGCGTGCCACTCTAGCCCAATGGCATCTGGTTGAGTCAGGAATACGAAGAGCCTCAAACCGTCCATTCATGGTCCTGGCTAAGAGGTCTGACCATCTTGTAGGTGGGCGGCCAAGTGACCTTTTGACATCCCGTGTGATCCAGTCAGAATGACTCTAATCCAGCGGTCGTCTCCAAATCGCATTACTTGTCCAGCCCATCTAATTTTCGATGCCTTGGCAAACGAGACAGCGTTCCTGACGCTGGAAAAGCGACGGAAGTCAGAGCTCCGATTCCTTCTCTCACTTGAGTGAGGCGTGATATTCCAAGCATAGCTCTTTCGATTCTTCTTTGGGACACCTGAATAGCATTCTCATCCTGCTTTCGTAGGGTCCAGGAATCTGAGGCTTATGTTAATGCAGGGAGAATGGTGGAGTCGAAGAGATGTGCCCAGAGCCAGAGGTTTTTGTCTTTTTTAGCTATTTCTTCGATGCTTTTGAAGGCATTCCTTGCCGGTCTCTTCCTTCTGTGCAGCTCAGGTGTTAGGTCATTCATCATGTTGACTTCTCGAACTAGGTACACATAGCTGCTGCATTCAGAGATATTTGTTCCATTGAGAGTGAATGGGGCTTCTGGAACTAGTTCGTTTTTTCATGAACATACCGTTGTTGAGATTCAGCTGTAGACCTATCTTTCCACATTCTCGGTCAAAGTCAGCCAGCATTTGTGCCGCTTGGCTAATGTTCGGTGTTATTAGAACGATGTCATCGGTGAAGTGGAGGTGGTGTAGTTGCCGACCATCTATCTTCACGCCCATTCCTTCCCTTTCTAATTGTCGCATGATGTTCTCGAGGGTGGTGCTGAAGAGTTTTGGTGAAATGGCATCACCCTGCCAAACCCCTCTTTTGACATTAATGATCTCTTCTTTGTAGAGTGGTGAGATCCTGGTGGTGAATCCGTAATAGAGCTCATGAAGGATCTTGATGTATTGGGTTTGAACTCCCTGTTTGGCTAGGGCATTGATGACTGCTTTAGTCTCCACAGAATCAAAGGCTTTCTTTAAATCAATGAAAGTGAGACAGAGTGGCATCTTGAACTCCCTACAAACTTCAGTGAGCTTGGTTACCATGTGGATGTGGTCGATTGTGCTGAATCCTTTTCGGAAGCCAGCTTGCTCACATGGTTGTCCTTCATCTAATGTTCTGCCAATCCTGTTCAGGATGACTCGAGTGAACAGCTTGTAGATGACGGACAACAGGCAGATGGGGTGATAGCTGCCATTCGTGGATGTCTCCCGTCTTGAACAGTAGAACTGTCCTGCTGGATTTCCATTGGGAGAGCACCATGCATTCAGATAGGTAGCATGTGAAGAGCCCAGCCAGTGTATTGATGAGTACTGACGGCAGATTCTTCAGGTGTTTGGGTCTGACTTTTGTTGGGCCTGCTGCTGTTCCCTTCTTTTACCAACAAAATGGCATGTCGCATTTCGGAGGGGAGACCGTTGGGAACGACATATCCATCTTGCAGAATTTGGTATGTGGGCAGGTGGACGTGGCTATCAAAGGGTTATTTGATATTTCAAATCAAATAACCCTTTGGCTATCAAGGGGTTATTTGATTATTCTCTACCAAACTGTAATATTTTTATCGTTGATCTGGGTCACTTAACAATGATGCCTATTGATGTAGGATATATTTTTTGTTGTTGTTTGTTTGTGTTTTTTTTGTTTGTAGCAACATTTGGATTCTCTAAACTTCCTGGACTTCTATACTTAATATTTTACAAGGAAGGGCGTGGGAAGGTCTCAGCTGCTATTTCTTGAAATAGATCTCTGTTTCTTTCTCTGATTCATCTTCTAGTATTTCCTTGATCCATATATCCTCTCCTAAAGGAGTCTCATCATTCTAAAAGAATGTCTTTTGTTTTAATAATGCTTATTTCTGCCCATTTTTATTCAAATCAGTACTCAAAGGTTATACTAAAATTCTCTTAATTGTTTAGCTTGCGCCTATTTGCGATTCTTTCCAGAGAGAGTTTGGTTTCAGTCACTGCTTCATCAGCATCTCTCTTTAGAATATTTTATATCTTTTTTTGCTTTGATGAAGAACCCCTTCTGCTCTGTTCCTGAACTAATTTTCTAACTTATTTGCTAGCATGTATTCTGTGCATTAATCCATTTTCCCCTTATAGCTATCCCAATTTTGTCCAGAGGGGTCCAAGCAACAGTACGGCAAGCAGGCTGATAGCCTTGCATGTGGCCCTCTTGGGTTTGATTTGGAGCATCACAAATGGTCCTCTGAGGCTGCTGGAAGTGATCTCCGAGTGCAGAGTCAGGAACAAGTCCTAACAACAGCTGATATGGACTGAAAACAGTCAATGAATCAATCAAATGTATTGTCAGAGTCCCCGATTTGGTAACATTTAGGCTGGTCCTTTAGAGATCTCTTCAATGACTGAATTTAACCTTTTGGCATTTACTTAATTTATTCACTCAGAGGCACTGTAAGTTCTTATATTAAAGGGCTCATTCTCTTTCAAATCCTTAGGTATTTAGTCAGCGAGGAAGATCTAACAGGGCTTTCCTTTAGCTCTTGCCTTTAGTGGATGGACCAGCTTGAGTCCGAAATCACTTGTTACCAGAAGATCCACTTCTGAGCTCAATAAACTTTTCTGATGGGACCAGTCAGGGATGCTTGCTGCTGTTGATAGTGTCAGTGGCTTCTCTGTGCTAAACTATCATAGTTTGCAATAAAGTGGGAGGTGTCCGTCTCATCTTAGCTTGACTGAATCCTCTGCAGAAACAGCTTCATAGTATGTTTAGTCTAAAGCGCTGGCGATTTCACTGCTGCTTATCACCAGTGGCTTCTCCTGCCCAGACACCTCCCCCTTTACCTAAGACCTTTATCTAGCTACACATTCTCTCTAAACAACCACCTGCATCCTTCTCTCTTCCATGAAGGAATCTTTCAATGCTTGCATCACAAACCAACACAACTAGGAAAATCCCTGTCTCTGGTTCATAGAAATGTAACACAAGGCTCTGATTCAAAGTCTCTGGTCCCTGGGGCTGGAGCAATAGCACAGTGGTAGGGCGTTTGCCTTGCACATAGCACCTGGGTTCGATCCCGGCATCCCATATGGTCTCCTGCGTACCGCCAGGAGTAACTCCCTGAGCATTGCTGGGTGTGACCCAAAAAGAAAAAAAAAGTCCCTGATCCCAGAAATGTAACACAAGGGTCTGATTTAAAGTCTCTGTTCTCAGAAATATAACGCATGGCTCTGATATACTTAGAGCTGCGTGTGGTAGGGGCAAGGGAGAGCAGATCTGTCTACAACCCAGGATCTACCCAAATAGCCAGCACTAAAAGCAGCAGCCACAGTCTCCAGACTTTGCACCACGAGTGACTTTCCAGTCCTCTGCTCTGCAGGTTGCCCCATAGTCTTGTGCTTACCTGTATGATCTATACTTCCGGCTTCTGAAGCTCTGCCCTGCTGAGTCGTGGCAGTACAGGAGCTCCTATCTATCTGAACGTATTGCACCAACACCTTAAATTATTAGCGTCCTATCTTAAAAAATTTAAGTAATTGAAGAAAATCCCTCCAGTGATGAACTTCTATGAGCTGCTAATTCAAATTGGTGGTTTCTGGATTAGTAAGGGATTTTTCCCCATTCAGGTTTATTTCTCCATATTTTTTTTTGGGTTTTTTTTTGGTTTTTTTGCTTTTTTGGGTCACACCGGCGATGCTCAAGGGGTTACTCCTGGGTCTGCACTCAGGGAGTTACTCCTGGCGGTGCTCGGGGACCATATGGGATGCCGGGGGATCGAACCTGGGCCGGCATGGGCCGGCTGCATGCAAGGCAAACACCCTACCCGCTGGGCTATCGCTCCGCCAATTTCTCCATATTTTGAGGTAAACATTTTTGATAACTTCTGTATACACAAATCAAAATATCAGATTGCATACATTTAAATATGTAATTTTTATTCATAAGAAATAAGTTTAAAATCAGAATGTATAAGTACAATGATAATATGTACAAATAGCTTTTTCATGGGGCCTGAAATATAGTAACTGCTTAATGTTAATTTGTCATTATCTTTATAGAAATTTAAGTATCATGGGAGCAGAGACCTATGTGTTTAGCTCTCTACTGTTTCTGCACCCCTGAGTAAACTTCAGTATTTGTTATATAAATTGTCAGCTAAGGGTGGGGAGTCCTGAAAGAGAGTGAATGTTTCCCTTGAGGCTGAAATGGGAAGCAGAGTATTTTCATTGCTACTGCAGCATGTCACAATGCCCCTGCATTCTCTAGAGTAGAAATCTAAACTCTCCATTGTAATAGGAGGCTCTTCCAAGGCTGCTGACCTTCTTATAGTCAATCATGCAAGGAATCCTGGTCTTAGAGAAAACTGGTATCTCATGTTCCTTTGCCTCCAGGAGTTTCTAGAACTGGAACGTCAGCATTTGCGCAAGTGAAATTTTCCTGAACTCTAGTCATATCATATTAGAGAAGGTTAGAATCAAGAATGCCATGTAGAGATACATTGACTCTGACAGTTTGCCAAAGACCAAAAAAGTTCTAACTTCTTAGTTTAAAATGAAGGGCTTTACATTAGCTATCTTATCTATCAAATGGGTACAATCCCAGAGCAATGACACTGGTTGCGGGGTGTTACATGAATAGTAACAGCTACATCAACTAAGTTAGATGCCATTTGCAGTACTTAAGCAAATTAATTTATCCTTCATGGTGATCCAAGCTCTAAGCACCATGTTACAGGTGAGGGAGATGCAGAATGGTTAAATACCTTCTTAAGACTACCGCCGAGCTGATTAGTTTATTCCTTCCACATGCATTAGCTAAGCACCACACACACGGAGTGTAATTGAACAAAATTAAGTATGGACCAAGAAAACTCTTGTGTAATCATTATTCCATATCCCTTAAGAAAAGAAAGCACAGAAAGCAGCAATGCTTAAAAGGGATTACCGTTCTGGGGAAAATACCGAAAGATACTGAATTTTGTTCTAAATGCTCCATTCACTTTCAATGGAACAAACATCTCTGAATGCAGCAGTTATGTGTACCTAGGTCGAGATCTCAAGATGATGAACGACCTAGCAGCTGAGCTGCACAGGAGGAAGAGAGCAGTGTAGAACGCCTTCAAGAGAATCGAAGAAATAGCTAAAAGAACCTCCAGCTCCGGATACATCTCTTCTACTCCATCATTCTACCTGCATTAACATGCGCCTCAGAGACCTGGGCCCTACAAAAGCAGAATGAAAACGCTATTCGGGTCTCCCAAAGAGAAATCAAAAGACCTATGCCTGGAATATCACGCCTCACTCAAGTGAGAGAAGGAATCCAGAGTTCCAACCTCCATCGACGATTGAGAGTTAGGGATGCTGACTCGTTTGCCAAGACACTGAAAATCAATGGGCTGGACATGTAATACAACTTGGAGACAACCACTGGACTAGAGCTGTTACCGACTGGATCCCATGGGATGTCAAAAGATCACGTGGCCACCCACCTACAAGATGGTCAGACTTCGTCAAGTCCCTGAACGAACAGTTTGAGGCTCTTCGTATTCCTGGAGCAAGCAGATGCCATTGGGCTACACTGGCACGTGATAGGGACAAATGGAAACTTTACTGGCGCCCACTCAAGCAAATCAATGAATAACGGGATGTCAAGTGATCAGGTGATCATGTTTTAACAGCAATTCTATGAGACTTTGGGGCTATATTTCTTCTAGAGAGGATGTTCTATGTAGTAAAAATGCTCCACAGTTTTTATGGGTAGCTGTCTAAATAAAAGGTGAAACTGGCAGTTGCTTCTCAATCTTCATTTCCTCCTCTCTTACAGAAAGGAAATCCCCCATCTTAGCTGTCAGAACAGTCAGAACCAGTGAGTCTATGGAACTTTAATCAGCCAATAGGTCACTCACCTAGTCATCACTGTTTCCTTTGTTTGGAAATGTGTTTCCAAGTTTGGAAACACGGGTGAGAACTGAGATGAAGAAACATCAACCCTCAGAGATGGACAAAATTACACAGCACCTAGGCCAAGGAACAAAGTTAAACGTCAACAAAATGACTCTAACATTTTATTGGACACCTTTCAAATTCGTCATCAATATCTCCTTTCATAACTTTTTTTCAATCTTTTTTTTCTCACTTTATACTCCATAGACATGGCTCACCCCTATGATGACTTTCGTAAGGTCTCTCTTAGCTACCTGAAGATTATAGGAATTCCAGTGAGAGGCAACTCTAGAGAATTTTAGATGTGTTTATAAAAGATAGCATGGATTTTTTCATATGTATTTATATAATTATTTTTGTTGAATCACCCTGAAATTGACCATTACAAAGCTGTTCATGATCGGGTTCCTGTCATACCATGTTCCACCCCCATCCCTCCATGAATTCCACATTTCCCAACACCACTGTGCCCCATTTCCCTCCCACCGACCCCTGACAACCTGCCTCTATGGCAGGCACTTTTCTTCCATCCCCCTCTCTCTCTTTCTCTCTCTCGCTCCTTTTATGCATTGTGGTTTGCAATACAGACACTGGAGGGTAATCATGTATATTCCTTGACTTCCTTTCAATCCTCTGTTCTAGTGTAGCATTACTATTTCCAGCTAATATTTTCCAACTGGTCCCTTCTCTATCTTACCTACCCTGAGCTCCCCACACACATATGGTAGATTACAATCCAGATTTTTAATGAGTTAAATAACTAACACTACTTCTTTTTAGATAATGAGCAATCTCCTTCCTTTCCGCAGTGTAAAATCTTAAGATAAAATCATATTTACGTCTGTCTGGCATATTCTAACACACCTGACACCATAGTCTTTCACCTGTTTCTCTTGGCACCAATTTTAAAAACAAGATACACCCATTGCTTCATCTTAATGCGTGCTCTAAAACACCTCCTCCTAAAACTGAAGGAGTTTTTTTTTTGTTCAAGTTTAAAGAACCAATGAAAGTGAGCAAGAGCCATGTTTGCTTCAGGATCATAAATATTCTTCATTTCCAGAGTCAACAACTGCACAGCAAAGAAGGGAATACGTTCTAAAGGAGACAGAAGAAAACTTTTCCACCACACTTCTAATATCTCAAGTCCCTGTGAAGACTCCTTGACATTGGTAATGTTTGTGCTCTTTTGCTTCATCATCAGAGATTTGATTGCTGCTTGCCCTCAAACGGGGGAAATTATCATGGATTCATTCTAGCATTGCTACTAAGTCTCCTAACCTATCCCTGTCTTTTCTCCAACTTGCCCAGGAAATTTCCTGTCTGAACCAAATGAGAGGCCTGTCTCAACTCTTATCTTTGATTTGGAGTTCCAGAGTGGGATATGGAGCCTATTGCAAACAAAGCAGAAAATTTGCTACTTCGACTTTCAAGTCTTCTGACCACAGGACCCTAGGCTGTGCAAGTCCCCAGTACTTTAATTTTGTGAAGGATGTGCTAGACCAGTGGTCCCAACTAGAAAAGGTAAAACTTGTCTGGTAACATTGAAATATTGGGAAAATCAAATTGGTAAGGTGTCTGTTTGATAACCATAGAATTTAAAACCTTGTCTGAGTTTAGCATTCTAGAATGAAAATTCATAACAAAATGGTTAAGAAAACAGGCACTATAGCCAAACAGATCTGTGCTGAAATCCTGTCCCTGTCACTAAAATCATTTGACCTTGAACAAATTATTTACCTCATAACACCTTACTATTTTTCCTTATTTTTCAAAGGAAATATTAAAGCATGTGCATCATGATATTGTTGAGAAGATTGCCTAAGAGATATGTAAAGGACATAGTATAGAATTTGATATCTTTTGAGTACTCAAAAAAGTTTTTATCATCACATGTAACTTCTTTTCTAAATAACAAAAAAAAATTTTGAGCCCTCCTAGCACATACAAAATTTTAGAGGCCAAGTACAAAGATTCTTATTTATAGTTCAGTGCTTTCTCCAAAGTCAAAAGATAGCAACAGACTATTAAAAGAGTAGGAGACTGGAGACAAAAAAGAAAAGAGTTCTGCATCCAGACAATGGAGTTAGAATGACCTGACAAATAGGGTGACATTAATGGATCCTAAACAATGGATAGGATTTAAAAATGTTTTTTTAAAAACAATTAAACAATTTAAACCTGGCTATAGAACACTGCAAAAACCATGGTTGACAAGCAAAGAGAAAACTGATGAGAAAATCAGATGAGAAAACTGAAGAGAAAACTCCCCACGCACGTGGGGAGGTGTTACTAGTTTTTGTTTATTGTCATTGTTATTGATCATGGGAGGAGAATATCTGAATATCTTGTTCTTCTTATTAGCACTATTGTCCTAAGAGATTTTCAAATTTCTGGGTTTGGTTCCTTACGCCTAGATGGTGCCGTGGACACAACCGGAGTGCTACCTGAGCACAGGGCAGGAAAAAGCCCTGGGCACTGTGGGGGTGTGGTCACTGTTCACTCTTCACCTCCCAAACAAAAATAATGGTTAGGTTGTATCACTTGTCTTCACTTGTCTTCCTGTTCCTCATCGATTTGCTTGAGTGGGCACCAGTAACATCTCCATACGTCCTGTTGCAAGCAAGCATACCCCAAGGGCATCTGCTTGCTCCAGGAACAGGAAAAGCCTCAAACCATTCTTTCAGGTCATGGCAATGAGGTCGATAATCGTTACCGGTTTTTTGGCATATCAAATAAAACATGGGTAGCTTGCCAGGCTCTACCCAGTTAGGTTGTAAACAGAAATAAATGAAATTAGAGAAGAAAAGGAATGAAGGAGAAGAGGGTAGAAAAGAGAGCAAGAGAGACTGAAAAGAGGGAGCAAGAGAAAGAGAGAAGAGACAGCATAGAGGAGGGTGGAAAGAACTGGAAAAGGAGAAATTAATCCTCCCATCTATCATTCAAAAGGAAGGAAAACCTGTCCCTTGATACAGAGAGGGAAACTTGTTCAGAATGGAGATGCTTCAGAAGCCCCGGCAGTCTCCAACTTTTCACCATACTCTATTGGAAAAATACATAAATTCTTTCTCTAAATTAGCTCCAGTGAAAATTCAATCACAAGGTGTGTTTGGGAGTAGGAATAGAAATAAAATGGAGTAAACAAAGAGACACACTCTCTAATTACAAATACACTGGCACCCCACAAGTTCTTTTTCACCAGGGTCGATTTTCTACTTTAAATGATGAGTTTTCTCAAAAGAAAGATTCTATCTCTAGTCAGGTGTCACATTAGCTGAAACCCATTGTTACTATCAGGCCAGTTTTTTTTTAACATGAAAATATATGCATCTAACTAAGGATAGTCCCGTAACAATGCCCCAAGCATGCTGGTCTTTCTTTATCATCAAGCCATCCAATGGTGACAGACCCTCCCTCTAACAAACTCTCACACTACGGCAGCCAGTGTTCATGCTGACTACTAACAAATATTTGGAATATCACCCTGCCTAGGATGGGCTTAGAGAACCTTCCCCGGCACTCTGGGAATTCAGTATCAGAGGAGAAGAGGATAAATGGAGCTTTGAGAGGATGACTCATTTCTCCCAGAAGGCAGCCAGCATCCTTTCCGACATATGTGCCCTCAGCTCTGGGGACCGACTGATGCTAATCCTGCCCCCAACACCAGAAACCTACTGGATTGGACTCGCCTGTATGCGACTGGGTGAGACTTGGGAGAAGGGCCCCTGGGTTGGAGGCATATGTGGGACTCCAACCCTGCTTGCTCCCAGAATGTCAAACAAATGTCTACCTAGTGCCTTCACACATAGTACAGTGCCTTTAAAAAGGCCTTAGTTTGATTCCCAGTTCCACCACTTACCACCGTAGAAGCATAGACTCTCTGAGCCTCAGTTTCCGTGTCTATGAAATATACACAGAAGCCGTATCAATTTTTTGTACAATGATTTTTCAAAGATGAAATTATCTGTATAGAGTGCTGACCTTATAGGGAAATTATAATCTGAAAGATGCAAAACTCTGTCACAGTTGTGCATCTCTGACAAAAGCAGCACTCTGAGATATTTGCCGCTTCCCGGGATATGCGTCAGTTAATCTGGAAGTTCTATAGGATCTTAGCTATCCAGTGTTGGGGGTCCTAGAGGAACCTGTACCAGGTCCTGGACATTGTTGGGCTAGAGCTACCCCTTACGGCATCCTGTTCATGCTTTGAGACTCGCGAACTTCGATCAGGGGCTTCTATCAGGAGCCCCTTCACATGGGGAGACATGAGGGTAATGGAAAAGAGCCCACTCTTTGTCAGCCCTCTTCATCTGCTGGAGTTCCTGAAAGTCTTCCCTCAGGAATACCTGTTTTTTTGGCATTTGGGAGTCTCCTCTGAAAATTAAAGCACCTTTTGGACAGGGCAAATTTACATTATTCTGATTATCTTAAGGCCTCATCTGTTACCTTTACCTATCTTAAGGCCTAGTCTCAAACAATGCTATTAGTTAGGAGAAGCCTCCAATGTGATTCAAAAAGCAGGTATCCTTGATAAATCAGGGGTGAGGGCCACACAGAAGAGAGGAAGAGGATGAGCTCCCCCTCAGGTCTACCCAGCCTCCCAAAGTTTCCATGATTCCCAGGTGACTATTATCTTAAGACACAAATGATCCACGCCTGAAAAAAGAACATGCAGCCTGGCCACTAGAAACCCAACATGAAGCCAAGTTGCACTTAGTAACTTATGTAACTATGTCCATGTCCAGTATAGAGTCCACAGATACCATTTCAAAGTATGTGTGTTGGAGGGGGTGGTGTCAAATATAAGGTGTTTGCACTTATGATAATTAAGGTAATTAATTGATGGTGCATGGGTACACAAGAGCAAACAAGAAGTCCAAAAAAGAGCCAGTTATGGATATGACTTTGGTTTATCATTTCAAACCCATAATGAGAATGTGGGTTATTTGGTAAATTATTAGAATATAATTTTTGCAAACATAAACATACATAGTTCTGTTCCAAGTAGCAAACCAAATAATTTCCAAATAGGCCATTAAAACTTAGAAATGTTGGGAGGTCAGACTGATAGCACAAATGGGTAAGGTGTTTGCCTTGCTTGCGTCCGACCCAGGTTCAATCCCTGGTATCCCATATGGTCCCCCAAGCATGAACAGGAGTAATTCCTGAGTGCAGAGCCTGGAGGAACTCGTGAACATCTCTAGGTGTGGCCCAAAAAAGCAAAAACAAAGCAAAGAGCTTAGAAATGTTTTCAAAAGACACATTACTATTGAAAGAAAACACAAATTGATATATAATCTCAGGGGAAGAATTTTTTTGTGTTTTTTTTTGTTTATGACCAATTGCCCAAACAATAAGGAAAAAATGAACATTTTACATTTCATAAAGTGTGTTCAATTCAACTAATCAAAGCAATACCAAATTGTACAAAGAGCATCTTTTGGGTCATCTGGAGAATAACAGATCAGAATTCATACCTCTTTATCTTCATTTATGTGAGGTTTTATTATGTGACGACACCTGACGAGCCACTTTGGCAGCACTTAGAAAGCCACGGAATAATTGTTCCAATAACTCATGGGAGTTCTGCCAACTATTATGAAATATTTGGTGACAAAACTCGATTGGTTTTGAAATTCATTTTCTGTCTTGCAAGAACTTTCAACATGATATATGAACAAAAGAAAATGAGGAGCTCTTGTTCCTATGACCAGCTTCACTACTGTGAATTTTTATGATTTTCTTAAAATACCACTAATTATATTAAAGGACTCATGCCAAAATAGGGAAACACATGTACTTAATGACTGATACCCTCCAAAGCATAGAAAATAAATGAACACAATCTGATATGACCCTCAAATACTTCATGGAGAAGAAGACACTTGAACTATATTGCAACAAACTGCAATGTCTTTATGTGATCTTGGTTACAAAATAATCCTATAAATGTCCAGTGTTCACAGTTCACTTGATCTCATGAGATGATTATCAGGCATATGATTCAATGAACTCCTGCTATTATTCCAGATCCAGTTCCCTGTGACCTTAATTTTGAAACTGAATTTCTATACCACAAAATCCACCAATTAAAGTATGCAATTTAGTGGCTTTCAGTATATTCACAAAGTTGTACAATACTTACCTACATCTAATACTGAAAGATTGTTATCCCCCTGACGGGAAGCCCCGCTTGTGTCAGCTGTACAACCCAACTCCGGCTTCTGGCATCAACTAATTCACTTTATATCTTTGCTTCTCTGTGCATTTCATATAGTTGGAATAATACAATAAATGGCATTTTATTCCTCATTTCTTTGACTTAGCACAATAGCTACTTTTTGTTAAAGCAGTATTGCTTTCTGACATACAAGTTTAAAGGATGTATCACTAAAACAATATAAAACTATGATGTAAAATTATGTATACTAAAGAATGCTATGTAGTATATAGTATATTACTGTTGTGCCATATGCGTAATCAACATCTAATAAGTACTATTTATACTATATAAATGTATCTACATACTCTGCTGAGTTTGCCACTAAAGTCCAATTTCATCCTTTATCAGATTATTGATCCCTGTTACCTGACTTACTCTCATGTTCACCTTTATTTCTCGTATTTACCAATTGTTATTAGAGTATTTCATTTTTAAATTTAGTATTCTTTAAATTTTTTATTAACATTAAAAATGTAATTTTTACATTTTTATTTCACCCCCTTTCGTCTCTCTATATACAACATGATTGATATCAGACAGTGTTTATCTTTATCCATTAGTCTTATCACTAAGTGTTGACTTAGGTGTCATAAATGACATTATTCCTTTTGTAAGAACTAAGGATTATTCCATTGTCTATCACATATGTCTTTCATATTTTTATATGATTATCTGTTAAAGGGCACTTGAATTACTTCCAATGGACATTTGAATTTTTATTCAATTATAAATAATACTGCAATTGTGTATTTTTTGTACTTTTGTATTTTGAGAGTAAATATAAAAATGGGATAATTTTGTGGTATAAAAATAATTTAAATTTTTTACTTCAAATTCTTTTAAATGCAGTTTAACATAGTGGTCGCACCAATTTGTATCAGTGCACAAAAGTTTCCTTTTCTCCACATCTTCTCCAATACTTGTAATTTTATTGTCTTTGGGAATAATAATTATTCTCATTGTATGAGGGAAGATCTCACTGTGTTTTTCATTTCCCTAATAATGAATGACAATGATCATGTCCACTAGCCATTTGTATGTCTTCTTCAGAGAAATTTCTATTCACATTTTTGCCTGTTTTTCTTTTTATCAGTTTTTGTTGCTGTCGTTGTTGTTGTTTTGACTTTTATGTACTACTTATTTTGGGGAAATATTAGCCCCTTGTATGATGTGCAAAAAATCTTTTCCCATTTAGCATGCTGTGTTTTTATCATGATGAAAAATTTTTTATTGTAATACTTTTAGTTTGATATAGTCCCATCTATTTTTTTTTTAATTTCACTTACTGTTTGGTGTCAAATACCACAAGAAATCTCTATGGAAAAATCTCTAATACTACTACATCAAGCAATATTTGCTTCTGTTTCTTCTATGTATTTTATAATTTCAGGTCTTGTAACTAATTTAAATTTTTTATAAAATTATTACATTATAATTAATTACTAAATTATATAACATATAATGTAATGTTATATACATTTTATTATTAATTTATTAAAGTAATTTAAATCCATACTAATTAGTGCTTTGTGTATGGTTCTAGAGAGTAGTCTGCTTTTTTCTTTTCTCTTTTCTTTTTCATCTTGTTCTTTCTCTTTTTTCTTTTTATGCAAGTGCTTCCCAATATGATTTATTAAAGACACTTTCCCTGTTTCCTTTTATGCATTTAGCTCCTTTGCTGTAGATGAGCTTACTATTGCCTGTGGATGTACTGGGCTCTGATATATTCCATCAGTCTGTTTATCTTTTTGTTTAACTATGAAGCTGTTTTACTTGCTATCAATTTGCACTATAGTTTAAAAACGGGGGCCACGTAATACCTCTATGTTGGTTCTCTTGACTGTACTATCTTTTTAAATTTCCAAATACATTGTGTTATTTAGCTTGGCTAGTTCGTTCTTGTAAAACATGAGCACAATATTTTTAATGTTTACATATATGAATACTCCATTTCCCAAAATGAATAGATCTATAAAAGAGTGCATAAGTGTTGCTGAAATACATGAAAGTTTCTAATCAGTTTTTCCAAAAATATACTAATTCTCCAGACTTAGAGCTTAGAGTCAAGATTAGCATCTGCATAAAAAATTTGTGTGTGTGTGTGTGTGTGTGTGTGTGTGTGCAAAAGAACAGCCTGGAACAAACAAATACATCCAGTCAGTTTCATGTTCATAAAATCTCAATAAGTGTTAAAGATATTATCAAAGAGTCTCAAGTCTGGGCTATGTTTCAAAATTTCACAATCAGACACTTAAGACATGTAAGTGAAGAAGTATTGGTGTGGGGGTCGGGGGTGGGGAAGGGGAATAGTCAGAGCAAAGCTCCATCTTCTGCCCTCTCAGTCCTTTCCAGCGACCACTGGTTGATGGACCAATGGAGGAATGACATCCCAAAGAGAGCTTTGTTGGAGATTCATAAGTACTCACAGAATAATTAAGGAAATATTATCTAAGGGCGATGAGGGCCAGGGACGTGACTCAGGGTAAAGAGCGTGACTGCATACAGCAGTGAGATCTGTGATCCCTGGTGGTACGGAGTCCCCAAGCATCAGAGACCACTGAGTTGGGAGCAGCTCCTGAGCAGTGCTGGTATGGTCAAAACCCGATCAAAAGACATTAATGAAAATTCTTTTATGATTTTTTTTTTTAGGAATCACTTTCATACCTTGCACTCTCCAGCTGACATCGGAGGACATTCTTTATCGATTGCACATGTCTAAGGCGCAGTGCATTGTGGTCAACGAGGCTACGGCGCCACTTGTGGATTCTGCTATGTCCAACTGCCCTTCATTAAAAACCAAGATCCTTGTATCAGACAAGAGCTGCTATGGGTGGCTAGATTTCAAGGGAGCTGATTCAGTGAGTGGACATTTAAAGAAAAATGATACTTTTAAAAAAATCTGATTTGGAAGTGTGAGAGCAGAGAGTAAAACTGATGGCAGAATCTCATCCCAAATCCAGAGGAAACACAACACAGAATTTCAGGTTTGGTAGAATTCACTGGTGAATCCATCTGGACCAGGGCTTTTGTGTTAGGGGAGACTTTTGGTTACTGATTCAATCTCCTCAATGGTGATAGGTTTGTTGAGGTATTCCAAATCTTCTTGTTGCAGCCTTGGGAGGTTATAGGAATTCAGGAATTTGTCCATTTCTTCAAGGTTCTCATGTTTCGTGGCATACAGACTCTCAAAGTAATCTCTGATGATCTTTTGGATTTCTGTGGTTTCTGTTGTGATGTTCCTCTTTTCATTTTTTTATTCTATTTTATTTGGGTTCTCTCTTTCCCTTTCCTTGCCAGTCTTGCAAGTGGTTTGTTAATCTTTTTTTTTTTAAGAACCAGCTCTTAGTTTCGTTGATCTTTTGGTTTGTTTTTTTAGAATTCCAACTCATTGATTTCCACTTTAAGTTTTATTATTTCTTTCTTCCTTCTTGGTTTCGAATTCTTTTGCTGGTCACTTTCTACGATCTTAAGGTGTGAAGTCAAACTGTTTATAATGGCTCTTTCTTCTTTTCTGATGAATGCTTGCAGAGCTATGAACTTTCCACTTAACATGCTTTTACTGTATCCCACAAGTTCTGATAGTTCATATCTTCAATATCATGTGTTTCCATCTTCTTGATTTTATTGAGGGATGTTTTTTTGGCTCAGCATGTGATCTATCTTGGAATATGTCCCATGTGCACTGGAGAAAAATGTGTATTCATTTTTGGGGGTATGAAATGCCCTGTGAATATCTACTAGCCCCCTTTCTTCAATTTCTTCCATTTTTCCCTTTATGGCCTGTATTTCCTTGGTGAGTTTCAGTCTTATCGATCTACCAAGAGTTGATAGAACAGTGTTGAAGTCTCCAACTACAATTGTGTTGCTGTCAATGTGTTCTTTGAAGTCTATTAGCAGTTGTTTTAGGTATCTTGCTGGCCCTTTATTGGGTGCTTATATGTTTAGGAGTATAATTCTTCCTGGTATACGTATCCCTTGATTATTAAGAAATGGCCTTCACTGTCTCTTCTGACCTTTTTCAGCCTGAAGTTTATGGTTTTTTACTTATTTTCATTTATTTTACTTTTTTAAATATTAAGACATTGTGATTGACAAATTTACTCATAGTACAATTGTCACAGATATTCACTGTTCAACACCAGTTCCACCACAATGTGCCCCTAAGGCCACAGCCCACTCCCCACTCCCCATTCCCACACCAGTATCCCCAGTTTGTTGCAACTACATTGATCATTACAATGTATATATGGGAGAATATCTGGGAAAGATCTGGCCCTAAACTTAGTTGTTATCTAAGCCTGGCACGTAAAGCAGCCCGCCCCATGTAGGAGCTGGCGCAGCTGTGTATCTGGACCTTCTCTTCTCCGGCATTACTGATGATGGAGGCTGTGGAGTGCATAGCCCACTGGGTCATTGGAAGTATAGGAATGAGGGGAGGGGCCTCAATCCCCACTCCAAGTCTGGCCAATGTGGCCACAGCAACCCATATGTCTGTTGACCCTAAGAGCTTTGTTGAAGCTGTCCAGGGACTGAGCTGGTTTCCTCCTCTCATTGCTACACAGGCAGCTCAGCTCAACATAAAAACTGAAATCTATATTGTCAGATACTAGTATGGCAACCCTGGCCTTTTTGGAAGGGTTGTTTGAGTAAAGGATTATTTTCCAGCCTTTAACTTTGAGCCTGTTTTTGCTCTGATTGCTCAGAATGCTTTTCTTGAAGACAGCAGAAAGTTGGGTTCAATTTTTGGATCGGTTTGGCATTGTGTCTCTTAACTATTATACCGTTGACATTGAGAGAGATTATTGTCATGCATTTTGTGCCATCTTTCTGTATAATTTTGTTGTTCTTTGCGTTTTGTCTTGTCTTAGAGTAGCTCTTTCAGCCCTTCTTTTAATATTGGTTTTGAGTCTATGAAGTTCCTGATCTATTGTTTATCCACGAGGCTGTGTATCTGTCCTTCAAATCTGGATGAGAGTCTAGCTGGGTAAAGAATTTTTGGTGAGGTGTACATTTCATTGAGTTGTTTCACTATATCCTACCACTGACTTTGAGATTGGAGAATCCCTTCTGATAGGCCTGCTGAAAGTCAAATGGCTGCTCCTTTGCATAAAATTTCCTTTGATCTTGCCGCTTGAAGAATCGTGTCTCTATGACATCCATTATTCTGACTAGGATATGTCTTGGAGTCTTTTTATTGGGGTCTCTTTTTGCTGGTGCCCTTTGGGCTTCTTGGATCTGGATGCCTGCATCCTTTAACTCTGGGAACTTTTCTGCAAGGATTTTTAAATGTACCAGTTGGTGGGAATGCTGACTGGTACATCCCTTTTGGAAAACAATATGGACATTACTCCGAAAACTAGACATAGAGTTCCCATTCAACCCAGTAATCCCACTCTTGGGAATATACCCTGGAAACCCAAAAATACACAGCAGAAACACCATCTGCACTTCTATATTCATCACAGCGCTATTCATGAGATCCAGAATCTGGAAACAACCTAAGTGTCTAAGAACAGAGGACTGGCTAAATAAACTGTGGTACATCTACACAATGGAATACTATGCAGCTGTCAGAAAAGACGAAGTCATGAAATTTACCTGCAAATGGATGGACATGGAGACTATCATGCTGAGTGAAAATAGTCAGAAGGAAAAGGACAGATATAGAATGGCTGCATTCATTAATGGGATATAAATATATAACAGTGTTCTACTAATGGACTCAGTCACACAGGGCAGAGCTGCTACTGGCTCTCCCTGTGCTCAGCTGATCATGAGGCACCTGGGAGGGAAGGTAAGTTCTAGCCATGGCCCGCCATCCCAGCAGAGTCTTGCAAGAAGCCAGAGGAACCCCACCACACACACACCATGAAGGCCACCATTTTCAACATCCTAACTCCACAGCTCTTCAGAACTCCACCCAAGAGAAAAGCCAATCTCTCCCCATTGCGGTTCATCAGTAAATGCATGAGATGAGAGCCTACTACTGAGAGTATACCACCTGCACAGCAGAGCCTGGCAAGCTACCTGTGTTGTATTTGATATGCAAAAACCCAGAAACAATTATAGACCATTCAGAAGGAATGGTCTGAGGCTCTTTGTGTTCCTGGAGTGAGCCCTTGGGTTACCCTAGCTCATGACAGGATGTATGGAGATGTTACTGGTGCCCGCTGGAGCAAATCGATAAACAACAGGAAGACAAGTGAAGTGAAGTGATACCCATTTCCTTGTGGTTGCCTTCCTGTCCCTCTGCTACTCCAATGATTCTTACGTTGTTCCTCTTAGATTCATCTTAATGTTCTCTGTTCCGCTGCTGATCCATTTTTGGTCTTTTTTTAAAATCTGTTGTATTTCCCTGAGTGTATCTGCAGCTCATCCTCAATCTCACTGATTCTGTCTTCTGCTGCTCTCATCCTGCTGTTGAGACCACCCACTGTGTTTTTCATTTCACCTACTGAGTTTTTTATTAATGATATTTCTGTTTGTCGTGTTCTCATTTCTGCTCTCATTTTCTCCAGTATTTTATTTGCTGCCCTTTCCCCTGATTCATTTATGTCCTCCTGTATTTTATTGGACATCTATTCCACTTTGTCACTGAGCTCATTAAACATCCTCAATTCTTCTCTGAATTTTTTGTCAGAGAGATTATGTATATGTATATAGCTTTTTGAGTCTTCAGGGTTGTTTTCTTCATCAGCTCTTGAGATGGGGATCTGCGTTGTTTCCCCATATGCTGTGGTAGTCCTTGGGGTGGATCCTTCTGGGGCACTGTTTCCTTCTTACTGACAGGAAGGACTTGGAGATGCTCAGCAGAAGGTGCTCTCCTCTTCCCTCTTTGAGGATGTATCTTCCTCCTGGTATTGAATTTCCTGATTTTTGTAGGGTTTGGTTGGTACTAGTGATGATTCTTGTGTTCACTATAAGTTTTGTGTATTTCAGAGTTATGTTGTATTATCAATGTGGATCGAGTCGTTAGGCTGAGGGGGGAGGAGTCCTGGCGTGCACAGGTGGAAAGTGTCCCTTTTATTTTCTGGGAGTTGTAAGTTCTATTTAGTTCTATTTAGTTGTAAGTTCTATTTAGTCCTGGCGTGCACAGGTGCAAAGTGTCCTGTTTATCTCTTATGCAGCTCAGAGTTCTGGGAGTGGTAGTTTATACGTCTTTCCCTTAGGGTGAGGGGTAAAGGTGTCCCATTTATCTCATCTGCGGCTTGAAGTTCTGGAAGTTGTAGTTTCTATTTCTTTCCCTAATGTGTGGCTGCAATCTGAACTGGTGGCTCCAGGATCCACTTTCCCTGTATTTTTATTAAATTTAAAAAAAAAGACTTTTATTACTGGATTTTTCGGAAGCCCCTTTAATAGAAGCCTTGAGCCCTTAAGTAGAGATAATGAAGGCCCCTAAGTAGAGATAAGGAAAAGCTATAGACAACTGTTACAGTTTGGTCATAAGTCACCGGATATGGCAAAATGATGCAGGTAAAAAGGTAAATCTGAAAGAGCCAATATTACTATAGATTTTCTGGTTTGAGTAATTGTGTGAATAAAGGTTCTTTTACTAAGAAGATAAGATGGAAAATGTGCCTCATACATTTATTATGCAATGAAAATCAGTACAAATTGGGGGTTGGGGGAGAAAGGGGAGAAGGGTATAGGGCAATAGTACAGTGGATAGGCCACTTACCGCATACAAGGCAAGCACCCTACGTGGGTTCAGTCTTCAGCATCCCATATGGTCCCCGAGCACCACCAGGGGTAATTCCTGAGTGCAAAGCCAGAAGCAACCCCTGAGCATCACTGAATGTGACCCAAAAATTAAAAAGGCATCACTGACCAATGAGATTGAATATATGTCTTTATGCAAATGATGGGATGTGGGGAAACCAATTGGACTAAGTATGCAAATAATGGTTTATAGCAGGACCAATTAGAGGGACCATGAGTGATAGTAGAGCAGGTTCCATTCCCAGCACCGCTAGGTGTAATTCCTAAGTGCAGAGCCAGGCTTAACCCCTAAACATTGCTGGGCATACACTCACAAAAAGAAATCGAATACAAAAATTTTTTTTGAATCAATGTTCTTTTACTGTGAAGACAATATGTGAACAAGTTGGGGCCGGAGCGATAGCGCAGCAGGTAGGGCGTTTAGCCTTGCACGCAGCTGGCCTATGCCAGCCTGGGTTCGATCCCGGCATCCCATATGGTCCCCCAAGCACCGCCAGGAGTAATTCCTGAGTGCAGAGCCAGGAGAAACCCCTGAGCATTGCTGGGTGTGACCCAAAAAGCAAAAAAAAAAAAATATATATATATATATATATATGTGTGTGTGTGTGTGTGTGTGTGTGTGTGTATGAACAAGTTAAATAGTACAGAAGGTCTTACAATTCACAGTACCTGTCTGCATCTCCCAGGACACTATCTAAAGGGCAACTCTTCTGTGTTTTGATTTTTTAATCTTTTAGAAGTTATTTATCTCTTTGGGATAATTTTTGCATAATATTTATAGAGATTTTAATTTCTTTCTGGTTTAAGGCCCACATACAGAGGTTCTCAGGGCTTACTGCGGCAGTCTTAGGGGAGCTCATGTGGTGCTTAGGATTGAACCGTGTTAGCCAAGTACAAGGCAAACACTGCCTGCAATACTATCTCCCTATTTTGATTTCTTTTTTTTTTTTTTTGCTTTTTTGGGTCACACCCGGCAATGCTCAGGGGCTACTCCTGGCTCTGCACTCAGGAATTACTCCTGGCGGTGCTCGGGGGGACCATATGGGATGCCGGGGAATCGAACCCAGGCCGGCACAAGCCGGCGGCGTGCAAGGCAAGCGCCCTACCGCTGGGCTATCGCTCCGGCCCGCTATTTTGATTTCTTTATCAACTAAAGTATTTTTCATTTTCTTGCTGATATGAAAAGCAGCAAGAAGAGAGCTTGTTTATACTATTCTGTTTCTTCTCTTCTTAAAGCTCTATTTATAATATTTTGCTTTGCTGTTAGTTATCACAGACATTAAATATTAGAATGTTTTCTTTCTATATACAAATTGATATCCTTTCCCAACTTCCCACATTCTCTACTGCCTTCTATTCTACCTTATCCCAGGCACATTTGACTTCTCATAAGATTCCTTCAGCAGAAAAACCACCTACCCACCATCTTTATTTGGGACCCAATACTGATTACCTTCTCCTTAAGGAGTTGATGACTCTTAAACCAAAACCTCTTTCTCTGGGCAGAAGGGCCTCTTGTCCTGGAAATTCTGTGTTGCCACCTTTCCCTGCTTACTTATGTTAACTCATTCTTCACCTCGCAGGAACTTATTGCAGTCTCTGTTTTTAAGCCTACTTGCATTCTTTTCCCCCCCATTACCAGTTTATTCCTTTGGGTTTGCTTTGTTATTACCATTTTGAATGGATCTTGGGAGCAATGGAAAATAATGCTCATGAAATAGATGTCCTGGAACTGATTTTATTAGCAAGGAATTGTATGCCCATTGTTGTTTTGCATCCCACTTTGTTTTTTAATTGTTTGTTTGTTTTTAATTGTTTCCTCTGCTCTTTCTTACTTGAAGACTGTTACTGAAAGAATAAGTATTAAGTAATTTTTCATTTCTCTTGTCATCAGTTTATAACATGCTGTTCTTCTTGTGCTCTTCTAATGATCTTCTCTATTAGCACTGAAAATGTCTTTCACAAATCTTAGCTCAGCCCATCTATAGTTCTTAGGTGCATTTCTTATTCTCAAATTTTAGCCATGGCAAAACTTCTGGGTCTCCACTCCCACTTACGTTCTCTCGTCTTACTCTTCTCAGTCCCATTAGTCATTTTCCCGTTCCTATCTTTTCATTTTATTCATTTTTGGGCTACATCCAGCAGTGCTCAGGACTTACTCCTAGCTCGGTGCTCAGGGATCACTTCTGGCATGGCCCAGTGGACCAGATGTGCTGCCCAGGATTAAGCTGGGGTTGGCCACGTGCAAGACAAGCAAGAGTTTTACTCACTGAACTATCTCTCCAGAGTCCTCCTTTCATTCTGAATGGAATATTTTTCTTTTCCTTTTTTTCTGTGTTGGGGCTGTGTAAGTGTAACATAGTTGTGGTTCTTGCTAGGGGTTGCCCAGGACAGATATAAGCCTGCAAGTGCCCTCACTAGGGGCTACCTTCCTTTTGCTGCGGCAGCTGATTCATTCTCACTGTAATACCCACTAGAGGCTGCTGCAGTGCTCAGACATAGGATTGCATGGTTGTTATGGTTGTTACATCCCCAGATGAATTGTTCATGTTGCAGTGCTCAGACATATGCTTGCTTGGTTGTTCCATCCCCAGATGAATTGTTCATGCATTTTCCTGTTGAGTTGCTCACTGGAGGTTGCTTACTTAGGTTGTGGTGTTCACTTGGCTATAGGTTGGAGATAGACTGTTGAGTTTCAGAGCTGGTTGACCCAGGGACTTTGTTCAGCATATGTGGAAAGTTCTGGAGATTAAACTCAGGTTCTCACAATTACATAACAGAAGCATTTTACCACTGAGTCATGCCTAGATCTCTGAATTGAACTTTAATGGGGGGGGTGTCTTTCCTAGTGGTGCTAGGGTCACCAGGATCTGCTGGCACCTATACCTGGTGTGCACAGGAGGCCATGTAGTATCAGGAAGTGAATTCCAGACGGGCACTCCAGCCTTTTGAGCCATTTTCCTGTCCCTTGAATTCAACCTTCAAAACTATAAATTAAATCTTTTTCAAAAGGAGTAAAAACAAAAAGATGAATATCTAATTTCAAAAGATAGTGACTCTTCTGTTCTAGAAACTAATGCTTATGGGGATTAGTTTTTAAACTTTTTGGTCCTCTGGCATATTTATGTGTGGCTCTGTGTTTCAGATGGTCAGCTGTGGAATAGTTTGTTTTGAGATCTTATTTCTCTTTTGGCTTTGGGCCACACTCTGTTATGCTCAGTACTTACTTCTGGCTCTGTGCTCAAGGTTATCACTTCTGGAACTACTGGGGGATCATATGTGGTGCTGGAGATTAAATATAGGTGCGTTATGTGTACTATCTTCCCCACTCACCAGTACTGGAATAAGACTGGTTGAGTTCAAATTTTGCTTGGCTACTTACTATGTGATCTCTAGTAAGAGCGCACAAAATAGAAAGGTGGGCTGCCTCCAAATAAGGTTAAATTTTCATAAAAATGCCCATTCTTGCTACCTAAATCTCAATAATTTATCTTCGTAAGTCGATGTTCTGTCTTTAAAGAATAGCTTTTCTACCTTTATCTTTAAAACAGCATATTTTTATGTCTGAATGTCTTACAAAAAATCTGCAAAATATAGAACTTAAAGAAACAGATACTAAAGATCTCTAATCTTGTTATCCAGAGATAATCTCTCTGAACATTTTACATATTCCCTGCCAATGTTCTGTCTTTAAAGAATAGCTTTTCTACCTTTATCTTTTTGTTGCTGTTGTTGATGATGCCGATTTTTTTTAAACATTTTATTATACCACCGTGAGATATACAATTACAACGCTGTTCACGCTTGGGGGTTTCGGTCACACAGTGTTCCAGCACCCGCCCTCCACCAGTGCCCCTCAACCACCACCCATGTCCCCACCCTCCCCCCCTCCCACGTCCTGCCTAAATGGCAGGTTCTTTATCTCCTCTCTCTCTCCCTCTCTCTCTCCTCCTTCTCCCACACATTGTGGGTTGCACTACGTACACTTAGAAGACATCATTTGCATTTTTGTCTGGAATACAAAATTTTTAAATGGAAATAATCAACAACTACCTCACATAGAGATCATGTCTCAATATACCATGGTATGAACTAGTACTTTCAAATTCCCATGCTAACAGACCCTGTGTCAGAGAATTCACTCTTACCTCTTTTATGTCTTACAGAGTTGCACCTTTAAAGAAGACCTTTGTGGGGACCAAGAGTCAAGATCCAATGGCAATTTTTTTCACCAACAGAACAACAGGAGCTCCCAAATGGTTACACATTCCCAGTATGGTTTAGGAATGAGATTTAGCCAGGCATCAAGGTACAGTTCTCACATCACTATACATGACTACAAGTTCTATTCTTGGACAGTGAGGACAGAATTTCATGGAACTGAAACTAATATAGAGATTTCTTACTCAAACTATAGGAAATGTTAGCATTTGGCCAGACAATAGTAAAGGATTTCAGGCCCTTGTCTCATGATGCAGCCCCAGTTAAGTCACTGGACTGCCAGGTTGGCCCTGAGCACAGAGACAGAAGTAGCCCTTCAACACTTCTGGGAAGGAATACATGGAAGAAGAGGGAAAGGGAGGGGATGATAGAAGAGATGAGGGAAGTGAGAAGAAAAAGAAAAGGAGGGAAGATGAAAGGAGAGAAAAAAGAAAAGGAAAATGAAAGGAAAGGGAAATGTTAATATTGAGAGAAAGAATGAGTCAGAAAGCAGAATAGGAGGGTATAAAACCAAATCACTGTAAGGTGACAGTCTGGAGGTGAGATCTATGGATTCAGATAGCTGGAGAAGGAGTAAGAACAGTAACCCAGGCATTCTCTTCTTTTGTTTCCTCCATGTTACCTCTTCTCCTATATATGTTATCTCCTGTCTATTGTACCAGCATCACAATGAAAGTGTTGACCACATTATTTACTGATAAACAGAAGGGCAGAGTAACAATTTATGAGGTTTGAGTTCAGCATCTATGATGAAGATGCCATGTAACCATGTAATAATATTTTAACTAACTCTCAAAGGAGACTACACCAACAGTTGGCAAATCCAGTGATCTATTTTCCCTCCAATTGTTGGAACTAATTTTATTCTTTTTAGTTGAATATCCTTTGAAGTAATTGGCTTTCTATTACTTGGCTTATCTGCAGTTTCATAGCTCTGATTCTTAAATTAATTTTCAAGATAAATCATTGTCTTTCATTACTCTACACTTCGGTTCCCTTAGCAAAACTAATAGAGTTAGAATCGGAGAAGCTTAAAATATTCACTTATTCAATTAATTCATTATTAAATGTGTCTAACAGATAATTTCCAAGAACTCTTTTAAAGATTTGGTAGAAGAGCGATATAATTCCAACTGAGATATATAATGGTACTAAAGAAATCTTTACCTTATAGCCATTCTCTGAGAGTCAGAAAATGTTCCCAAGGGACTGGAGAGAGAGCACAGTGGGTAGGGCCTTGCTGGAAGCGTGGCTAACTTCGGGTTCAATCCATGGAATCCCATATGGTCCACCAAGCACCTACAGGAACAATTCCTGTATACAGCTAGGAGGAACCCCTCAGGTTTGGCAGGTGTGCGACCCAAAACAAACCAAAAAGTGTCCTGAGTCACCCAGATCTATAAAAACAAGGAGGTTTTGCAATAATTTGGTAAGATCTATATTTACAATACACGCCAACAGCTAACCTCCAACTCCAACTCTTTTATTACAACTACCAAATGGTTATTGTAAAAAAAAAAACACTGAGATGAAATGGATCTTAAGACAGGCGGACGACAGAAATTGAGTCATAACTTGATACATGATATACCTAGAAACTAGAAATTTGGTCATGAGCCTATTCACTTTACTTGTATCTCTTGCCTTCCTATTACTCATCGATTTGCTCTAGTGGGTGCCAGTAACATCCATTCATTCCTATCACATGCTAGTGTAGCTCAAAAGCATCTGCTCGCTCCAGGAACACAAAGAACCTCAAACCATTCCTTCAGGTCATGGGAATGAGGTCTACTATTGTTATTGTCTTTGGCATATCTAATACAACATGGGCAACTTGCCAGGCTCTGCTGTGCAGGTGGAATACTCTAAGTAGTAGGTAGGCTCTTAGTTCTTGCATTTACTGATGAACCGCATGGCCGCTTCACAGCCACATGCAGCAGGGAGAGTTTGGAGCAGCTCTGCCCGTGTATCTTTGTCTCGTGTTCAAGCATACCTGGGGTTGAAATAGGCTTCTCTGTAGGGTGGGGCTCTGAGCCCTACCCATAAGCCTAAAGGCATATATTTTAACAAATCTGTGTTCTAATTCAAATATATGAAAAGATATTAGCAATCAAGGAAAACTAAACAAATAGGAATATTCAAAACTCGTCTTGCCTTCAAGAGGCCAGAGAGTACAAATTGTGGGAAAAGAGTTTTTTCTCTCATACCATTTCCATTTCTACGTTCATTAGAGATTTCTAGACATCAGGAAACTACTTTAATGGCTACTATTTGTTGGTCTCTAGATCAGGAGACAGGAAAAGTTCAAAGAGGAGTCAACTACAAGCCTTCTCTAAGTTCATAGGCTAGAAAAGTTCATGGATAACTGTAATATATGGCAGAAGAATAATATTTCTATAGAAGAGAAAAGTGTTCAAAAAGATTTAAAAAATCAAAGCAATTATCTCTAAAAGGAAGGGGTATATGATGGGTTTGAGGTGGCCTTTATATTTAGGGTTTGATTTTTGTGGAGATAGAAATTGAAAGATTATTCAAAGCAAATGAAACAGTAAACCAGGGCAAAGCATGGAAAACAGCAAGAGGATATAGACTGTGTGGTGATCCATTTGTCTAATATATGTGATATAGAAAGAGGAGAAATGAGCAAAGAATGGAGAAGCCAAATGGCCTTGAACACCAAAAGTAATGAAGTCTTTCTCTTGCCAATAGGGAGTTACTTAAGGATTATTTGCTTCTTGTTGTTTTTGTGCCACACCTGGTGGTGCTTTGTTGGGTGACAAGCCCTACTGAGCCTTAGGCTCCAGCTACTCTTAGCTTATGTGAAGAGCTACTCTCTGCCTTTAGGAAATCTCCAGAGCAGACACAATGGGAGCTTGGGCAGAATTATATTGATTTCATAATTTTATATGGCATAAATATTTTTATCATGAATATTATGAATCTCTCATGACCCAGATCTATACTCTTCCTACTCCCATGGGTCCCTGCGTGGGACATACATGTAGATATTCCAAGAGTACTTGGCCCCGTTGGATCAACCATAATGTAATCAATTCTCCTAGTTCAAAGAGACATGCCAGTGCTCCTCCAGGCAAACTGATGTGTCTCTGATTCTAAATGTAATGCTAAAGTGAATTATTGTGATGGATTTCGGGCTGTAGTGGGATCTAGAGTCTATGTTAGCTGGCTATATATTCATGGTAAGAAGTATTAATGTCATTTTCTACAAGGTACATTCTGAACTGCTTTCTGGTTCAGAGATGCAGTCCCTCCCAACTCTGCTAGGGAGATTTTATCTCAGGGAGTAAGCTCTGGCATTTGTAAAGCTTGAGCTATAGTACCCACCTGAAGATCTACATTTCAATAGGGTCATTTACCTGGATTCTTCTCTAGGTAGCCCAACCCACGATGGGCTGATGGGCTGGGCTGGAAGGTTTTGGAGGACTTCTATCTATAAAATAAGCCAGGAGAAAGGAGAAAGGGTTTAAGGGTTTTTAGCCATTTTGGCTTCTCTTTGCTCTTTATGCTTCCTCCTCTCCACTCTCCCCTGTTGGGCCTAACCACATGGTAGCGGCCATCTTGGCCTGGAATTCTAAACCTACACATGGCAGGGTCCCAGCTAGGAACCTAAGTCTGGGGTTTTCCTGTAAGTGGATTGTACACCAGAGCCTGTGAGAGTAAAGCCTTTGAAACTCTGCTGGACTCTCATGTCTTTCTCCGTCCATTGGTCACTAATCCCCTGGGGCAGAAGGGGATCCCTATACCTACCTCCAGATTTTGTAGGGGTGCCCAGCGTCCCCCAACAGTGCTCAGACTTACTCCTAGCTCTGAGCTCAGGGATCACTCCTTGTGAACTCAGAGAGGAGGGTATCTGGGGTGTACCTATCCCATAGGGTACCTGGGATACAACCCAGATGAGCCATGCACAAGGCAAGTGCCCTACATGTGGTACTATGGCTCTGAACCTGTAGGACTTTTTAATCCAGACTGTATAATCACCAAAACAATGTTCTAAAAATTTGATTAGATCAGGAAACTGTAGAAGTGTAACCTGCAACACCTAGAGTGATGTTACTGCACATTCTCTAGCTTTCCTTCTCTGCTATTTCAATTGGACTAATTCCCTGGCATCACCAATTTCCTATGAGGAATCTCTGACTCCAAGGAATCATTTGTTCCTAGCACAGTAGCTAAGAAAAGTATTAGTACTGAGTGATAACTCTGGCATCAAACAGAGAAACATTCAAACCCCAAGCCTGTCGATGACCAAGTATAAATTTTAGGCAAGTCATTTTTACCTCACGATACTTTACTATACCTCATACTTAAAAGAGATTATGCTGTGCTTTGTGGACTCTAAGATACAAAAATTTTTACACTTCATTCTCAAATCAAAAAATTACCTATTTACAAGCATTAGAATGCCCAGGTTTAATTCACAGTGCTTTGTGATTTCTTGGTGGACTAGTCAGGACCAAAATGTGACTAAAAAGTGATGTACCTTAAATTAAATATAGCAATATCTGCCTGCTTGGGTTGTAAGATTTAAATGAGCTATTGAATATTGCATGTTTAGTTAAGTATCTAAGATGTATTTGGAGATTAATTATAGTAGCTGTTCTTAATTATTATGTAGCTGAGGAGTAAGGAACATTACACACTCCAAACATTATCTGGAATGGCTAGATCTGAGTTCATATTAGCATGTTCTCACTGCCTTCTACCAGATTATTCCATGTTCTTATGACACTTTTCTTATCAAAATGCCCAACCTGTAAGATTTTTATAAGAATCAAATTGTAGGTGGTTACAGCAGGTCAGGCATTTGCCTGTATGTGACTGAACCAGAATTTGATCCCCTAAACCACAAGTGGTCCCCTGAGTACCACCAGGATTGATCCCTGAGCACAGAGCCAGGAATAAGCCCTGGCTACTGCTGGGTGTGACGTAAAAGCCTGCCCTCCCCCATAAAAATCACCTTGCCCACTACATACGGTTTCACTCACATGTGGTCTACCAAGCCCAGCCAGGAGTGATCTTGGAGACAGCACCAGAAATAAGCCCTCAACATTGCAGGTCTACCTCCCTCCCCCAAAGAACTTAAGGCAAGTATTAGCTATAGCTAAAGATTCCAGATGCACCTGTCCTTTTACCCAGAAGCTCATTTCATTTCTGTAGATTTGTATAACAGGCATACAACTTGCCCCAAATTTCACCACTGCAAGTAGTTGCAACATAGTTTGTAAGAGCAAAAAGGTAATTTGGGGCCAAGTGTGTCATTCAGTGGAAGTTCATGTGTCTCGTGTGTAAGGCATTAGTTTTGATGCTTGGTATTTTCCTGTCCCCCCTAAAGTGTTTGGGACTGTAAGGTAAAAAATGATAGAGCTAGTTAACAAAATATTGTGTTACTATTTTTAACCTAGTGCACTTCTAGGTATTTAATGTGGAAAGAACTTCTGTATTTCTTTGGGAAAACTAGAATAGTGAACATAGTTTTTTTCCACATTAACAGAAGAGAGAAGTTCAAAAGCTAAACTGCATAAAGTGTTTGTTTCAGTGCTATGTGACCCTGAATATAAAAAAAGACAATGGCTGTTGGATAACACTGGGTTCCCAGACAAAATTCAGGAGCAGGGTCAGGGGTCCACTTCTGCCCCAAGGGATTGGCGGCTGGTGGACAGAGAACGATTCATGAATTCAGTGGTGAAGTTTCAAAAGGCTTTACTCACACGTGTTCTGGTATACAATTCAACAATAGGAAAATCCAGGACTTTAGGTTCCTGGCTGGACTCTGGCCAAGTGCAGGTTTAGAATCCTATGCCAAGATGGCTGCTATCTGTTGGGCAAAGGCCCAACAGGGAAGAGAATGGAGAGGAGGAAAGAGGGAGAGCAAAGGCAGAAGCAAAGAAGAAGAAGAAGAAGAAGAAGAAGAAGAGAAGAGAGAAGAGAGAGAGAGAGAGAGAGAGAGAGAGAGAGAGAAGGCAGGAAAGAGAGCAGGCTTCTGCTTTTATATCTTTTCAGCCATGACTGGCCCGGCTCAGTGGATAGCGGTTAGGTCAATTCCCCTCAGGTTTGCTTCTGCCAGGACTTCACCTCACCCCATAGAAATTTTAATATTGCTCCAGCCAATATCTGCCTTGGAAGTGTTCCTGCAGGCCCTATGCAGAGTGGGGATATTCTACAGCCAGGTATATATTTCTCCAAGTCTTCATAAGATTTTTTGTCTTTGCTTCATAGTTGTTTTGTATATTAGCCTTTAGACTTAGGAGAGAGCCACGTGTGCTTGCTCGGAGGCAAACAGCATTTCTCTCTGGTCTAATTACTTAGAGATCCAATGTGGCCAGGTAAATATACTGGTAAGATCTATCTAGTCCCACAATGATTGAGGCAGCATAAGAGAAAATATTTATACCATCTAAAATAGAATACATGGTAAGATATACTGCCACATAAAGTCACAGATAAAAACCGTTTTCTACCCCCATTCACGAAGTGGCCTGAGGAGGAAACTCCAGGCAAGATGCAGGCTCTGACTGCAGTGTACTGCAACAAATGCATACTTCATATAAAAACTGGACACTGGGGGCCGGAGTGATAGCACAGTGGGTAGGGCATTTGCCTTGCACACAGCTGAGCTGGATTCGATCCTCAGCATCCCATATGGTCCCCCTGAGCACCGCCAGGAGTAATTCCTGAGTGTAGAGATAGGAGTAACCCCTGAGCATCACCAGGTGTGACCCAAAAAAGTAAAACAAAACAAAACTGGACACTGATCCACAATTTTCAGTTCTTTGTTGAAAATTCCTGTTTAGGAAACAAAAACTTTATCCAATATAACCTGCTCAGAAAATCAGATGTTAGCTCTATACTGCTTGGACAAAGTCAGCACTTTCTCTAGCAGCCAACCTAAGAAACCAAAAGCAACCCTGTATCAATCATCCCCAAATAGTCAGACTTAAAAATGGACAGTTATTATTCTGCTTCAAAACAAGGAATGCACACTCAGATAAAGAAGTAAAATAGACCCTTAGTAACACTGCCTCAGTTTGACTTCCCCACCCAAAAACCTCCAATAGGGCACAGCAGAAATCTCCCCTTTTCTTCTACTCTAAGTAAAGCTTTCTTATTTCTCTTCCCCACTTTGTTTTCCTAGTTTTCTTTTTTTAAGCATTTTGTTCTTTCTTTATTTATTTTTGTATATTTTATTATACTACTGTGAGATATACAACCACAAGATGTTCATGTTTGAGTTTCGGTCATACAGCATTACAGCACCCATCCCTACACCTGTGCCCATTTCCCACCAACAATGTCCCCACTTCCCTCCCCTTTCCCCCAGCCTGCCTCCATGACAGGTTCTTTATCTCCTTTCTCTCTCTCCCTTCCTCCCCTCCCTCCCTCTCTCTCTCTCTCTTTCTCTCTCTCTCTCTCTCTCTCTCTGCCTCCCTTTCTTACACATTGTGGATTGTAATACATACATTTAGAGGTTATCATGTGTATCTCTTTGCCTATATTCAATGTTTGGTTCTCAGATGGTATCATCATTTTCAACAATTATCAGCACACTGTTCCCTTCTCTGTCTTACCTAGCCTCTGATTCCCACACGTTTGTGATATACCAGGTTTTGAGATATCGCACAGGTGCTTTGGCGCCTTCATGCTATGGCGATCGGGCTGTGTCCAGCTGTGGAGACCAGACCAGAGGATGACTGTGGTTGTGTTGTGTGAAGTTTTCTGACTTCTGGGAGCCTGGCGAAAGACAAGCCAATGTTTTCCTAGTTTTCTGCCCACTTTGAGTCTCTGCTAAAATGAAAGCGAAAGTGGTTCACATCCTAAAATCCCATTTGGTTGCTTGAGTAGTCTTTCTTTCCCAGACCAGATCTTACTAGTCAGCAGTCATTACTGTTATTACTGGTTTCATGACCAGAGAATTCATATGTGTTTCCTCTTTCTCTGTAGACAGTGGATGGATCTCCATTCGACAGACGTTTTATGGTGTCTGAGCGATGCCTTTGGTGGAACTTTGTCCCTAATTAATGCCTTGGGAGCTTGGCTCCAAGGAGCTTGTGTGTTTCTGTGTTACATGCCAACTTTTAATCCCGAGACTGTTCTAAAGGTAAGAGAGTATCCTGTGTAGGCTGGGACTAAGGACAGAAATGAAGTGTTACAGTGATCCAGTGGCTCATCTTTCACATGGAGTGAATCAAGAATTAAATTTGGAGTGTAATTTTGATTTGAAGATAGTCTTATTGTTCCAACATCAATGTCATCTCACTTTTCTAGACCTTCATTTATTTCAGTGGAATCACTTGAAAGGCAAAACAACCATAAAGAAAATGATAAAAGAGAGGCCAGAGTGAAGTATAATGGATAGTATAGTGAATAGGGCACTTGTCTTGCATGTAGAGGACCCGAAGTTTCATCCCTGGCATCCCATATGATCTCCCAAGTACTCTGAGTGCAGAGCCAGGAGCAACCCTTGAACATCATTGGGTATGATTCAAGAAAGGAAGGAAGGAAGGAAGGAAGGAAGGAAGGAAGGAAGGAAGGAAGGAAGGAAGGAGGGAGGGAGGGAGGGAGGGAGGAGGGAGGAAGGAAGGAAGGGAGGAAGGAAGGAAGGAGAAGGAAGGAAGGAAGGAAGGAGGGAGGAAGGAAGGAGGGAGGAAGGAGGAAGGGAGAAAGGAAGGGATGAAGGGAGGAAGGAAGGAGGAAGGGAGGAAGGAAGGAAGGGAGGAGGAAGGGAGGAAGGAAGAGGAAGGGAGGAGGAGAGGGAGGGAGGAAGGAAGGAAGGAAGAGAAGGAAGAAAGGAAGGAAGGAAGGAAGGAAGGAAGGAAGGAAGGAAGGAAGGAAGGAAGGAAGGAAGGAAGGAAGAGGGAGGAAGGAGAGGAAGGGAGGAAAGAAGGAAGGAGGAAGGAAGGGAGGAGGAAGGAGGGAGAGAAGGAAGGAGGAAGGAAGGAAAGGAAAGAAGAGGAAGGAAGGAAGGAAGGAAGGAAAGAAAGGAGGAGGAAGGGGAGGGAGGAGAGAGAGAGAGAGAGAGGGAGGAAGGAAGGAAAGGAAGGAAGGAAGGAAGGAAGGAAGGAAGGAAGGAAGGAAGGAAGGAAGGAAGAAGGAAGGAAGGAAGGAAGGAAGGAAGGAAGAAGGAAGGAAGGAAGGAGAAGAGAAGGAAGGAAGGAAGGAAGGAAGGAAGGAGGAAGGAAGGAAGGAAGGAAGGAAGGAAGGAAGGAAAGAAGAAAGAAAGAAAGAAAGAAAGAAAGAAAGAAAGAAAGAAAGAAAGCAGGAAAGAAAGAAAGGAAGAAAGAAAATAGAAGCATCCGTTACCACATATTTACCACAAATGACTCTCCATATGCATTATATTATTTCAGGCTCCAACCATGGGATTTGTGGTGAGGTAGAAACTATGGAAAGTGAGGCTCAAGGGAGGTTAATTAACTAAAGATTCATAGACATGAAATCAGAAATAAAACCCTAATCTATTATACTCATCACAAATTTTTCAAATTACTGTACGAATCTCTTAACTTCCTCCACAATGCACAACTTTACTGCTAACATCTCAGATTGCTGTCAAAAGTAATAAATATCTAAACAAAGTGCTTCTCTGATCCAGAAACAAATGCTAGGTGTGTTTCTATTTTCAAATGTCAACCAGATGATCAGTGAAATCAGATGTTAACCGGATTAGAGATCTACAGAAGGAAGCATATGTGGTAGGAAAGTGATACTAGCATATTCTATTATGAGGACACTGGTTTTATATTAGCATATTCTATTATGAGGACACTGGTTTTGCTCCTAGATCCAGATAGGTAAAAGCAAAATTGCTTTCTATGCCTCATTAAGGTCAAGCACTTTCCCCCACTGAATTTTGAAGTTAGCGAGTCTTGTCCTTTCTTCCTGTCAATATTCATTGTCTTTTCCATTTTTACACACCGATTTGGTAATTTTTTTCTTTTGGGGATTAGGTCCTACAAAGGTTTCCCATCACCACTCTATCTGGAAATCCAGTAATGTACCAGGAATTGCTTCGGCACAAAGGTTTTTCAAGGTAGGAAAGGATCTTTCCAAAGAGAGTTCATTTCTGTTCATGGTACCTTATATAAGTAAACCCATAAATCCCTAATTTACTGAAGTATATCTCATTCTACCCCCTCATTAGAACTCATCCACCTTGCTAAAATTTATAACAATAATGTGATTAGAGGGTGGGATTTTTGATTCCCTTATGGTTTATAAAATCTTCATCTTCTGGGAGGCCAGAGAGAATAATATTGCTGGTAAGGCACTTACTTTGTACATGGCAGAGCCAGATTCAATGCCTAGCACCCCATATCGTCCCCTGAGCACACCCAGGAGTGATTCCTAAATGCAGAGCCAGGAGTAAACCCTGAGTACAGCCAAGTGTGTTCCAACGTTTCCCCACCTCAAATTTTTAAAAATAAAATTTCTATCTTCTGGCCCTAAAGGAGACCAGGGGCTGGACATTTAATTGTAGGGGCTGGAAAAACAGTACAAAGGTTAAGGTGCTTTCTTTGCCTGTGGCTGACCCCTGAGAGCACAGCCAGGAATAAACCCCAGACACCACCATGTGTAGCTCAACTCTCCCCATATAAAAAACCTAAATTTGTAATAAAAATATTGGGTATGATTATTAATTTATAGTTATAGCTCCCTTTTGAAAGATTAATAACAAATGTATTATGTTTTAAAAAGGAAACATTTAAGATAAAAGCTTTCTCTATTTTGACCTTTTAAAACATTGGGGAGAGACTGCATAGATGACATCATACTTGGTAACATGGTGAAGATGTGGGCTATCTAACTTATGAAATTTCTAGATTACTTCTAGTATTCTTAAAGTAAAAGCATCTTTCTAAGTTTCATGAAGTGACTGAAATGTCAGCTGTTATCTAATGTATATGGGCTACTTGTCTTTGATCTTCAGCATACCTTAGGACTTTATTAATGGCAGTATATGAGCATGTGTATTATATTAATCACTGAATTTTAAAATTAGAAATAATAATAATAATAATAATAATAATAATAATAATAATAATAATAATAATACAGGCCATGTGTCCTCCGGTTACATGGAGGGGGCTGAAGGGTATGACCTGCTTGTCAGGGGCGGAGAGCGATATCACTCTCAGAGATGCTCAGGGGTTACTCCTGTCTCTGCACTCAGGAATTACTCCTGGCAGTGCTTAGCCCAGCAAGTTACTAAGAGTATACTGCCCGCGACGGCAGAGCCTGGCAAGCTGTCCGATGCGTATTCAATATGCCAAAACCAGTAATAAAAATGTTCATCTTCCTGACCCTGAAAGAGCCCTTAATATGGCAGCACTAGGAAGGATGAACAAGGAGGGCCTGATAAAATTTCAGGGCCATGCTAAGCTGCCAAAACGAAGAAGGACTAAAATGACTGTCTGTACTTTTAATGCGTGTACACTGGCAATGGAAGCATATATCGAGGACCTGATGGTACAAGTGCAAAAGATCAGGTATGACATCATTGGTCTGACTGAGACGAGGGAGGCGTCAACTGCACCACGCTGTTTTTGACACCGGAGAGAACTGTTCCTCAGAACATGCGATAAAAGAGGTGTCGGTGGCGTCGGTGTCCTTGTCAACATGAACATGGCCTTAAACATTTTTTTTTTTAATGCCTAACAAACCGAATAGGACGATTACACTTGAAGAGATGTGGCCCACTGCCAGCAGTTTCTATCTTCGTTGTCTATGCACAAACATCCACATACAAGGAAGAAGAAACTGAGAAATTCTACATGGAACTGGAGGAGTTCTATAAAAAAGATCACACCTTCTACAAGATCATAGTCGGTGATTTTAATGCCAAGATAGGACCGAGAAGATTGCCCGAAGAACTCCACATCAGGACCCATGGCCTAGAATGGAACGAACAGGGTGAGAGACTATCTGGAGTTCATCATGTCCACCAAGACCATTCATGGGAACTCACAGTTCCAGAAGGCTAAATCGAAACGTTGGACATGGGAATCCCCTGGTGGACAGTTCCACAATGAAATTGGCCACATCATCTTCAATCGACAGGTTTTGCCTGACCGATGTTGCTGTCATCCCAAAATTCCAAACAGGATCGGACCACCATCTCCTTTGTGCAAAATTCTACTTCACACAATGGGGAGAAAAAGCTGCAAAGTTTAAGAAGAGAACTCCCAGAACGACCACCAACTGGGAACTCTTTGGCACCACTGCAGCAACATGGGAAGATACCATCATTGATGACATCGATGAAGAATACAACCGACTGGTTCAGCACCTCCATGATTGTGCGAAGAATGCCGAGAGAGAAAAACAACAAAAGGATGCCTGTCTTCAAAAACTCTCGAGCTCATTCGCCAACGTGGCAAGGCGCGAGCCTCAGGTGACCAAATGCTAACATCCAAGCTTGCAAAGCAGTGCAGAGAAGCGATAAAGGAAGACCTCAAAGAGAGAAGAGCAGAAATACTGGAAGATGCAGCAGAAGCCGGGAAAAGCATTCGCAACGCCTGCCTGTCCTTCACCAACTATAAGACCAAGATGACTGCCCTCCAACGTCCTGATGGATCTATCACATCTTCCAGAAAGGCAATGGAGAAGATTATCCATGACTTCTACTCAGATCTCTTTGATAGCCATGTCCACCTGCCCACATACCAAATTCCGCAGGATGGATATGTCGCTCCCAACATTCTCCCTTCTGAAATCCAACATGCCATTTCATCAGTAAAGAAGGGAACAGCACCAGGCCCAGACAAAGTCAGACCTGAACACCTGAAGAATCTGCCTTCAGTACTCATCAATACAGTGGCTCGGCTCCTCACATGCTACCTGTCCGAATGCAAGGTGCCCTCCCATTGGAAAACCAGCAAGACAGTTCTACTGTTCAAGAAGGGAGACATCCACAACATTGGCAACTATCGCCCCATCTGCCTGTTGTCTGTCATCTACAAGCTGTTCACTCGAGTCATCCTGAACAGGATTGGCAGAACATTAGATGAAGGGCAACCATGTGAGCAAGCTGGCTTCTGAAAAGGATTCAGCACAATCGACCATATCCACACGGTAACCAAGCTCACTGAAGTGTGTAGGGAGTTCAGGATGCCACTCTGTCTCATGTTCATTGATTTAAAGAAAGCCTTTGATTCTGTGGAGACTGAAGCGGTCATCAAAGCCCTAGCCAAACAGGGCATTCAAACCAACTACATCAAGCTCCTTCGCGAGCTGTATTACGGATTCACCACCAGGATCTCACCATTCTACAAAGAAGTGATCATCAATGCCAAAAGAGGGGTTCGGCAGGGTGATACCATTTCACCAAAACTCTTAAGTGCCACCTTTGAGAACATCATGCGACAATTAGAATGGGACGGAATTGGAGTGAAGATAGACGGTCGGCAACTAAACCACCTTCACCTCGCTGATGGCATCGTTCTAATAACACCAAACATTAGCCAAGCAGCACAAATGTGCTGACTTCGACTGAGAATGTGGAAAGAGAGGTCTACAGCTGAATCTCAGCAAAACTATGTTCATGAAAAATGAACTAGTTCCAGAGGCCCCATTCACTCTCAATGGAACAAACATCTCTGAATGCAGCAGTTATGAGTACCTAGGTCGAGAAGTCAACATGATGAATGACCTAAAACCTGAGCTGTGCAGGAGGAAGAGAGCAGCATGGAATGCCTTCAAAGGCATCAAAGAAATAGCTAAAAAGACAAAGAACCTCCAGCTCCGGGCACATCTCTTCAACTCCACCGTTCCTCCTGCATTAACATATGCCTCAGAGACCTGGGCCCTACAAAAGCAGGATGAGAATGCTATTCGGGTCTCCCAAAGAGGAATCAAAAGAGCTATGCTTGGAATATCACGCCTCACTCAAGTGAAAGAAGGAATCTGGAGCTCCGACCTCCATCGCTGTTCCAGAGTCAGGGATGCTGTCTTGTTTGCCAAGGCATCGAAAATCAGATGGGCTGGACATGTAATGCGATTTGGAGACTATCGCTGAACTAGAACCGTTACTGACTGGATCCCACGGGATGTCAAAAGATCACGTGGCTGCCCACCTACAAGATGGTCAGACTTCTTCGTCAAGACCCTGAATGAACGGTTTGAGGCTCTTTGAATTCCTGAAGCAACCAGATGCCATTGGGCTACACTGGCACATGATAGGGTCAAATGAAAATATTACTGGCGCCCCGAGCAAATCGATGAATAACGGGATGTCAAGTGATCATGTGAATACTAATACTACTACTACTAATAATAATAATAATAATAATAATAATAATAAATGATCACAATGAACCTAGTATATATCAAAGATAATTTGATTTTTTCCCTAACCATTAAAATGAGCATGTTTCCATATACCCTAGAATTGTCTGGAATACTCACTATAAAGTGAAATTGCTAATTATTATTAATTAGCAATTGAGGAGAAACTGAAGAAAAATTATAAGTCCAAAGCATTGTATAAAGCTTCAAAGTTTACTAAATATTATTAAAGTCTAAATTTTATTTTATAAACTAGAGTCAGTATGGTGAATAGGGTGATTTCCTTACATATGGATAACCTAGTTTTGATCCCCAACATACCATATGGTTCCCTGAGCCCTGCCAGGAGAGATTCCTGAGCAGAGAGGTAAGAGTAAACCCTGAGCATTGCTGGTGTCACCCAAATCAAAAACATGCTTGACCTAAATTTTATTTTAGCTATTTGTACACGATTATACATCTACAGAAGGAATCATATGCAGAGGAAAGTGTATCAGCATATTATACTAGGATAGCATGAAGAAAGTATCTGACCCAGTTTGTTAGCATTTTGTGAAGTATAAAAAGATACTTCTGTTTAAATATAGCCTGTCTTCAGTCATCAATGTCCATCTACCACCTTATGAAATTTCTAGATTACTTGTTGTACTCTTAAAATAAAAGTGCCTTTCTTAGTTTCATGAAACGACTGAATTGTCAGCTATTATCTAATGTATGTGGTCTACTCATCTTGATACTTATAGACTGGGCCAGAGCAATAGTTCAGCAGGTGGCATACATGCATTGTAGGCGGCAGATGCAGGTTTGATACCTAGCACTGCATAAAGTCCCCTGAACTTGCCAGGAGTAATCTCTGAGTAGACAGCCAGGTGTAATCCCTGAGCTCTGCTGTGCATGGCCCAAAAACTTTTAAAAGATTGATACTCATATTCAAAATATGAGTGAAATCAGAATAAATTATAAGTTTACAAATGATACTTTTAAAAAGTATCCTTCCTATCTATGCCCAGGGCCCTGAGGAAAATTTTCATACTACTCAGATTTTGAACCCAGTTTGTAAATAAACTTTTTTATCTTTTTATCTCCAGAGATCAGAAAATTAGTTTCTCCCTTATCTTTTCTCTTCCTGTATACCCATCATGCAATTCTGCCATTGCAGAAGTCATTTTCAGAAACTTGGTCTCCTTCTATTACAGAGTAGAGTCATTTGATTGACTCACTCTCTCACTCAGTCATCTGATTGATTAGCTTATGCCCCTTTCCTAGACAAGCAAATGCAAATATTCATGGAGTCTAATCCAAATGGAATGTCTTAAACATATTTTAATAATATATTGATAAGAACATCAACTCCCACTGTGTACATATATCAATACCTGCATTATTTTCCCAAGATTATTTCTTTTTAATGATCTATTATTGTTTGATAGATTCACCAAACCTAAGAATAATTTTTTTGCCTCTCCAGCTACAGATTCAAGAGTCTGAAGCATTGTATAACTACAGGAGGCTCCATTAACCCAGAGGTGATGAAGGACTGGAAACACATCACTAACTTGGATATCCATGAAGGTTATGGGAAGACTGAAACTGTAGGTTGATGTGGATTCACCATTCAGTCTGATGAACACACTTGTGCTTTCACTTGGTACCTACATTGTCAAACACTAGGTACACACCCAAAATATAGATGAGTTGGATCATAAAGCAGGGAGAGAAATTGGTTTAAATCGAAGGAATTGTCCTTCTTTAATCAGTTACAGAATAGGTATAGACAAATGTATGTTTATAGATTTTACAGAGATAAGTAGAACTAGTTTACACCTGATATTTATTTTCTCTGTAAAGTATGAGGTAGTGTCATGTGATGGAAACAGGAAAAAATGTGTGGTGTTAAGAGCACAACTGGCCACTAGCTACATGACTTTGTTTCTCTCCAATATCACTCTGAAACACAGATATAAATAGAAAGTTGGACTGACTCAGGATAAAGCTTCTGAAAAGAGTATAATAAAAGATCACTGAACAAAGTACCTATTGATACTGATCCAAAAACTATGATAAAGGTGAAAGGCAAGAATGAAACCCAATGAGCCAAGAGTTAGTACAGTTGGGAGGGCAATTGCCTTTGCACGTGGCCAATCTAGGTTTGATCCCCAGCACTCCATATGGCTTTTGAGTGAAGAGCCAGGTGTGAGTCCTTAGTGCTGCCAGGTGTGGCCCAAAAATTAAAAAATAAATAAACAAAAGCTGAATAGCAAAGAATATGAATTCAAGACAAATGGCGAGTAGATAAATTAATAAAATGTTAGTAGTAATTGACAGAATCACTAGAGGTAATTTCTGTGTCCTCCTGAGTTATAACAGTGTAAATAGTAAAACATCAGATACTTATTTCTTATCATCTGAGAGATTCTAAGTCAAAGATCAATGTGAGATAAGATTGTGTTTGGTGAGAGGTCTCTTCCTGACTCCTCTCCATCATGTGGAAGAGAGACACCAATCTCACTGCTTCCTGGCCTTTTGGCTAAGCTCAAGTGGAGAGACACCAAACTCTGATGTCTCTTCTTATACTAGCATCTAAATCATAATGACTATCACATACTCATACCATTGTCTAAACCTAATTGTCTCACAAATTGTCTGCTTATCATCATATTGGGTGAGAGTATTAATGTAGATATTTGGGGAGGGCCAGAGCAATAGTACAGAAGGTACTGCTTTGTATGCAGTTAGCCCAGGTTCTATCCCAAGCATCCTGAGCACCATGAGGAATAATTCCTGAGTGCAGAGCCAGGAGTAACCCCCGGAGCACCACCAAAGCAAAAATAACTGGGAGATACACTTCTACACAGAATAAATTAAAAATGAAACTTTGGAGGTAAATCATTTGCAGGTGTTGCCAAAGTCAAAGGTATAGTGACTAATGGTAAGGAGAGTGTCATGAAACTCCCTGGAGATAAGAATCAAGAAAGTATGAAAACTAGTGCCTGATTAGTCATTTAGACAGACGTAGGAGTTGGGATAATGATAGATGTGCTGTCAAAGGAAAGATGATAAACCTCATGCTAAAGACTTTAATAGATAATGAATTACTGCAAGATTGATAAATTATAACAGCTAGAAGTGGTAGAAGGTGGTAAAGGCAAATGGTGTGAATCTCAAAGTGATGGAGGGTCAGAGGGTTAATAGTCAGATGGTGTTACTGGAAGCACAGAAACTACTAAATCTGTGGAAACTTTATCACCGTATATCACTGTCTTCCCGTTCATCATCGATTTGCTTTCGAGCGGGCACCAGTAACATCTCCATATGTCCTGTCTCATGCAAGTAGAGCCCAAGGGCACTTGCTTGCTCCAGGAACATAAAGAGCCTCAAACCATTCCATCAGGTCATGGGAATGAGGTCTATAATTGTTACTGGTATTTGGCATATCAAATACGACACGGGTAGCTTGCCAGGCTCTGCCGTGCGGGCAACATACCAAATAAAATAAAATAAAATAAAGTTGGATCTCTCATATAAAGTATTAGTGTACTAACTTTTTTAAATGATGGTGCTAAAACTCACATTACTAGACAAGCTTGACTTGATTCAAAGTAACAATTTACTAATGATATAACATAATAACTCAGCACCATTCATTGTAATAGACCTACACATGAATAAAATATGCTACCAATATATAAATATATTCACATAAATATAAATATATTTACATAAAGACTAAAGACAGTGATTATTATAAAAATTAGTAACTATATTTTTGAAAAGAACATTTTAGAAATTACTTTATTATAGAAAGTGTTTTTTCATAGTAGCAGAACTGCTAAAAGATGAAAACCCTGTCATAAATATATGGCTTTGGTTTTCTCACTAGAATGCAGAAGTAGATGAGCTGAGAATTGGGAGCAATGAGAGAGAAAAGTATATATATATTATATATATATATAATTTATATAGATGGATAGATGGATAGATAGATGGAGAGAGATATGGAGAGATAGAGATAGGGGAGATAGGGAGATAAAGATATAGACAGACAGACAGACAGACAGACAGACAGACAGACAGACAGATAGATAGATAGATAGATATAAAGGTTGCTGACTTACAGTTTAGACAGCCTAAGTGCAGGCCTAGAACCTCATTCCCATTGGGGACCCCCCCCCCCCAGTCCCCCTCTCAGCTTTGTGGTTTGAACCTGTGACTCCGTTTCTGAAAAGTTCCTTTCCTGGTACTGGGAGGTGCTTCGTGCTCCCAATCCGTTTTGATCCCGGCACTACATGGACCCCCACCGGCGTTGCGGGTGCAGCCCTGGAGTGTCCCAAGCATCAGTGGGGTGACCTGGGTGTCCCCAGCACTGAAGGGCCAGAGCATCACCATGGGTGTGCCAAGAATCTCCAGTGGGACTCTTGGGCCTCCTGAGCACCACCTGGGAGGTCCCAGCTCCTCCCTCCCCCCCAAAGCAAGCCTCCATTTCCTCTCCTGTAAAATGGGTCGGCTCTGTGCTCAAGGGTTACTCACAGTGGTGTTGAGGGAGGAGGAGAACCATGTGGTGCTGACAATTGAGCCTCCATGCACAGTTTGTGCAGTCTCCTGAGGTATCTCTCAGGCACCAAAGTGATAAGATAATCTATAAAGCAGGCAGTATTAGAAGAATTTGAAGAGACACTACAAGGATGTATAAACAGAAGGTCTATTTCACACAACATGAGAAAGGAAAAGAGAAGTTACATAAGTAGAGGAATTTGTATAAAAAATACACTACATATTACAGTTAGCAAGAACTGCATGAGGAGACATATCACAAGAATTGAGCTTATTGATCTGCTAGTCCATTGGTATGGCAAAAACAGTGAATATAGGCTGGCAGTGCTGGGTGAATAAACTTCTGCCTCTACCCAGAAGCCTGCAAGGTTCAGAACTCACATACCAGGAAGACTATGATGAAGGATGACCACGTTCTTATACCTGTCTCTTTCCCCACCAAGTCCATCTAAACCAAAGAAAAATCTAACACTAAAGCTACAGCACTACTTATGGGGTAACAAAAGAAGGCAACCCTGAAGCAAAAAGGAAATTTCAGCAGGAAACTATTTTATCAATAAGAGGAAATTCTCTTAAAAACATTTTTTTAAATTATGTTACCAATATTTACAAAGTTAATCATAGTTGAGTTTCAGCTCACAATATTCCACCAATCCAGTCACCAACGACAACTTCCTTCCAGTGTCCCCCCCGGTTTCCCTTCCACCCCTGAGTCTACTTCCCTTGACAGATACATTTTTAAGTTTGGTTGTTGTGATTTGTATCTCGTGCTTTCTGTGATTCAGGCACATAGATGTACCATAGCTCTATATGGCCAATGTATCTATGACTCCTGCCTTCTGACTCTGTTACCTCTTGGCCCTATTTTCTTAATTCCTCCACCCCCTTGATTTTTTCTTTTTCTGTCCTTTTTAGTTCTATAGCATAGGGACTAGGGTAATCTATTTATCCCCACTTTGATGCCTTGCATTCCCTGTCCTGTTACAAGTTAAATCATCCAGTATTTGTCTTCTTCTGGCTTGCTTCACTTAACATGATATCCTACCATTCCATTCAAGTTGCAGCAAATTGGTAATTTCTTCCTTTCAGCTGCATGATATTCCATTATGTACATGTACAATAATTTATATTTATGATGAATACAAATTTTGGGGTAGAAGATAGCTTAATATGTGATGGGGAAATTGGTGGAGGGAAGTTGACACTGAGGATGGACTATTGTAAGTATTGCAGAACTAAAACTCTACTCTGAATAATTTTGTAAACCATAGTGACCTCATTTTTTTAAGTTGTAAGCTAGACCATATGTATCCTATGACACCATATGATCTCCTGAGTCTCACTGGATATGGCCCTCTTCAAACACTTTTGGGTCCAAGTATTTCTGGGCCCCAACACCAGATTCAACATCAACAAGAATGGCTCCACGTCCCCAAGCACAGCCAGATTAAGCCCCCTATCAAAAACTTATCTATCCCATTATACCTATGACTGCCTTGCAAAAGATTCAGTTATCGTGTTTTCCTAGGTGTACTCTTTTATAGTTTCAAATGCTGTGTTGATGTATCTTTCAATATTCTGGAATAACCATATATTTTGTTGTGTATGCAGTGCCCCTGACAGTCTGCCAAGAACTGTCTTGGCAGTTCAATTGTGAGAGCTCTGTGAGACTCAGAAAGCCTGGCAAGGTGATAGAGGGGCATCTCCTACATGGCCTGTGCATGCCTTTCATGAAGTTCTAGCAAAGCAAAGTGCTGTGTCTAGAACACCCAGTGGATACTGGAGCAAGTGAGTGTCAAAGGGCCCTTTCAAGAGCTCTTTCAGCTCCCTGTAGCCCTTTGGGTTCTTTGGAAAAGAAGGGACCCTTCTGGTCCAAGAGTCCTTCATCCTTTTGTAATTGATTTTTATTATTACAGTTTAGGTAGCATGTTGACAGTAGTGTGAAGGGTTCCTTGGTATTTTAACCAGTCATTTAAAGGGTTCATCTCTGCAACAGGTGCCAAGGTTTGAGTGTTTGATGTGAGGCACAAACCCTTATTCCTCTGTAAAAGTCTATGGCCTTATGAGATACACATTGCAGATCATCATTGCATAGCAACGTTGTTTCTCCCTCTCCTACCCATTTCAATGTGGCCCATTGAGCCTTGGTTGTGGGAAGTTAGTTTTCAGTCCTTTGCTAGATTTAGTCATTTGTTCATAGGTACTTGTAGATGTCATGTCGACCATAGGAGGGGTTGAGTAGGAAGGGTTGACCATAGGAAGGGGTTGAGTAGGAAGGGTTGACCATAGGAGAGGGTTGAGTAGGAAGGGTTGACCATAGGAGGGTTGAGTAGGAAGGGTTGACCATAGGAGGGGTTGAGTAGGAAGGGTTGACCATAGGAGGGGTTGAGTAGGAAGGGTTGACCATAGGAGGGGTTGAGTAGGAAGGGTTGACCATAGGAAGGGTTGAGGATCTTCATATGCTGCCATATCTGTCCTCTCTATCCTTTGTCCATGTTTCATTCATCATATAAGTCTTAAATGTTCTCTTGTCAATTATAATGTGTCAACACATTGAGATATAATTGATGAGTGTTTTATGTATTTTAGTTTATGTAGTTCCTATCTGATTATTTTCCTTACAATTTATTGCTTAAAACAAAGTTTGGGTCTGGAGTGATAGTATAACAGGTAAGGAATTTTCCTTGCATGCATCAGACCTGGATTTGATCCCCAGTACCTCATATAGTTCCTGAGATAGCAAGTAGTTATCCCTGATAACCCAGGAGCAATGCTAGGTATGGCACAAAAAACCAAGCAAACAAAAAGAAAACAAGACTTTGGTTCTCTTAAATATTTCAGTCTAGATTTATCAGTTGAATCTCTATGGAGTTGTTTATCATGTTTCATGTCATGTTTGTATACAAAATACAAAAAAAAACATGTTTGTATTTGCTGAAAATGATATATGTAGTGATCACACCAGTTTCCTGTTTGATCTCACTGTCAAGACTATTAAGTCATATGGTGTCCCATCCATCAAAAGATATATAATATTTGGTTCCACTTTTTTTGTTCATTATAATAGCTGCCATTGATGATAAATTAATGTAGTCATTTATTCAATGCTTTTTTTAAACACAAAAAACTTTTTTAAAGGCAAAAAAAAGAAAATTAAATTTCGTTAATGTAGGGTCTTCTCTGTGCCACTTCTAAAACAATGAAATTGAAGCCCGGCTCTTTGGGAAAACCATTACCACCTTATATTGTCCAGGTAAGTCACATAATTAACAATTCAGATAATTACTGTTAATTGAACTCTTAATATGTGCCAGGAACTGTCTATGACCATACTAGCATGCTATCATTTGCTGATGGCAACAATTCTAACATAACAGTTCCATTGTTAAAGATTTAAAAATCCAGGTTCAGGAAGGTAGGATAATTTTTTCGAACACTACACAGCAAGTGACAATACCCATTTCAAACCTAATGCCATTATTTGGCCCATTATAAATTATACATTTCTTTTTTAACATTCATTATGAAGTGGTTCCAAAATTCTTGAGAATTAAAATAACTAAGTTAGAAACTTAGTTAAAATCACGGCAAGCCTGGCAAGCTACTCGTGTTGTATTTGATATGCCAAATACCAGTAACATTTATATTAGGTCATTCCCATGACCCAGTATAATGGTTTGAGGCTCTTTATGTTCCTGGAGCAAGCGGATGCCTTTGGGTTCTACTAGCATGAGACAGGACATATGGATATATTGGTGCCCACTCTAGCAAATAGATGATGAACGGGAAGATAGTGATAGTGATAGAAGTTAGAAACTAGAGTTATAAAGATGAATGAGACAAAGTTCTTAGAAGTTCTCATACTTGTAGAGGCTAAAATGGTCATTACAGAGATTGATCACAAGTGTATCAAATGATACACTTGTATCATTTGTATCACTTGTCTTCCCGTTGGATCATCGATTTGCCTCAAGTGGGCACCAGTAACATCTCCATAAATCCTGTCACATGCTGGTGTAACCCAAGGGCATCTGCTCACTCCAGGAACATAAAGAGCCTCAAACCATTCCATCAGGTCATGGGAATGAGCTATATAATTGTTACTGGTATCTGGCATGTCAAATACGACACGGGTAGCTTGCCAGGCTCTGCCATGCGGGTGGAATACTCTTGTAGTCACCTCTAATCTCAAGCACTTATTGATGAACCATGCAGCCGCTTTGTGGCTGTGCGAGAAGGACTGTGATCAGCTCTTCTGCTGGGTGGAGGTATGACGAGAGGGGAGTCGGATGTGGAAAATTGATAAATGAAAAAAAACCAATTTAATACTATCGAGAAAATCCTATATATTTAAAGTAGTCCAGAATTAAAAGAAGTTAATCCGAAGAAAGAAAGGGAAAAGGGAAAAACCGGGGGGGGGGGGGGGGGGGGGGGTGGGTGGGGGGGGGGGGGGGGGGGACGTGTGAAACTTTTAAAACAAAATTTTGTTTTTAAAATGTAAGAAAGAAAATAAGTTTCTTTTACAAGACCTAGAAAGAATTTTGCTAAAGAGAAGCCAAATATCCACATTATCACTATTTTAAAAAACCACCCTTGCTTTTTAAAAACTTTTAAACAAATTTTTTATTAGGGCACCATGATTTATCAAGTTATTCATATTATGTTGTTTCAGACATATAATACATTACTTACATCTATGTAAAGATTATCCAATGACTCAACAAATAATGCTTCTAAATAAAGTAATTGGTCAAATTTATTTAATATATAAATACAAAATTTTCACTCAAAATAAATACATGTACTTGTAAGAGTACATGGAACATTGTCAAGGAAAAATCATATACAGGGACTCAAAACAAGTCTCAATAAATATGTGGGTTGAAATCATATCAGTAATCTTTCTAATAATAGTGGTATGAGACAATATGTCTTTCACCACATAATTGTCACAGTCTATTTTATTTTCAGTAATAGCAACATAATCTTAAAGCTTCACATAATGGTAATATTCCACTTTTTGCTAAGAAACTTGCAAAGAATGCGATAATTTTGTAGGAAGTACAGTACAAATAGAAAAAATTGCAAAAATCTCATGTTTAGAGACTAACAATATAATTTTGAATAGTATAAAACAATTTAAAAAACCAAATAAACAATAAAAAATTATTGGGGCAGAAGTGATCCCAACCATACTTCAACCCCCAGCATCCCATATGGTCCCCAAGCACTTCCAGGAGTAATTTCTGAGTGCAGAGCTAGGAGTAACCCATGAACCTAGGTGTGACCATAAAATCAAAATAAATAAATAAATAGATTAATAAATAAATAATCTACAAAACAACAGGAATGAACATAGGTGCTTTCAGATCATATGGAACATAACAATAGCTTTAGTAAGAGCAAAATTCATAGCAACACATAACTTCAATTCTATCAATTTTTTTCAAGCCTCAAAGAAATGTAGAAAAAGAACAAACAAAACCAAAGTCAGAAGAAACTATTAATTAGAGAAGAAATAAATAATATATGAATTTTAAAATCTCACATAAAAGGTAATGAAGTCAAAGGCTGCTTCTTTGAAAGATCAGTAAAATTATTAAATCCCTACCTAGCTCACATAACAAAAAGAAATGGAGAAAATCCTAATAAAAATAATTTAAAATGGAAAGGTCACAGCAAATATTACAAAAATTACAGAAATATCAAGAGTAAACTATCATCATTGAATTCAAGAGAATTAGACAACCTAGAAGAGAGGCTAGAAAGAGATGTTAAATTGTTAGAAACAGTCTTCTGATACTGAACCAGGAAGAATTAGATAGTTTGAAGAGACAGATTAAAAGTACAAATCAAATCAAGAATCAAAAGTCTTCTAAAGAACAACAGCCCATGACCAGAGTATTCACTAATGGAACTAAATTCTTCCAAACTTTCAAGGAAATTCAAATATCTATCTTTCTCAAAATTTTCAAAAATTTCTAAGAGGGCAGAATACTCTCAGGACATTTTTAAAATATCCAACATTACTCTTGATCCCTAACAAAAGACAGCATGCACACACACACACACACACACACACACACACACACACACACACACAAAAAAAACAAGAAAACAAGGAAAGGAAAAAGAAAACTATGGACTGGTATCACTGATAAGCAAAAATTGTCAATAAAATCTTGACAACTAGGAGTCCAGTTATCCATTAATAGGATCATTCATCACAACCAAATGAGATTTATTCCATATGAATGAGAATGATTCAACATATTCAAATTAATTGTTATATTGTACATTAACACAAAAAGCAAGATTTAAAAAAGGTATCAATAGATGCTTCAGATGTTTTAGAGATGAATCTACAATGATTAAAAAAACTGATAAATTGAAAATAGAAGGTGCATGCCTCAACATTGTAAAGGTTATTCATGACAAACCCACAACTTAAAAAAATATTTTCCTCTAAAACTGGATATAAAAGAAGGATATTTGTTCTCATAACTATTATTCAACATAGTATTGAAAGGTATAGCCACAGAAATTGGACAAGAAAAAGAAATCAAATGATCCAAACTAGAAAAAAGACACACAACTATCTCTGTTTGCTGATAACATGATAATATGCATGAAAATCCTAAACACACCACTAAAATATTTTTTAGAACATATACCAACACATCAAGGTGATAAGCCTCAGGGCTGGAGACATATTTTGCAGGCAAAGCACTCGCCTCCACACACACAGCTCGGCTTGATCCCTAGCACTTCATATGGTCCCCAACCATGGGAGCACCACTGCACCCCAGAAATGATCTTTGAGCACAGAGTCGGAGTAAGCCCTGAGAACAGCTGGGTGTGGCCTAAAATGAAAACAAAATAATAATAAAACTATTTTGAAAGGATAAAACACCGCAAAGTAAATGTAACAAAGGTTGAAAGACACTGAAAACTAAAATACATGATTAAAAGAAATAGAAGATATTTAGAACTAGTAAAGGCAGTTCTTATGGGAAAAATCCTAAATCAAAATAAATTTAAAAAATTTTGATTTAGTAAAAATTTTGATTTTAGGAAAAATACTAAATCAAATAAAGCAATTGTTTTGCATATGGGCAATTGTGGATTCAATTATAAGCACCAATAAACACATAAATAATAAGAAACAAAAGAAAATAATAAACAAAAATAAAGGAAAGAAAACGTCTAAAGAATCTGACTAGGATATTAAATTCAAAATGAGGATTGGGGAGACAAATCCACATGCTGACAGCATTATTTGCATGAAGAAGAGCCCGTGTTGGTTACTGGGCTCTGTAAGCAACATTGGGAGTGACACCTGGGCCAGTAGTCCCCCACACGGCTGGGTCTGCTTCCCTCCAAAATAATTTCAGAATGAGTATGAAATTTTAAGGTGACTGCTGGCTGGAAAGATTGCCAAAATTGGGCATGTGTATTATTTTTTTAAATTTCTTATCTTTATGGCGATACTGTGATTTATAATGATGTTAATCATGTATAAGTCATTCCAACATGGGTGTGTATATTATTATCATCCTTTATTTTGAAATGATATCAAAAGTCCAAAGTAGATTTGCCAACTCAACAAAAATCACTGAGCTACTAATTCAGCATGCTTCTTGAGCTTTTGGCACATTAAATTTATTAAGTATTGTATTTTAATCAGTATAATCATTATTATTGATTATTAATGATTGTATAATCATTATTATTGTATTTTCAATCAGTAAGGAAGTCACTCAGCTAAAACAACTGAATGTGTTCTTTTTTAAGTAAAAACAGATATTACTTGGAGGCTATTGAGGAAGGAGAGAGAGAGAGAGAGAGCGGCGAGCGAAAGCAGGCTTCTCAGCACACAACTCCAGAGGGGGAGATGTGAGCAACACATGTGCTCGGCACCATATGTGTTTGACCACGTGGGAAAAAGCAGCCAAGTGCTCAGGCCACAGGTGCACGCCCAGCGCAGAGTGTTCAGACGCTACCTTACACTCTTAATCTGCCCTCCAATCCTTATCAGGAAAACAGAGCCGTGACCACCCCCTAGAATGTTACAGATATGCTGTGAGGACTTTAAATTCCTCTATTTCTTTTGTAATAGATAGCTAAGTTTTGTGATTTGAAACTCTTTCCTCCATTTCCTACTTCTTTTAGAGGTTGGACGAACGAGATATAACCTTGTAATTCATCCACAAAACAAAATGATGTGGTAGGACTAGTTTTACAAGGCCCACAATCTAGATTATTTTTTAACTGAGATACAGAGAGCAGAAGGAAACTGTTTTCACGGCCAAAAAGTGTAGAGTGGAACTAAACACTGGTATTTCCAATTCAGGCATCTTCCGGCGGCCCACGCGCAGTATTGCCTTAGACTGTACAGTCTGTAGCTACACAAACCACGTGGTTTCCTGAAATCTTAACTGAGGGAAAGAAGGGGATCAAAGCGCTGAGCTTAGATCTTGTATTTCAGGAGCAACATAAGTAGTCTACAAGAAAAATGACTCTCTTGGTCTCTGATTTAAGATTGTGGATGAAAACTCAAATGCCCTGCCTCCAGGAGAAGAAGGAAATATTGCAATTCTCATAAAATCAAACCAGCCTGACCATGTATACTGTCCACATATGGTAAGGGAAAAAAAATTTTAAAACACTTTTATTGTTACTACTAATTAGGGCTATAATTATAGAGTACATTGTGATCTGCCAAATACTTTTATCGTAACTTTTAATTTTTGCCAATTTCCAAATCTATGAAAATGTTGAAATAATAGTACAATGTACACTTGCATATCTTTCATCTCTAACACCTATTATTAATAATCTGATTGCAATCATATTTGTATATTTTAATGAGTCATTTGGGAATAAGTGTAGACATAATAACACTTGGTCCTTAAATATTTCAACATATCTTTCCTAATAATAAGGACTCATTCTTAATCAGCAATTGACATTACACATAAGAAAATTTTAAATAATTCCTGGATTTTGTCTAAAATCTAGTGCTTATGCTTATATTTCACTTATTCTACTCAGAATATGCTCACATTTTTGTTAATACAGGATACCTGATATAGTGAAGCTTAGTGTTTTGAGTTTTTTTCTTTTGCTTACTTTCATGATTCTCACAGATAAGTAAATCTTATACGCATGATCCAAAAGTTAATTTTACAATATCCTACCATATGAAATTATCATGACTTGACTCATATCCGGTTTTGTTGAAAATTTTGAATATTTTCAATGTATTTTTTCTTTTCTTTTTCTTTTTTTTGGTCATACTCTGCAATGCTCAGGGGTTACTCCTGGCTCTGCACTCAGGAATTACTCCTGGCGGTCCTCAGGGGGACCATATGGGATGCTGGGCATCAAAACTGGGCCAGACGCATGCAAAGCTAATGCCCTACCCGCTGGACTATCACTCTGGCCCCCACAATGTATTATGTTATAAATACTCTTCAATGAGCCTCTTTGTTACTTCTTCAAATGATTGATACTTTATTTCCCAGGTAAATAAATATCAAAATGAATTTTTGAGTTAATGACTAAGTAAAATGTTTTAATATTACAAAATTTCTATAAAAGGACAATATTTTCAAACCTTAACAAGGTAGCTTAAATATACTAGACTTTAAAAAAAATCTTTCTATAGCTGGGGATGTGGCTCAGCAGTAAAGCTCGTGCATTGCACATGGGCCCTGGCTTCAGTCACCAGCACTACAATAAATAATTTATATCTTTTTTCAGTGAAATCTTGACATTTGCTATAACATAAAGAATTTAGAGAGCTTTAAGCTAAGTGAAATAAGTTAGAAGAAAAATAAGAAAAACATGTCTAATTTCATTTATATGTGATATAAAGAGAAACCCCACTTTGGGCATTTGGGGTGCGCAGGAGACTGTTCCTCCAGTACCTCAGAAACAAGTATTAGTTATTTATGAACAAATTATTTATTTAGTTATTTAAGAACTAAATAAACCAATAATGAACTTTGAGTCTATAAGATCAACTAATGATTTCCAGGAATGTATAGATGTGTGTTTGGAGGGGCTAAATTAAAACAAAATAAACATGCTTGTTAATTTCAAGTATGCACACCTGCATATATGATATAATGCGACGTTATGTCTGTGAAAATGATTAAATAAAAACTTTTAAAAAATTGAACCTTAGTGGCTGAGGAGCTAGTACAGGTTCAGGGCACTACCTTGACTGGTGCTCAGTCTCCTTAGATTCCTGCCGCCACGTGACCCCACCCAGCACCACTAGGTGTCCCCAGCATCTCAGAACCAGCGCAGCACTGCACCCTCCGCTATAGTACTGAACAGGTTATTATCCAGCAGAACCTGATTCACCAGGTATCACAGGGGTGGCCCCTAGGCCCTTCAGCACTGCTTGGAAGGCACGAGTAGAAACATTAATAAAATAATGACTCGCCCCCCAAAAAAAAAACTTTTTCTCTCCTATAATCTAGGTGTTCCAAATAAGAAACTTAATAAATACAATAATCCCAGTAGATCACTTGATCACTTGAATCCGGTTATTCATCGATTTGCTCGACGGGCGCCAGTAACATTTCCATTGGACCCTATCACGTGCCAATGTAGCCCAATGGCATCTGGTTGACTCAGGAATATGAGGAGCCTCAAGCCTCAAACTTTCCCAGTAGATATGTGGGGATTATTGTTATACAGTGTTTTGCTGAATTTCATTAGCACTTTAACATGATATATTATCTATTGTTTAAGAGAGAGAGAGAGAAAAAGAGATAAAGAACCTGCCATAGAGGCAGGCTAGGGGGGGGGGGAGGGAATTGGGGACATTGGTGGTGGGAAATGGGCACTGGTGAAGGGATGGGTGCTGGAACACTGTATGACCAAAACACAAATATGAACATCTTTGTAACTGTATATTTCATATAAATAAATATAATAAATATAAAAAATAAAAAAAATTAAAAGAATATCTACAAAATTATTATATGGTTCCAATAACATATAGAACCATATGGAAACATATATAACTAGATAACATATTAAGTCAAATGCTGTTAGAAAAGATAGATGTGGAGTCAGAAGAATAGTATAGCAGGTTGGCACTCACCTTGCCAACATGGGCGCACTTCTGGCATCATATGATTTCCAAAGTCCCACCAGAAGTGATCCCTGAGTGCTAATAATTGTCGAGGGTACTAATGCCAACCTAGAACTGAGCATTAAATAGAGGCAAAAGGATACACATGACAACCTCTTAATGTATGTTCTATAATCCATAGTCTGGAAGGGAAGGAAAAGAGAAAGAGAGAGAAAGGGAAAGAAATAAAGAACCTGCCATGGAGGTGGGCTGGGGAAGGGGGAGGGAACCGGGGACGTTGGTGGTGGGAGATGGGCACTGGTGGAGGGACGGGTGCTGGAACACTGTATGACAAAAACCCAAATATTAACTTTTTAATTGTATATCTTTTTATTTGTATATCTCACGGTGGTATAATAAATTACTTTAAAAAAATAAATAAAAAAAAAGAAGTGATCCCTGAGCACAGAGCCAGAACTAAGTCCCGAGCACTGCTTGGTGTGATCCAAAATAGGAAGGAAGGAAGAAGGAAGGAAAGAAGGAAAAAAAAAAAGAAGGAGAGGAAGGAAGGAAGGAAGGAAGGAAGGAAGGAAGGGAGGGAGGGAGGGAGGGAGGGAGGGAGGGAGGGAGGGAGGGGAGGGAGGGAGGGGAGGGAGGGAGGAAGGAAGGAAGGAAGGAAGGAAGGAAGGAAGGAAGGAAGGAAGGAAGGAAGGAAGGAAACTCTTAAGCACTAAGGCTTTGTGCAGAAAGCAGTATTTGTGCTTATCACTCCCTGTGCTTTTGGTATGAGAATCTTGATATAAAACCACCTGCTGACGGAAAGTTAGGCACAGACATTGTGTAAATTGAAGGCCCACTTCAAAGGCAGATGTATTTGATAAATGAAAAGCCTATGAAACTAGAAGCCAAGATCCTTTACTCACAGTGTAGCATACCCCATGCTAAATGTTATGCCTCTGTGCTTCTTTTCAGCATTAAGAAAATACACCCCATACTACACCTGTTTCCCCTGGGATAAATGGGGTACTTCCAAGAAAGGTCACCAAAGATTCCTTTCTGTGTGCATTTGAATTTCTTTGGAAATTCCTTAAACAGTAGGATTCTGTATTGCTTTTTTAAAAATATTTTATTATACCACCGTGAGATACACAATCACAAAGATACACAATTAAAAAGTTCATACCTGGATTTTGGTCATACAGTGTTCCAGCACCCATCCCTCCACCAGTGCCCATCTCCCACCACCAATTACCCGGTTCCCTCCCCCTCCCCAGCCCACCTCCATGGCAGGTTCCCCCATTTCTTTCCCTTTCTCTCTCTCCCTTCCTTCCCTCCAGACTATGGACAACAGAACATACATTAAAGGGTTGTCATGTGTATCCTTTTTGCCTGTATTTAATGCTCAGTTCTAGGTTGGCACTAGTACCCTCGACAATTGTCAGCACACTGTTCCATTCTCTGTCCTACCCAGCCTCTGACTCCCACACATTTGCGACAATTTCCACCCTTGACAAGACCTCCTGATACAAGGTCATGTTTCACTTGACCTTGGATATTGGCATCACAATATGCACATATATATTTATGCCATGCAAATAAATGCAGTCATTCTGTATCTGTCTCTCTCCTTCTGGCTAATTTCACTCAACATAATCTTCTCCATGTGCATCCATTTATAGGCAAATTTTATAACTTCATTTTTCCAAACAGCTGCATAGTATTCCATTGTGTAGATGTACCAAAGCTTCTTTATCCAGTCATTGATTCTAGGACACTCTGGTTGCTTCCAGATTCTGGCTATTGTGAATAATGCTGCTATGAACATAAAAGTAGGGATGGTGTTTCCACTGCTGCATTTTTTGGTTTCCCAGAGTATATTCCCAGGAGTGGTATGGCTGGGTCAAATGGAAGTTCAATTTCTAGTCTTTGGAGGAATGTCCATATTGTTTTCCAGAAAGGCTGTACCAGCTGGCATTCCCACCAACAATGGATGAGTGTCCCCTTTTCCCCACATCCACGCCAGCACAAAAGATCAAGTTGTTCTTGATCTTTTGAATATGTGCCAAGTCTCTGTGGTGTAAAATGATATCTCATTGTTGTTTTGATTTGCATCTCTCTGATGATTAGTGATGATGAGCATTTTTTCATGTTTTTGGCCATTCGAATTTCTTCCTTGTTGAAGTTTCTTTTCCGTTTCTTCTCCCCATTTTTTGATGGGGTTGTTTGTTTTCTTCTTGTAAAGTTCTACCAGTGCCTGATATATCCTGGATATTAACCCCTTATCAGATGGGTATTGGGTGAATATTCTTTCCCATTCTGTGGACTGCCTTTGTATCTTAGTCACTGTTTCTTTTGAGGTGCAGAAACTTTTTAGTTTCATGTAGTCCCATATGTTTATCTTTTCTTCTAGTTGCTTTGTTAGTGATGTTTCACCTTTGAAGATGCCTTTAGCTTCAATGTCGTGGAGGGTTTTTCCTATATTTTCTTCAATGTACTTTATGGATTCAAGTCTGATATTGAGATCTTTAATCCATTTTGATCTGGTTTTTGTGCATGGTGTTAGACACAGGTCCAAATTCATTTTTTTACATGTCGCTGCCCAGTTTCCCCCAACACTACTTGTTGAAGAGGCTTTCCTTACTCCATTTTGGACTCTTTGCACCTTTATCAAAGATTAAATTGATCATGTGTTTGAGGTTGGATGTCAGGATACTCAATTCTATACCATAGGTCCACAGGTATGTTTTTATTCCAATACCATGCTGTTTTAATTACTACTGCCTTGTAGTACAGTTTCTTTACCTTCCACCTCCCTCTGGGACTAACCATACTGCTCAGTTTAAAATATCAAATTGTTGTGAAAATGAAATAAGCCTAAGTTTCCTGTTCTTTTATTCTATCAGGTAAGTTTGGAGGAATATACTTCAATAAGAGGACACAAGTTTTACCCTCACAGGGGACAGAGGAATCATGGATGAAGACGGTTACTTCTGGTGGACTGGTAAAACCAACAACATGTATACATCAGGGCCAGAGACGGAGAAAGTTTAAGGTTCTCCTTCTAAAGCTTGGAACCTTTGGGAATTTGGGGTGGGCAGGAGACTTTGTTTCTCCAGTACCCCAGAAACAGGTATTAGAAAAAAATTGGAAAATTAATGCAAGCAAATAAAAATTATTCCCAGTCTTGTATTCCTGACGTGTGTGTGTCTGATGATTCATTGCCGGGCCCAGTGATGTGGTACTCTGGGTCCAATAGGACTGGCGGTCACCAGGGTTACAGCTGGTGGTTCTGGAGGGGATCACGTAGATCTGGGAATCGAACTTGGGCCTTGTACATCCTAGGCATGAGCTCCAGTATGAGCTATTACCCTGGGATTTTTCCCAAGATAGATTAATGATTGGCAATCACCAGTGGCTGGGTTTGGAATGTGGGATGTTGACACCCCTGGGATCTAGACAACTAATGATAATGGTAATGATGGAATCTAGGCAAATAATCATAATAATAGTAATGGAATCTAGGCAAATGACTGATTGTTGATTGCGATGGAACTAGATAATTTTGTTTCTGCTTATACCAATCTCCCATGTGATCACGAACATGACCTTTGGCCTCCCATTTACTGCCTGCCTTCATCCTGCATGTATCACATCCCATTGATTCTGAATTAGTCTACAGTGCCACCAGCCTGTAGGCATAGTCTGTTGATCATCAGCCACAGACTGCATCAGAATTGGCTCCGTGTACCCAGGTTACCAGATACTGGCAGACAGTATCACGTATACACACACCTAGCTGCTATGTGGTCAAAAATTGCTTGCAGTGGTGGAGATGACAGGCAGTACAGCAGCTAGCTTCAAATAGCAGACTGATAGCAGAACTGATCCCAGGAAAATGGAAGAATGGGGATTTGAATTTCTGACCAAACACTTGGAAGGCAGGTTGCTCCAAGCCCCTGGGTCCCAAGAAACTAAAATATGGGGAGATTATTCTTACACTTTAAATGTAGGCAAAAAAAAATTCTTAAAGCACAAGAAACAATAGCTTTAAAATAAAAAAAATAAATTAGACTATCAAAGTTTTTTAAACAACTGCTATCACATCATTTAAAAAATTGACAGCCATTTAAGAAAAATTGAATAGTCATTTAAAAAAAATTGAATCATAACAGAGGAGTGATCCCTGAGCACAGAGTAAGTAATAAGCTCAGAGCACTGCCAGCTGAGGTCCAAAAGTTAAAAAAAAAGAAAAAGAAAAGAATCACCAGAGAAGCTCTTATATAAAAATATTCTTATATATTTAACATATATACATTTTATAGATTCAAATATATAAATATAAATACCACCCAGGCACACCTTCTGGCGCCTGCTGTACTATTGCTCTGTGCCAAAAACTAATTTTTAAGTACCTTTTTTTAAAAAAATCCCTGGATTGAGTCTCCTCTTATAGAGAACTAATTTAATTAGTTCCTGGTGTTTTAAACACAGTATTTCCAGAAATTCTCTTGGACTTCTGAGTATCTAAGGTTCACATTCTAATATTATGACTTCAGAAAGTCTGGAGTAATAAGACTATATATAAATGGAAAATATAAGTGAATGCAGACAATGAATGAAAACTGATAAGCTGAAGGATCATGTTAAAAAGAAGTGCATTGGGAAAAATCCCAGGAACATCCACAAAAAGTGCGCAGAGCCCGTAGACCCTTCCGCAGGACATCTCCCTCCCTTCCAGCTCCAGCAACTGTCTCCCCCCCCAATTAGGTGTGTGACCTATAGTGCGGCCCGTGGAACCACCCACCCATATTCCAAAATTCAAAACCGTGAGGATGCATTAGCATCTGTGTGAACTATTTAGTATTTATCTTACATGAGCTACCAGTGATCATACGTCCCTACATTCCTTGCCACCGACAACAAACTCTGCAAACAACCCAGATACCTACTAACTGTTCTATTAGCCACTTGCAACCTACAATAATCGTAATGATAAAGCAACAAGGAACTCCATCACTAGCCCAGATGAGCCGAGCAAAAATGATGAGCTATATAACCTCTGATAAGAAATTTCAGAAGGAATTGTTAAGGATGCATAAGGAACTAAAAAAAAACAATGAAACACAAAATCAATAAAATACAAGAGGACATGAGAGCAGAAGTGATGAAAATGCAGACCAAAATACAAGCAGAAATGACAGATATTAAAAATGTGGTAGAGTCACCACTGAATATACACAAAGAGACTTAAGTGATAAACTCTAAATATCTGCAGGGGCTAGCCACAATGTGAAAAATAAGAGGGAGAGAGATGCAGAGACAGAGAGAGATAGAGAGAGAGAAAGAGAGGAAACTGGGGTACCTGCTATTAAGGTGGGTAGGGGGATGGGAGGGGGAGGGGTACATTGGTGGTGGAAATGGGGCACTGGTGGAGGGATGGGTGCTGGAATACTGTATTACCAAGAACCAATTATGAACACCTTTGTAATTGTATGTTTCACGGTGGTATAATAAAAAAATTTAAAAAAAATAAAAAAATAAAAAAATAAAAATGTGGTAGTGAAATGAAAAACACACTGGAAGGCCTACACAACAGAGTAACAACTGCTGAAGAAAGAATTAGTGATCTCCCAAGATTAGGTCCAAAGATTCTCTAGACAACAGCAGAAGATGGGGAAAAAAAATCTCACAATTAATGAATAGACAACAAGAGATAATCGGGATGAAGTCAAAAAGGAATAACAAGGATCATTGGGGTTCCAAAAGGGAAAGAAGAAAACCCTGATGAGGAAGCAACTGTCAAAACCATCATCGCTGAGAAGTTCCTGGAACTAAAGAATGATTGCGCCCAGATTCAGAAGGCCTGAAGGGTACCAGCTAAAAGAAATGCAAATAAGAATATTCCAAGACACATACTAACTAGAATGACAAAAACCATAGAGATAGAATCCTGAAAGTGGCAAGATCCAAGAAGAAAATCACATACAAAGGAGCATCCCTAAGATTTACAGACGACTTCAGAAGAAACACTCCGAGGTCGAAGACAATGGTGGAATATTGTGAAAAGACTCAATGAAATGAAGGCCTCACCAAGAATTCTTTACCCAGCTAGACTCATGTTGGAGGACAGGTTTATCTAACCTGGGAGCTTTGTTGTTTTGCCCACTCCCAGGTTAATCTATTTAAGTCAAGGTTCATTCTAATGAAACCTCTCTTCTATGTAAACACTGCTAGAGGGTGTGGCAGTTACAGAAGTCACCTTGATTGAATAACTTCTGACTTATACATCTACTAAGACTTCTATGTTTTCTAGATTGGGCACAGTTCCTCTTTATACCCACTGCACCCAGCGTGGGACAGTTAGAATTTACCAGGAGACTACCACCCTGGCTATGCAGAGACTATAGGAAGACTATAGGAAGGATCATACTAGTTTGCTCTAAGCAGGCGACTGTGACCCTTTCAGTACAGGAGAACAAGATACTCAGAATCACCCTGGTGCAGATAATAATAAGGACCTGTGGGTACCATCTAGATTACATGAAGCTCATGAAGTTAAGACGTATTACTTTATATCAGCCCCTCTCTCTCTCCAGTGTTTTACATAAGGTAGAAAGGATTAGACCTTGGCATCACTGTATCACTGTCTTCCCGTTCATCATCGATTTGCTCGGCCGGCCCCAGTAATATCTCCATATGTCCTGTCTCATGCTAGTAGAGCCCAAGGCATCTGCTTGCTCCAGGAACATAAAGAGCCTCAATCCATTCCGAATGAGGCCTATAATTGTTACTGGTATTTGGCATATATATCAAATACAACACGGGTAGCTTGCCAGGCTCTGCCGTGCAGATAGCATAGTCTTGTAGGCATCTCTAAGTCCAGCATTTATTGAAGAACCGCGCAGCGCCGCTTGCCGCGGCGGAGCCGGGCGCTGATAGGCTGGTCTGCTGGGTGGAGGTCTGACGAGAGAGAAGTCCGGATGTGGAAAGTGGAGGCCCTCATGGAGTGGAGGGTCGTCTGGCTTGTTGCGAGGCTCTGCTGGGATGGTGGGCCACGGCTAGAACCCACCATCCCTCCCGGGCGCCTCGTGAGCGGCTGGTCACAGGGAGAGCCAGTAGCAGCTCTGCCCCATGTCCTTGGCATAACCTTTGTTTATACCTGCAATAGGGGTGTGGCACTACACTCTGTTTAGAGTTCTTTGTTGACATGACCCTCCCGATTGGATTACGTTGGTGTATATCAGGGGCTGACTTGAGGCCCCTTCACTTTTACCTTTTGGGCCTTTTAGCTTTCAGCTTTTGGCTCCTCAGCCTTTTGGGCCTTTTGGCTTTTGGCTCTTTGGCCTTTTGCTCCTTCTTCTGGGTAGGACTCAGCTCGGGTGAGATCCTCTCTCTTTGGTGGGAGACTTAGACTCTTTTGTATGGTCTAAGTTCGGACCAGAGCTAAAGTTTGTTCATTATATTGGAGTGCTGTGGAAGAGCTTTTGTACTATTAAAAGCCTTTTTGGAACTGCACTGGACTCATGAGTTTTCATCTGTTCTCCCGGCGTCCTCGGAGGTAGAAGAGAACTTCTGTCCTGACACTGTCGGGGACCCGGTGGCGTTCCCAACAGACTCACATTCAGATTTGAAGGAAAGATACACAACTTAATGGATAAGCAACAGCTCAGGAACTTCATAGACTCAAAATCAACTTTAAAAGGTCTGAAGAATGGGGCCAGAGTGATAGCCCAGCGGGTAGGGGCGTTTGCCTTGCACGCGGCCGGCCTGTGCCGGCCAGGTTCGACCCCCAGGCGTCCCATATGGTCCCCCACGCACCGCCAGGAGTGATTCCTGGTGCAGAGCCAGGAGAAACCCCTGAGCATTGCCGGGTGTGACCCAAAAAGCAAAAAAAAAAAAAAAAAAAAAAAAGAATTTAAAAAAAAAGGTCTGAAGAAGCTTCTGTAAGATAAGACAAAACCCAAAAGCAAAACAAGTTTAAACAGAAAGATAACACAAAATCCCATGACAATGATATCTCTCAATGTCAACAGTCTGAAAGCACCAATTAAAAGACACAGTGTGGCAAAATGGATTAAAAAACTGAATCCAACATTCTGCTGCCTACAAGAAACACATCTGAGCAAACACAGACTCAAAGGCTGGAACAATCCTCCATGCAAATAACTCCTCCAAGACGTTAGGCTGAAAGGTTAGAAAGGCCATTTCTTAATAATTAAGGGATAGGTATATCAGGAAGAAATTACACTACTAAACATATATGCACCCAACAAAAAATACTTAAAACAACTGCAAATAGATTTCAAAGAAGACATTGACAGTAACACAATAGTAGTTGGAGATTTCAACACTGCTTTATCAACTCTTGATAGATTGACAAGACTGAAACTCACCAAGGAAATACTGACCCTGAAGGAAGAAATTAAAGAAATAGGGCTGGTTGATATATACAGGGGTTTTCATCCCCAAAAAAGCCGAATACACATTTTTCTCAAGTGCACATGGAACATTCTCCAAGATATAACACATGCTAAGCCATAAATCATACCTCAATAAAATAAAAAAGATAGAAATTATGTCAACTTTTTTTCAGACCATGATGCGCTGAAAATGGAAGTTAACCACACACAGAAACAGGGAGTCAAACCAAACACCTGGAAACTGAACAGCTCACTGCTGAACAACCAGTGGGTCACTGAAGAAATCAAGAGGAAAGCCAAAGATTCCTGGAAACAAATACAAATGAAGACACCAACTATCAGAACTTGTGAACCCAGTGAACGCAGTCTTAAGAGGAAAGTTCATACACCAGGTATGTGTATGACCAACAAAATGAGCCCAACCAAGGCAGAAAGAACGAAATAATAAAAACTTAGAAAAATCAGCGAGCTGGAAACCCAAAAATCTATCCAAAATATTAATGAATCCAAGAGCTGGTTCTTTGAAAAAATAAACAAGATTGACAAACGAGTTGCAACACTTGTAAGGAAAGGGAAAGAGAGAACCTAAATAAATAGATTCAGAAATAAAAAGGTGGACATCATAACTGAAACCACAGAAATCCAAAAGATCATCAGAGATTACTTTGAGAGTCTATGTGCAATGAAACATGAGTACCTGGAAGAAATGCATAAATTCCTGAAGTCCAATAACAGCTGAAACAAGAAGACCTGCAATACCTGAATAAGCCTATCACCATCAAGGAAATTGAAACTAATTAAAAGTCTGCCCAAACACAAAAGCTCAGGTCCAGACGGATTCACTAGTGAATACTTCCAAACCTTTAAGGAGGACCTACTACCAGTCCTTTTCAAGCTCTTCCAGGAAATAGAAGAAACAGAAACACTCTCAAATAGCTTCTACAAGGCACATATCACTCTGATACCCAAAGAAGACAGATGTCACACAAAAAAGAAAAACTACAGACCAATCTCCCTGATGAACACAGATGCTAAGATCTTCAACAAAATAGTAGCAACAGAATCCAAAGACTCATCAAAAGATTATACATCATGACCAAGTAGGATTTGTCCCAGGAATGCAAGGATGATTTAACATTCACAAGTCAATTACCATAATACATCATATCAATAAGAGAAAAATAAAAACCATATTATTGTATCAATAGATGCAGAGAAAGCATTTGACAAGATCCAATACCCGTTCATGATTAAAATCCTCCATAAAATGGGAATTGAAGGAACCTTCCTCATATAGTCAAAGCCATCTACCAAAAGCCCACAGCGAGTATCATTCTCAATGGGGAAAAACTGAAAGTCTTCTTCCTAAGTACACAGACAAGACAAGGCTGCCCACTCTCACAACTTCTATTCAATATAGTACTCGAAGTACTTGCCATAGCAATCAGAGAAGAAAAGGACATTAAGGACATCCAGATAGGCAAGGAAAGAGTCAAGCCATCACTATTTACGGATGACATATTATACCTAGAGAACCTTAAACTCTCTACCAAAAAGCACCTAGAAACAATAAATACCTATAGTAGAGTGGCAGGGTACAAAATCAATACCCAAAAGTCAGTGGCTTTCCTATATACAAATAATGAAAGAGAAGAAATGGATATTAGGAAAACTATCCCATTCACAATTGTGCCACATAAAATCAAATACCTAGGAATCAGCTTAACCAAGAGTAAAAGGACCTGTACAAAGATAACTACAAAACACTGCTTCAGGAAATAAAAGAGGACACGAGGCAATGGAAACATATTCCATGCTCATCATGGATCGGGATAATCAACATTGTTAAAATGGTAATACTCCCTAGAGCTTTATACAGATTCAATGCTGTCGCTATAAGGATACCCATGACATTCTTCAAAGAAATTGTCCAAGCACTCCTGAAATTTGTATGGAATAATAACCCCCACGGAGAGCTAAAGCAATCCTTAAGAAAAAGAAGATGGGAGGCATCACCTTTCTCAACCTCAAACTGTATTGCAAAGCAGTAGTAATTAAAGCAGCATGGTATTGGAATAAAAACAGACCTGTGGCCTATGGAATAGAGTTGAGTATCCCGGCACCCATTCTCAAATATATGATCATTTAATCTTTGATAAAAGAGCAAAAAGTATGAAATGGAGCAAGAAAAGCTTCTTCAATAAGTGTGCTGGGAAAACTGGGCGGCTACATGTAAAAGCATGAATTTGTTTAACACTATGAACAAAAGTCAGATTAAAATTGGATTAAAGATCTCAATATCAGACCTGAATCCATGAAGTACGTCAAAGAAAATATAGGAAAAACCCTCCATGACATTGAAGCTAAAGGCATCTTCATAGATGAAACACCACTAACAAAGCCACTGGAAGCGAGGATAAACATATGTGACTACATGAAACTAAAAAGCGTCTTCATCTCAAAAACATCAATGACCAAGATACAAAAACAGTCCACAGAATGGGAAATAATATTTATCCAATAGCCATCTTATAAGGGGTTAATATCCAGGATATATCAGGCACCAGAAGAACTATACAAGAAAACAGTCAACCCCATCAAAAAATGGGAAGAGGAAATGAACAGAAACTTTGACAAGGAAGAAATTCAAATGGCCAAAGACATATGAAAAAAAATGCTCATCATCATTAATCATCAGAGAGATGCAAATCAAACCAACAATGAGATATAATCTCACACCACAGAGACTGGCACATATTCAAAAGAGCAAGAACAACAAGCGTTGGCGTGGATGCAGGAAAAAGGGGACACTCATCCATTGTTGGTGGGAGTATCAACTAGTACAGTCTGTTTGGAAAACAATATGAATATTCCTCCAAAGACTAGAAGTGAGCTCCCATTTGACCCTGCCATACCACTCCTGGGAATATACTCTGGGAGGCAAAAACACACAGCAGAAACACCACCTGCAGTTTTATTTTCATAGCAGCACTATTCACAATAGCCAGAATCTGGAAACAACCAGAGTGCCCGAGAACCGATGACTAAATAAAGAAACTGTGGTTCATCTACACAGTGGAATACTATGAAGCTGTTAGGAAAAAATGAAGTTATGAAATTTGCCTATAAATAGATGAACATGAAGAGGATCATACTGAGTGAAATTAGCCAGAGTGAAAAGGACAGATATAGAATGACCGCATTTATTTGCAGGATATAAAAAAATAGCATGATACCAATATCCAAGCCTGACAAAACATGGATCAGGAGGTCTTGTCAGTGGGTAGAACCTATTGCAAATGTGTGGGAGTCAGAGGTTAGGCAATACAGAGAAGAGAACTGTGTACTAAGAATTATTGTAAATGATAATACCATCATAGAACTGAGCATTGAAAGTAGGCAAAAGGATATGCATGATAATCTCTAGCTGTATGTATTGCAAGTCACAGTGTGTAAAAAGGAGGGAGAGAGAGAGAGAGAGAGAGAGAGAGAAAGAGAGAGAGAAGTGAAAATTGCCTGCCATATCAAGTGAAACATATATCAGGAGGTCTTGTCAAAGGTGGAAATTATCACAAACTGGCTGTTGTGAATAGGAAAGTGCACTTCTTTTTTTTAAAATTTTTTTAAAAATTTAAAAATCTTTAATCCTGTAATTTATTATTAATTTAAATTAATAAGGATTAATTTCAGCACTAATGAGGGTTAATAAGGATTATTAATAAGGATTAATAAGGATTATTAATTTAAATTTTAATTTTAAAATTTTTTAAATTGGATCTTTAATCCAATTTGATCTGATTGAGTCAGAGGCTAGGTAAGACAGAAAATGGAACAGTGTGCTAATAATTGTCGAGGGTACTAATACCAACCTAGAACTGAGCATTAAATACAGTCAAAAGGATACACATGACAACCCTTTAATGTATGTTCTGTAATCCATAGTCTGGAAGGGAAGGAAAAGAGAAAGAGAGAGAAAAGGGAAAGAAATAAAGAACCTGCCATGGAGGAGGGGCTGGGGGAGGGGGAGGGAACCGGGGACGTTGGTGGTGGGAGATGGGCACTGGTGGTGGGATGGGTGCTGGAACACTGTATGACCAAAACCCAAATATGAACTTTTTAATTGTATATCTTTGTAATTGTAAAAAAAAAACTTAATAAAAAATTAAAAATAAAAAAAAAAGAAAAGAAAATTGCCTGCCATAGATGCAGGCTGGGGAGAGAAGAAATCAGGGGACATTGGTGGTGGGAAATGGGCACAGGTAGAGGGATGGGTGCTGGAACACTGTATGACTGAAACCCAAGTATGAACACTTTTTAACTATATCTAATGGTGGTATAATAAAAAATTTTGAAAAAAGAAGTGCACTTTCCTATTCACAACAGCCAGACTCTGGAAACAACTTGAGTGCCCTAGAACAGACAACTGGATAAAGAAACTATGGTACATCTACACAATGGAATAATATGAAGACGTAAGGAAAAATGAAATAATGATTTTTTTCTACAAATGGGTAGACAGGGAGAGTATTATGCTGAGTGAAATTAGAAGGAGAAAGACAGGTAAAGAATGACTGTACTCATTTATTCATTTGTGGGCTATATATATGTGTATATATACATACACACATATATATGTATATATATGCATGTATATACATACATATATATATATATATAAGAGAGAGAGATAGGGAGGGAGGAGAGAGAGGGAGAGACTCATATCCAAGGCCAGGCAAAATACGTGTCAGGAAGACTTGTTAACGTTTGGAATATACCACAAATGTGTGGGGGACAGAGGTTAAGTAAGATAGAGAAGGAACCAGTTTGCCAACAATAGTTAGAAATGGTAACGCTAGACTAGAACTGAGTATTGAAAGTAGGTAAAGGGATATACACGATAACCCTTCAGTGAAAAGTACTGCAAACCACAACGTGCAAAAGAAGACAGAAGAAAAGTGTCTGCCATATTGGCAGGTGAGGTTGGGGCAAGGGAAGCTGGGGACATAGGTGGTAGAAAATGTACATTTGTGGAGGAATGGGGGTTGGAACACTATGACTGAAACTCTATCATGAACAGTTTTGTAATTGTCTATCTCACAATGATATAATAAAATTTTAAAAAAGAAGTGTACTTTCAAGAACATTCCCCCACTGTGGGGTTTAGTCAAGCAGACAACATAATACTACTGTAAGTAAAATTATAATAAAACAAAATAAAATTAAAAGAACATTTCCCCATTGAGACATTTGAGAAGTCTTAATTACCAGACCTCATGAGAACATAAAAACATTGTCTTGCTAAAAAACTGAGCCCAAGAGGCACCAACTAATGAAATGTCAAGCAAGGGCTTTCTAGCTACCACAACACTGTGTACTGTGTGCCTAAATTGCATGATCAGCACTGTTCTACAGGATCTCGTTTATCTTCAGGACAATTTTATTCTATGAAATACACTTAAACCACTAAAATGGTTTAGATGTGATCACTCTGATCATGAAAAGGGCAAGTGTTTTACACAATGCCATACAACTCTTAAGTGACAGAGTTGAAATTTGAAATCAGGCCTTTCTGGTTCCAAATTTTTATGATTGTATTCACTGTACCGTAAGATCTAGTTTGCTGAGATTACAAAATGGTCAGTCTGATTTTTTTTAACTTTTTACTGAGTTCTGTTATAAAAGACTGCCAGATAGAAGTAAAATATTCTAACAAAACAACAGTTGAGGAAGGCATAGCCCAGCTACCCTGCACCCTGAATAACGTTAGGATATTTATGCACTTCAGCTAACTGAAAAAGGGTGTAATCTATTTCTGTTATATTGAAGGGTTTTCTCTCTCCCCTACTCTCTAAGCAAAGTTATTTTGTTTCACTGTCAAAAACTGTCCATTGAAACTTAAAGTCTATATATCCATGAAGAACATTTCATTTAAATCAACACACATACATATGCACATTTATCTATATAACAAGGCAGATGATGATGAGAAAAACAAAATAAAAGTAGCGTTTAGATCACAAATACTTCTTTGTGTGTAGAAGTAAATTCACGTGTGAATTCATATTAGAATGGAAATTCATATGTGAGCCGAATAAGAGCAAAACTAAGACATTATATACATTACTGTGCGGAAAGAAGAGACACAGCAATTCATCCAACACTGACCAAGAAAGCCGGTGTGTGCATACATTATCCAAAGTTCCAAAGTCAGAATAGCGATGAGAACAGGCAAAAATCCTTCTTTTCATAAAATGTCTATTCCAAACAGAAGAGCTATGCTAATGACATAATTCAAAAGCCTGTAATTATTCCAGTATAAATTCCATTTCTCACTGGTGAAGCATCCAGCTGAGTAAATGAGAAGTGTGGAAAGCCAATAAGCAGCCTGTACTCTGGTTGGGGCAAGAATATGTCAACATTTTGGGTCAAGTCTGAAGCAATCAATATGTACAGTAATATAACCTATACCATCTGGGGCCCTGAAATACAGGTCATTAATTTAGATTAAGCTCTTAAATACTGGTTTTCTATTTCCCTTCATCAGAAACAACAGTCCTTTCTTCTTCTGGCTGCACCTGGGGCCCTGCCCACCTGGGGTCCTGGACTTAGAGAAAGAAGTGGAGTTGATGTTTTGATCTGGCATCTAATGTTCCCTTCAATCCTGGAGAACTGAAGCTTTGAGTACTATCTCAGAATATGCTTTCCCTAGGATGATCTTGCTCAGGACAGAAATTTCTAGAGATAGATCTTGAAGGTAATATCATCTTTGGCTCTGAGTCTATAATTGCTAAGAAAATTATCAGCTATTGACTAATATTCATTCAGAACTAAGAGGTATAAAGACAGTAACAGCCCCACCAGGCCTTTTATTCTAATAACTGTGTGTGTGAGAGAGAGACAGAGATAGAGAGAGAGAGAGAGACAAGAGGCAAAGTGCCTGCCATAGAGGCAGGCTGGGGGAGAGGGAGAGAATCAGGGGACATTGGTGGTGGAAAGTGGGCACTGGTGGAAGGATGGCTGCTGGAACACTGAGTGACTGAATATATTTACAGTGGTATAATAAAATTAAAAACTAAATTTAAAAATAAATTAAAAAAAATAAAGAGTAAATATACCTTAAATGATCCTAGTTTTCAAGCATATACAGATATGTTTAGACACAGAAGCTGAGTAACAAAAGCATAATATTCTTCATGATATGAGATTGAGCACTGCTGCTCAAATACCACAGGCTCTGCTCTTAAATATGTGAAGCACGACAACAGATGGTGGCTGATGAACTGGTCATCTCGTGCTATTGTCACTGAAAGGAAACCAGTACACTTTGAAAGAATGACTGATTTTAAAAACTAGAGAAACTGAACCAGTGATATCTTTTTTTTTTTTTTTTTTTTTTTTGCTTTTTGGGTCACACCCGGCGATGCTCAGGGGTTACTCCTGGCTCTGCACTCAGGAATTACTCCTGGCTGTGCTCGGGGGACCATATGGGATGCCGAGGATCGAACCCGGGCCAACACAGGCCGGCCGCGCAAGGCAAACGCCTTACCCGCTGGGCTATCGCTCCGCCCACCAGTGATATCTTAATGTGCCAGAAAGCAAACAGTGAAAATAATGAAAAATTACAAAAACATTTGAGAGACCCGGTGGTTGAGCACTTACCTTGCAGGTATGAGATCAGGGGTTCAAAACCCCAAACCCCCTACATGATCCCTATGGCACCCATATACGACATCCAGTACAAAACAAAGTGAGTGATCTCCAGAGCACTGCAACCAGGTGTGTGTGACACAATTGATTCCTGGTTCTGTGCTCAGAGATCATTTCTGGAGGACTCAGGAGACCATATGGGGTACTGGGGATCGAATCCAAGTAGATCACATGCAAGGGAAGCACCCTACCCACTGTACTATTGTTCCAGATCCTCTAAGTGATTTCTTAACATGAGTTCCAGCTTTCTCACTTATAAAATAATAGTACAGGTGGTATCTTCTTCATAGAATTACATGATCATAGAATTACTTGAAAGATTTTGTGTGAGGGCATTACAAGAAATTATTTTACTACTACATGTAAAGGATCGTTGTTTCCAAATGAAATAGATTTTTCAGGATTCTTATACTCTGAGTTTCAGGAATAATTTGCCTAAAGAAGCCTCAAGAGTGAGTCAACATTCTCCATTGCTGATCGAAGAGGTGACCTGAAAGTTCAGTGTAGATTTCCTACTCTGCTGTGATTCACAAACTCTCCCCTTGAAACCTATGCTGGTTTGTAATTACCGAGTTCCTCTCTCATCAGGGATGGAGTGTGCTCCCCAAAGACCCAACTAATGGTCCAAGCTGTATGTCCATATACTCCCCAAGGTCTCAAGCATAACAAAGCCCCTGATGTTTATCATCACTAGAAGAAATATTGATCCTTCCCCAAAAAAAAATAAAACATTAGAAGGCCAGTAGTAATCCAATAGCATTGACTTGTTTTCGTGCCTTCCTTATTTTGACAAGAGGCTCTCTAGGACATCTGTATAACCAATGAAGAAAGCATTGAATATATACTGCCCCAACTAGGAGGAAGTATACAGCTCTTACAATCCAAATGAATTGGGGACAGAGAAATAGTTCAGCAGGTAAGGAGCTTGCTTGTACACTGCAGACCCGGTTTGAGCCCTGGCATGCCAAAAGGTCCAGGAGAGATTCCCGAGTGCAGAGTCAGGAGTAACCCTTGAGCATCACCAGGTGTGGCTCAAAAACAAAAAACAAACAAAAAATCCAAATGAATCATTCAAAGAGCTTGATGATGCTCAGAGAGGCAACTAGATCCTAAATGATCATGATTAGACCACTCTGCCCCCCTTTTTATTGCTTTTGGGGTCACACCCGGCGATGCTCAGGGATTAGTTCTAGCTCTGCACTCAGGAACTACTCCTGGCGGTGCTCGGGGGATCATATGGGATGTCCGGGATCGAATCCGGGGTTGGCAGCGTGCAAGGTAAACGCCCTACCCGCTGTGCTATCACTCCACCCCCAATTTTCTTACTTAAAGAACTAAGAAAATAAGAGACTAATGGAATTCAGAAATATATTGTCGAGGAATTAGTGACTTTTAAATTCATGACATCCCTGAGAAAGAAAATTAAAAACTGTTTTATAACCCAACTCCTGGACCTGAGACTGGTATATAAAAAGCATTAAGTGAGGCAGAGATCTCTGATTGTCCAGTCACCAGTTATTAGATAGAATATTCTTTGTCTCAATGATGTCACTAAGCATGCTGGTTCTTTCTTTTTATTTATATATGTATTTACCTACTTATTTATTTATCTATTTATTTGCTTTTTTTTTTTTGGTTTGTTTCTGGGCCACACCCAGCAATGCTCAGGGGTAAATCCTGGTTCTGCACTCAGGAATCACAGCTAACAGTGCTCAGGGGACCATATGGGATGTCGGGAATTAAACCTGGGTGGACCATGTACAAGGCAAAAGCTGCTGTGCTATTGCTCTGGCCCCACAAGTTCTTTCTTGATTCCACCTTTCTTGACCCTCTCCTTCTTCTATTCAATGGTCTTGTGTTTGACACTTAACCCAACATGAAATTTTATACCAAATGTTCTGTTTATAAGCAGCATGAAATTCAAAAGTGGAATAGAAATAAAATTATATCTTCATATCTGAGAGTGTAACTATACCCCTTATGCTCACATGAAACAGTTTGTAAATGTGTCTGATTATATAGAAACACAGATGTCCATGGATAGTTTAGGAAAACATAGGGAATAAATAAAAGTCACATAATCTATCCATATACATTATATTTTAGTTTTCTTCCAAGTATTTTTATTAACCTCCATATTGCTTCACATAATTAGGATCATATTGTGCCAGATAAAGCCAAATAAATTCAAATTTATAGAGATCCAACACAAAGCAAGACATACAACATAATGATGTACATAGTAGCACATCAATTATTTTCTTAATATGAAGGAAGAGTCTTGAAAGGTGTGCTGGAGTAGACTCTGAACTGCTTGCCAAAGACAAATTTATGTATCACTTTACAGTCTGTGTTCAGGTGCCACCTTAAGGTGAAAAAAAATAATTCATAAAAAAGTTTAAAAAAAGAAAAAAGAAGTCATGAAATGAGAGTCGGAGTGACAGTTCAGCGGGTAGGGCATTTGCCTTGCAGTTTACTCTGTTTTGATCCCTGACATCCCATATGGTCCCCTGAGCCTAATTCATTCTTTCACCCTGAATATAACTGTGGACTTCATTTATTGCAGGAATAAGGACTTCTCTTCAGCCTTCTGATTATCACATTGGAGTGCTAGAGTGATAGTACAGTGGGGAGGAAGCATCTGCTTTGGACGCAGCCGACCTGTGTTCAATCCTTGACATGCCATATGGTTCCCGAGCACCATCAGGAGTAATTCTTGAGTGCAGAGCCAGGAGTAACCCCTGAGTATCACTGGGTGCAAGCCCCCACTGAATATCATATATAATAAAGATGAATTTGAAGGTGACTTCTATGCTCAACCACATCACAGTCTCCAAGAGGCAATAGTTAAGCATAGACTTCATAAAATACACTAACATTAACAAAGATACAGAGGATTAAAATCTATATTTTTGATACTGCTGTCCTCGGCTTGGCAAAATGAACCAGAAGGACTTGTCAAGGGTTGGAATCTACCACGTAGATGTAGGGAATGGATGGTATAGAGAAGGGACCAGTTTGACAATAATAGTTGGGAATAGTAATGCTGGACTAGAACCAAGTATTGAAGGTATATACATGGCAAAGGTATATACACAATAACCCTTCAATGTCTTGTTTTTCAAAACATAACACACAAAAGAAGACTGAAAGTGAGAGACAGAAGAAAATTGTCTGCCATAGAGGCATGTCAGGGAGCACTGCCGGGGTCCCGACAGTGTCAGGAAGCGAGTTCCCTTCTACCTCCGGCTGGCAGCCAGGTGTAGGCCAAGATGGCTGCCACCACGTGCTGAGGCCCAACAGAGAATGGAGAGGACGGAGAAGCAAAACACCAAGGGAAGCCGAAATGGCAAAAGGGGAAAAAAAGAGGAGAGCTTCTTTCTTCTTGCAGCTTACTTTATAGCTAGAAATCCACCCAAACTCCAAAGCCCAGCCCATTCTGGGTTGGGCTATCTAGAGATAAAAACAGGAAAATAGCTCTATAGACTGTAACAACTTCAGGAGACCATCTGGTTGTTTACAAGGACCCAGAGCTAATTAAAAGCCTCCTAGTAGAGCTGGGAGAAGCTATAAGCTAAATGTAACTTCCCTGGCAGGAAGGATCAAATGCCCTCAGGTAATTTCTCCCAGCACCTCACCTAATATCTTGAGCCAAGAGCTGCCTGGAATTGCCTTTATAGGGTAGTTAAAGGGGTTTCTGAGATGGCATGTCTCTGTACCAAAGACTAATACTAATGCCAGTTAAATATTTCTCCAAGCCTTCACAAGAGTCTCGTCTACTTCACGGTAGTTTTGTATTTTAGTTGCTGTTGGAGGACAGGTTTAGCTAACCTGGGAGTTTTGTTGTTTTGCCTACTCCCAGCTTAATCTTATTTAAGCCAAGGTTCATTTTAATGAAACCTCTCTTCTATGTAAACACTGCTAGAGGGTGTGGCAGTTACAGAAGTTACCTTGATTGAATAACTTCTGACTTATACATCTACTAAGACTTCTATGTTTTCTAGATTGGGCACAGCTCCTCTTTATACCCACTGCACCCAACATGGGACAGTTAGAATTTACCAGGAGACTACCACCCTGGCTATGCAGAGACTATAGGAAGACTATAGGAAGGATCATACTAGTTTGCTCTAAGCAGGCGAGTGTGACCCTTTCAGTACAGGAAAACAAGATACTCAGAATCACCCGGTGCAGATAATAATAAGAAGGACCTTTTGGGTACCATCTAGATTACATGAAGCTCATGAAATTAAGATGTATTACTTTATATCAGCTATCTCTCTCTCCAGTGTTTTACATAAGAGATAATCTCTGGATTAGACCTTGGCATAATCTTTGTTTATACCTGCAATAGGGTGTGGCACTACACTCTGTTTAGAGTTCTTTGTTGCCCCTCCCGGTTGGATTACTTTGGTGTATATAAGGGGGCTGACTTGAGGCCCCTTCACTTTTACCTTTTTACCTTTCAGCTTTGGGCCTCTTAGCTTTCGGCTTTTGGCTTTTTGCTTTTTGGCCTTTTGCTCCATCTTCTGGGTAGGACTCAGCTCGGGTGAGATTCTCTCTCTCTTTGGTGGGAGACTTAGGCTCTTTTGTATGGTCTAAGTTCGGACCAGAGCTAAAGTTTGTTCATTATATTGGAGTGCTGTGGAAGAGCTTTTGTACTATTAAAAGCCTTTTTGGAACTGCACCGAACTCGTGAGTTTTCATCTGTTCTCCGGCGTCCTCGGAGGTAAAAGAGAACCTCTGTCCTGACACTGTCGGGGACCCCGGCGGCGTTCCCCAACAAGTTGCCTTTGAGTTATCAGGGGAGCCATGCTTGCTTGCTTGGAGGCAAACAGCATTTCTCTCTGGTCTAATTACTTAGAGATCCAACGTGGCCAGACAAATATGCTGGTAAGATCTAGCTAGTCCCACGATGATTGTGGTAGCATGAGAGAATATTTATACCAGCCAGTACAGAATACATGGTCAGATAAGACTGCCACATTCAGACTACCCCCTATCTATGAAGTGACCTGCAGGAGGCAATCCAGGGCAGATGCAGAGGCCTAGGCTTTTAGGTGTCCTGCAACAGAGGCAGGTCATGGGGGGTGGTTGGGAGGGAAACGGGGCAAACTGGTGTTGGGAAATGTGCCCTGGTGGAGGGATGAATGTTAGAACACTGTATGACTGAAACCCAATCATGAACAGCTTTATAATGGTCTGCTCCATGGTGATTTTATTAAACAAACAAACAAATAAATAAGATGACTTCCAGGTAATTAATATAGCATCAAGACAGGTACAGTGCTCAGGTAAAGTCCAGAGTTTAATTCATGTTCATCTCTTTTAACCAATGAGTTAAGAGTTGAGATGTGATTCCATTGGCAAGTTTGCCAGGTTAGATCCTATCATATAGACCACAATAATTGAGCAGGCCAATGTCCTAGGCCTCTCAATAAGCTTGTCAGAGGCTCTGATAATAGTTCAATTGAGTAGTACAGCTCTTGATACCATGAACTCCATGGAAGAGAATAATCCGTTAATGTGCTGAGGATTAGCCATTGTTTGGCACTGAACTGTGAGAGGAGATTATTGCTCCGTTTCCTCTTTACCTCCCAGCTGTATGCTATAAATTGCTGTCCCTTTAACCACAGGTTGTCCAGAGAAACGACAACTCTCCTCCCAGGGGATTAGGATCCTTCCAACTGTGCACCAGAGACTCCGTCTATGATGGCATAGATGCCACCCTAAAGAAGTGAGGGAAGGAATAGGGTTTTTTTTTTTTTTCAGATACAGAGTTGAGACTTCATGAAGGAGCTGAAGGCCATCCCGGATCAATAAAACCGTTTTCTGGTAAGGAAAAAGATGCATGCGCTAATACAGAAGTGACTTTAATAGGTGAAAAGTTGTGAGGTGCATTGAAATCTATAAAACAGCAGAAAGAGAAAACTCACTTTATCTTTTTTATAACAAGAGAACTGCAGATGTAACCTCTGATAACTGTCTCTTCGACAAGAAAATGAATCATTCTCCAGCCTTACGAAGATTGGTAGAAATATAGCTGAATCTCTGTTAGCATTTCCTTGCTTTGGTTTTGAAGACAACAAAAGTGGGCTGGAACATGTGTTGCTTGCGATGTGAAAAATCTTGGTAAAATCGCCCTTCTTGGTGTTTCATTCATCTTAAATGAACAATGAAATACCACTCTGCCAGGAGCAACTCCTGAGTACAGAATCGAGGGTAGCCTCCCAGCACTGCCGACTCTGACCAAAAAACAAAAACAAAATTAAACTACCTGCTATGTGTATTGAGAGATTTGAATCAGATATTGCAAGGAAATTTTATCATAATGTTGATACCCTTATTGTTTAAATTTCTCTCTAGTTTTCCTTAAAAATCTCGGGAAAATCACTAGGGCTTTTTGAACCACATAATTCAACTCTTGCAATTTTTAAATATATTGGCATATTGTTAAATGTCTACATATTTCTACAAAGAGAAAATCTTAATATGAAACCATCAATAAGTACACCTAAGATTTAGCTCTGGAATCACACTGACTATCACAGAAGCCCAAGTCAGGAAATGGCTGTTCAGTGCAAAATGGCAGCTCTTTGGAGTTTCACAGTCTCCAAATCTATCCAGAAAAATCATAATCAGACCACAGACACAGAATGTTTTTATTGTTATATCTTGATTATATTTGCTACTGGTTGTGTTAGTATACACAAGACCTATTTCACTCTGTTATAGCAAGAACAATGTTGAAATATTCACATCAGATATGTTTACTATTTCATTTTAGATTTATGGGCCTATTAATTTGATGATTTTTTAGATACTGAACAGAAATATTTATGGAAAATAATATTTATGGAAAATAAGAGCAATTAATGAAAAGTAATTAATGAACAGAGAATATTTATGGGAAATACTTATATTTATGGAAAATAAGAGAGCAATTAATGGAAAGTAATTACATTTTAATTTAGGAAAGAAAATAAAGAGGACATATGCACTAACAACCTACAATATTTGGGGGACCAAAGAGATAATTCAGTGGGTGAGGCCCTTGACTTACATGCAACTAACCTGGGTTCAATCTCCTGAACCCCATGTGGTCCCACAAACCCCACCAGGAATGATTCCTAAGCACAGAGCCAGGAGTAACCCCTGAGCCTGAAAACTAAAACAATAGCAATCTACTACAATCTTTGCACAATTCTCCCAAGAGATATTTTTTGTGTTTCTTGTTTGTTTTGTGTTTTCACATCTATGCCTATTTTTCACTTTAATGTATTTAATAAATTATGAGAGATGACATTTTTTACAGAGCTGCTTTTGTGTTGGATAATCTTACCCAATTTTAGGCTGATTTAACTGTTTAAAGCAGACTATGATATTTGGAAAGTTAAGCACCTTGAACCCATTCTCAGCTTATGAGATTTTTCAATTCCAATGTGTTCATCACATATTAGGGGTGCTGAAAGCTATATATGTTTTTGCACAAATGAAATGGGAGATGGGCTGGAGCGATAGCCCAGCGGGTAGGGTGTTTGCCTTGCAGCGGCCGGCCTGTGCCGGCCTGGGTTCGATCACCCGGCATCCCATATGGTCCCCAGAGCACCGCCAGGAGTGGTTCCTGAGTGCAGAGCCAGGAGTAACCCTGAGCATCGCCGGGTGTGACCCAAAAAGCAAAAAAAAAAAAAAAAAATGAAATGGGAGATGAAGCTGTTCGCAACCTGGCACAGGTCATGTAGAAAGGCAAGTATGTGGGCATTATGTTAGTGTGTGTGTGTTTATGAGTGTCTGTGTGCTTGCACACACACGTGTGTGTGTGTTTAGAAGAAGAGTCTCACTTTCAATGGATTCTAAATCATTACCATATACTTCCCTCTTCTCTTTAAAAATGATTTTCTACCCCTTCCACTCTCTTTCGTTGTTGTTTTCTATGACCAAGTGTGACACATGCTTGGATGTGATGCTAACACACTTAGCTAATGTGCTTAGCAGAGGAGGGGGTTGGACACTAGCTGTGATGTGCGGTGCCCTCAAACATGGCTGCAGTAAACTGAAATTTGTATACTTTATTGTGGCTATGGGGATGCCAAATGGCAGTGCCAACAGGTTCGTGCTTAGCATGTGTTTTGGTGCCACCTGATCAAACTCATGGCTGCATACTACAAGGCTGGCAGGCATTCAATGGCTCAAATACAGGCCCCTCTTTTAAACTATTGAGACTTCCACCAACTTCAGAAAAGTTCCCAGGTAAGACATGATCTCCTTTCTACCATGACATAATGAGAATTTAGCACCAGTGGCACTGCCAGAAAATAACTTCCTGGGCAGAAGTCAATTGCAGTCACACCAAATGAGCCTCCCACTTCTTCAGAGGTCACTGAAAGGTAAGGAGAGTTTGATACAACAGTGAGGCTCTGGATCAATCCTGCACCTTTTGTTCCAGTGTTTATTTGTCGTCACCATGCTGCAGACACAGATACCATTGGCACCTGCAGATTTTTCTGCCCCATACAAGTAACTAAGCGCTGAAGGGAAAATAGGTGAAGGAGTTGACCATCAACAACAAAAACACTGACTGAAGAAGGCAGCACAAAGGAGACTAAATAAAAGATAAATGACCTTGGGAAAGGTACTTAACTTGCAAGGCCCTTGGTTTCTCCATTTGTAAAACGAAAATACTAATAACAATTACCTCATAAACTATGAGTGTTAAAAGTGTCAGAGATATAAACTGCCTAGTTTATATCTCTATTTATTATAAACTGTTTAGTTTATATCTACGTGGCATCAAATAAACATTGGCTTTATTACTAAAGATAACTCCATGAATCATGTAAAGTGCTAATAATCAAATACACCATCTAAGAAGAATTGGAAGGTCATATATGTATATGTGTGTGTGTGTGTGTGTATATATATATATATATGTATATATATATATATATATATATATATATATATATATATATATATATATATATCACTTGATCACTTGATCACTCGAATCCCGTTATTCGTTGATTTGCTCGAGCGGGCACCAGTAACGCTTCCATTTGTCCCTGTCATGTGCCAGTGCAGCCCAATGCATCTGCTTGCTCCAGGAATACAAAGAGCCTCAAACCATTCATTCAGGGTCTTGAAAAAGTCTGACCATCTTGTAGGTGGGTGGCCATGTGATCTTTTGATGTCCCGTGGGATATATATATATATATATATATTTATATATATATATAGGTATATATAAGTGTATATATATTGACCTCCATATATATAATATATGTATTATAAAGTAGATGACTGTCACATGGGTAATACAAATGTACACAGATCGGCTCATTGGTCTAAGGGTATGATTCTTGCTTTGGGTAATACAGATGATGTTATAGAAATATACAGGAATTATATAGAATTACCAAAAAAGTTAGATGACAGATGTCAGTCAGAAAGAGATTGTCTCTTTATCAAATTCACAAAGCTAAAGTTCTGAGAGAGTTGAGAATAAAGCCTGATTGATTCCATAATACTAACTCATAAGACTATGCCATTACAGTACTAATAACCATAACATCAGTAATTACTTTGCAGTCACCTGCTACATACTGGGTATTTTATGTGCATTATCTTCATAAATCCTTATAATATAATATCCCTAAAAGATAGGTAATTATATTTTCTTCTCCTTTACAGATTAAAAAAATGAGGTGAAGGAAGAATAAAATTTGCCAGTCTTAGAGGCAAAAAGTAGCTTCCCGAATAGTGCAGGACTTTAACCAAGGTTTCTAACATGTAATAATGAAAGAGAGAATCCAGAAGCAAAGAGAATAGCCAGTCAAATGTCAACGGTGGGGCTAGATATTCATAAAAATGGAAAGGACTGATCACTGGAAGGGTTAGTGGATTAATGAGTTAGCAAAACAGAGAACAAAGCCTTTACTCACGGTCAAAAAAAAGTAAATATTGTTTGTCTATTGTTTGGTAGTGGGGAAGGTGAGTTTGATAATTCTATCATTGTGGGTCGTGTCCAATAGCAGGGAGACTGGTCAGTGGCTAACTGCCACAGCTGGAGAGGATGGGATGTTCACGTGGTCCCCAGCTTCTCAGAAGAACTTCAGGAGACACTTAACAACACTCCCCTTTCATCTCTCCACACAGGCTGTGATACTTCTTCCATCTCAATAAACCACACTATTCCTGAAACATGAAGATTTTCATACGCTACCAGAAGGCATTCAGATACATCTGGTTTGCCAAGCCTTCTGGCCGGCACATTCACAAAGATCACCAGCTTTGGGTGCCCCTGAGTCTTTCTGACTTTGAAGCCATAAATCGCTGTGAGACACCATTGCCTAAGAACTTTAACTTTGCGAAGGATGTTCTGGACCAGTGGTCCCAAAAAGAAAAAGGTACATGACAAGGGGCTTCCATTAGGTGCTTGGTGTCTTCTTGGTGTCTGCTGTCCTCAACCTTCCAATGCTTTGTTCTGGAGCGCCTGTCAGCTTTCATTTAAATCTTTCCTTTTGTTTATCTAATTGGTTTCCTTTGTTTTCTAGTTGTCCTCCTCTTTTCCCGGGAAAGACTTTTGATCCTTAGTTACTTGTGACTGGGGTTCCTTGGAACTTTTTCAATCCACCCTCCCCCCCACCTGCCTCCTGCCCCTAACTGCCCCCTCCCCCCATTGTTTACTACTTCCTATGTTTCTTTTCCTTACCAGTTTTAGTTTGTTTTTATTTTGAGATGAATCTAACAGGGCTCAGGGATCTCTCCTGGCAGGTCTGGGGACATTTGGGGTATGGGGGGTCAAACCCCGTGTCAACTACATGCAAGGAAGCACTTATCCGCTCCAATATCTCTCCAGGCCTCTTTTCTTTCGCTTTATCCAGATCCTAGAAATAGGTCTTTACTCTCCGTTCTTGTTCTAACTGTCCCAAGTTTATCAAAACCAGCCATTTGAGCTCTGGGTTTATGAATAGTCATTGTTAGAGTAATTAGATGAGAAATAGAGTTTGAGAATAAAATAAGACTCACGGAGTTTTTGTGGTCTCCCTTTGGTGTTACTTACCCTGATCCCAAAGCACTGAACTAAACATTTGATCAGTGTTCACCTAAAGGCACTTAAAGGACCCTGCTTAAGAGGGTGTTAGGACTGGCTATACCAGGTAAATAAATAATGTTGAATTGCTCCCGCACTAGTAAAAATAATGTTGAATTGCTCCTGCCTGGTTTTTTTTTTTTTTTTTTTTTGCTTTTTTTGGGTCACACCCGGCAATGCTCAGGGGTTTCTCCTGGCTCTGCACTCAGGAATTACTCCTGGCGGTGCTCGGGGGGACCATACGGGATGCCGGGGATCGAACCCGGCCGGCATGGGCCGGCCGCGTACAAGGCAAATGCCCTACCCGCTGGGCTATCGCTCCGCCCCGAATCCCTTTATATAAACAAAGGAAGCCTTTCAATTCCCTTCATTGTAACACATCTCTCTAAAACTTTCTATTTTGAATTGAGAAAGTGGAAGTTTATCATCCATAAAATTGCAAAGAAACTTAATTTTTAATGTGTTAATTACATTAATATAAATACTTAGCTGTCAGTACCTACAGTTAGCAAGTATACTTAATATTTTCCACTGTGGTGGAGATTAACTATTTTTTCCTTAAGTAAATGTATACAAATGAAAGTGAGTTGATATAAAGAAAATACAAAGAACAATAGCACAGGTGTAGGCAAATCTGGCAAAAATAGTTACATGACTTATGATTGAGAAATACTCCTATATTATTTCAATAAATTCCCTCTATCATCATCATGGGGATACAAATGGGGGAACATAACCTCATACTTATCCAAGGTCACCAGTTTGAAAAGAAAAAGAACCAGCCTCTCATCTTTTGCTTGTTTGGTTGGTTGGTTGGTTTCTGTGTTTGAACAATAGCTAGCAGTACCATGTTGTGCCTGACCCAGAACTTGGGGTTAACTCCCAGCGGTGTGAGTGGGAGCATGCAGTGTTGGGATTGAACCTGGGGCTCCAATATGTAAAGCATATACTCCAGCTCCATAAGTCATCTAACTCCTCAATTCCATCCCTTGGCTCAGAGAGGTCTTACCCATGGGGTAGGAACACAGCTTTAATACAACACTGAATAGTGGAGTTACCTGGACCATGCTCACAAAGCTATGAAAGGAATCAGCAGGGAGAAGAGGAAACTACGAAAGGCTCATGGGGTCAGGGAGATAGCTCAGAGGGCTCCAGCAAATGCACTGCCAGAGCTCCTGGGTTCATGCCCAGCTCCAATGTGAGTTAGCCCCTAAGCACTGCTGGGTATGGCTAAATAAAAATTTCCTAACAAGTGAAGAAATAGAAATTGGACTCAAATATTTTTAAGCAGAAAATATAAAAGGCTTCCAGAGAGAGGAAGAAAGGAGAATAATATTTTTCTATCCAATACCTGAAGCAATGAAGTTTTGTGATATGAATGACTAGCACTGCAGACTCATGGGTGAGAAGTCTCATTGGCAGTCAGTCAAGTTGCTCTCACCCTCCCGCCACACTCCACCTACATACCAGGGCCCTCCACACTATTCCTTTGTCACCAATGAACCCACACGTCAGCCCTTGGGATGAAAATAACCAACCTTGAACATTCACAAAAGGTTATTTGGACGAATCAGAATCTAATTTAACCTAGAAAGATATGTCCTAGTGAGATACAGAAGAGATTGCAAAATTGGACTGGATGTTGGAGACTCATTCTCAGCAAGGGACAGGACAGCTCCCTGAGAGGACCTAAGCAGCAGGAACCCACAGACAGATTTTGCGGTGACCATTTTCTATCCTTTTGAGAAAACCCCAAATCAAAAGAGATTTGATTGACCTAAACTATGTCATATCAGATCAGGGAAGGATGAGCATCCTGATAAGTTACTGCGCCTGTATTTAATAGGAGAAATTTAAAACACACACACACACACACACACACACACACACACAAAGAGACAGAGGAGAGAGAAAGAATAATATTAACAGAACCTTTTGACTTTGTTACTGAGAGAGAGTAAAGGTTTATAACATTTGGTGACTAGCCAAATAAGGTTTCACTCCCAGGCCAGAGCAATAGTACAGCGGGTAGGACATTTGCCTTACATGCCACTGACCTAGGTTTGATCCCTGCCATCCCATATAGCCATATAACCCTGAGCACCATCAGGAGTAATTTCTGAGTGCTGAGCTGTTGGGTGATGTGCCCTATTGATCTTTAGACTCCTGCTACTTTTAGCTTATGTTAGAGCTGCTCCCTTGCCTTTAGGGAATCTCCAGGGCAGACACAATGGGGGTGTGGGCAGAATTGGATTGATTTCATAATTTTATATGGCAAAAATATCCTTATTAATCTTGCTTGCTCCAGCAGAATACTTTTTTTCCCCACGGGTCCCCACATGGGACAGACATGTGGTCACTCCAACAATTCTTACTTGGCCACATGGATCAATCATAATGTAATCAACTTCTGCTAAGTTCAAAGAGACATGTCAGTGTGCCTCTGGGTACACTGACATGTCTCTGATACTAAAAAGTAAAGCCAAGGTGAATTATTCTAATGAATTATAGACCTTATTGGGCCAAGGTGAATTATTCTAATGAATTATAGACCTTATTGGGGTTTTAGGATTTGCTGGAATCAGCTGACTATATATTCATGGTAAAAAGTATTAATGTCATTCTCTACAAATTACATTCTGAACTGCTTTTGGTTCTAAAATGCCCCTCCCGCTCTGCTAGTAAGATTCCTATCTCAGGGAGTCAGCTCTGACATTTGTGAAGCTTGAACTAAAGGGCCCACCTGAAGATCTGCATGTCAATATGGTCATTCACCTGACTTTGTCCCTAGACAGCCCAGCCCAGGACAGCTGGACTGGAAGCCTTTGGTGGGCTTCTATCAATTCAAGAAGCAAGAAGAAAGAAGGGGCTTTTTAGCTATTTTGGCTCAAGGGGCCATATGTTCTCTGCCCGTTTGGATGGCCTAACCACAAGGTAGCAGCCATCTTGGCCTAGGATTCTAAACCTACACATGGTCTGGGCCTAGCTAGGAACTTAGAGTTTGGGGTCTTTTTATCATTGGATTGTATACCAGAAGCTGTGTGAGTAAAGCCTTTTGGAATTTTGCTGGATTCACTAGTCTTTATCTGCTGGCCACCGATCCGCTGCAGCAGAAAGGAATCCCCTGTCCTGCTCCCCAAAATTGTTGGGAAACACAGCTGCACCCCAGCACAAAGCTGAGCAGAGAAGCGGTTTCCAACACAGAGCCAGGAGTGAATACTAAGTATCACCGGTGTGACCCTAAAAGAAAAATAAGTAGCTTTCTCTCCTCTTCCACGTGTTTTGTTTTCCCAGACAGGAGAGAGGCCAGCCAACCCGGCTCTGTGGTGGGTGAACGGCCACGGGGCGAGGTAAAGTGGAGCTTTGAAGAACTGGGTTTGTTGTCGCGAAAGGCAGCCAATGTCCTCACCAAACCCTGTGGCCTGATGAGAGGTGACCGTGTGGCTGTGATTCTGCCCCGAATCCCAGAGTGGTGGCTCATAAATGTGGCTTGTATGAGAACAGGTTAGTGCCAATATTTAACACTACTAAACTGCGCAGAAACGGGAGCTTCTAGTTGAGATGTGTTTTTCTGAAGTCCTATGCCAGACTGAAACTATGCTGACCAGGTGAGAGAAATGAGTTAAAATTGAGACCTATCATAAGGTCATATTAATGACTATTACTTGAAAAGATAGATATTATTGTGGCACCCTTTTTTGACAGGAGGGGACATTGAGTCTCAGAGAGGTTAAGGTTGTCCCTAAACACACAGCTAGAAAACTAAGCAACGACCAGGTCCTTTCAGGATCTTTCTCATTTGTACACTTCAATGATCAATCTATTTCCATCAAACTGGAGAGTTTGATATAGCATGCAGAGCCTCAGATGCAGCTGGGGGAGCTGGAACTCGGCTTTCCCCTGGCTCAGCTGACCATGGGGCCCCAGGAGGACAGACGGGTTTTGGGTGTTGACCCATCACCTCTGGGGGGTCCTAGACACAGCCGGATGCGACTCGCCCACCACATTAGCTGCCATTGTCGCTGTCTGGATGCCGCAGCACATCAGAGCCCGCCCATGAGGGACGCTGACCTCAAGACCAGATTAACAGAGCAAGACGAGTTCGAGCCCAGGTGGGAAGCTCCCAGAGGTGGGAATCTCCGAGAATTTGTCAGATGGAGCTGGGGTCACCCCCTTCCCCTCTCCATTTTTTTTGAGCCTGGTAGCCCCACCCAGGAGCTGCCCTGGGGCAACCAGCTATAGCATGCAGAGCCTCAGACGCAGCTGGGGAACTGGAACTCGGCTCTCCCTGGCTCAGCTGACCATGGGGACCCCAGGAGGACAGTTGGGTTTTGGGTGTTGGCCCATCACCTCTGGGGGTCCTGGAAGCAGGTGGATGAGACTCGCCCACCACATTAGCGGCAATTTTCACTGTCCAGATGCTGCAGCACATCAGAGCCCATCCGGGAGGGCCACAACCTCAAGACCATAATAACAGAGCAAAATGAGTTTGAGCCTAGGTAGGCAGCTCCCAGAAGCGGGAAGCACCGGAAATTCATCAGATGGAGCTGGGGTGGCCCCTTCCCCTCTCCATTTTGTCTGAGCCCAGTAGCCCTGCCCAGGAGCTGCCCTGGGGTGACCAGCCATAGCATGCAGAGCCTCAAATGCAGCTGGGGAACTGGTACTCAGCTCTCCCCTAGCTCAGCTGACCATGAGGCCCCCAGGAGGACAGATGGGTTTTGGGAGTGGGTCCATCACCTCTGGGGGATCCCAGAAGCAGCCGGATGAGACTCACCCACCACATTAGCCACCATTTTCGCTGTCTGCATGCTGACCATGAGGCCCCTAAGTCGTGCGGCTGCTTGCGCCACGCAGACCATCAAACTAGTGGAAACAGTTATATCCTTTAATGTAATGCATTCTAGGATGTGTAGGAAAGGTAGGCGGGAGGGAGAGCTAGAGAGGAGAGAAAAGATATACAGAACCCGCCAAGTAGTTGGAGTGCGGGAGGGGGAGAGAGGTGGGGACACTCCCATCACCAATGGGAGATGGGTTCAGGTGGAGGGATGGGTGTTGGAACACTGTAGAATCAAAACTCGAGCATGAGCATCTTGCAATTGTATGTCTAAAAGTGGTGTAATAAAATTAAACAAAAAAGAAAAAAACAAGAAAACTAAGCAACAGGGATTTAAATAAAACTCTAAAACAGGGGATGTAGTTACTGATGTCTCGTTGTTGTGGAGAATTATTACGTGTCTATACCAATGATCCAGGATTTATTTCTCTGAATGGATCTGAAGTTTTCTTGATATGAAAATACAAAAGGAAGAAAAAATAGTATTTTTTAAATGGTTCACTTGATCACTTGACTTCCGTAGATCATCGATTACTCGGCGGGCACCAGTAACATCTCCATATGTCCTGTCACATGTGAGATAGGCCAAGGACATCTGTGCGCTAGAGGAACATACAGAGCCTCAAACCATTCCATCAAGTCATGGGAATGAGGTCTATAATTGTTACTGGAATTTGGCATGTAAATAAGACACGGGTAGCTTGCCAGGCTCTGCCATGTGGGTGGGATAATCTTATAGTCACCTAAAAACTCAAGCATTTATTGATGAACTGAGTGGCCGCGAGTGGCCGCAAGCGGCCATGCAAGCCGGGCTGTAATCAGCTCTTCTGCTGGGTAGAGCTCTGAGGAGAGGGGGAGTCCGGATGTGGAAAATGGTGGCCATGGTGTGTTAAATGGTTAAAGAAAAGTAATTTGTAAGTGCTTAAGAATATTACTATAGGGACTGGAACAATAGGTCAGCAAGTAGGACATTGCCTTGCATGCAGCCAACCTAGGTTCAACCCCTGGACCCCATATGGTCCCTGAGCACTGCCAGGAGTATTCAGGAGTATTTCTTGAATACAGAGCCAGGAATAATTCCTGAACACTACCACATACACCCCCACTCCCCAAAAATAAAATAGAACATAAACTAGAGAATCTGACTGTAAATTCCTCTTGTTCCAGACAAAAATTAATCATGTATTCAGTGACTCATATTTCTCCCAAAGCAACAATTTGTAATACACAATGAAATTTTATATTGATAGAAATTCTGTATTTAGAGTATATATATATATATATATATAAACATAAACAAATATATTTATGTTTTATCTAGGGCACACCACACCTGGTGATGCTCAGGGCTCACTCCTGACTCTATGCTCAGGGATCACTTTTGTCAGGGCTTGGGAACCATGTGGGGTTTCAGGAACAAACCCAGGTCAGCTGCCTGCAAGGCAAACTTCTTGCCTGCTCTACTGTCTCCGCACGGACCTCCCAATAGAATTCTATTAGCACTCTTTTATTCCCTGGATAGGGATTAGCAAAATCCATGAGCTTACAGATTGGCCTTTCATGTTTATAACATTCCTAATTGGGGTGGAGCTGAGGCTCATGTATCAGTGCGCATGCTTTGCCTTTGGATGTGTGAAGCCTTGGGTTCATCACCAGTAGCGCATGACCCAATTACCACTGAGTGAGACCCCCTGTCTCTTCCCACAACAATCACTTGTCACTTGTCTTCCTGTTGTTCATCGATTTGCTTGAGCGGGTGCCAGTAACGTCTCCATTCATTTGGAATGAGGTCCACTATTGTTATTGTTTTTGGCATATCAAATACACCACGGGTAGCTTGCCAGGCTTTGCCGTGGCTCTGTGTTCATCCCAGGAGGTCCAGTCTTTTTTCTATGTCAGACCATCAACCATCCAGGACCTATGAGGCAGAGCCCTGTCTCCGGCCTGCCACCTGCTGACGCAGCCAGGCACCACAGCCAAACCCGCAACACCTCGAGGGGCAACACACAACAATACAACAATAAAAATGAAATAAGTAAAGCTTTAAGGGAATAAAGCTCTGCTTACATGTTTATAGTTTCCTATGTTCTTTAAGTTCTGTAACAGCAGAATTACTCATTAAGACAATGTTGCTATGGCCCATAAAGCCTAAAATAGTTGCTACCTTGTGCTTTATTAAAAGTTTGTCCATCTCTGTTCTTTAGCACAACATAAAGGCTTATAAATCACTTATTTTTATACTGCTTTGTTTTGTGACCATACCTGCTGTGCTCAGGGTTTACTCCTGGCTCTGTGCTCAGGAATCATTCCTTGCAAGCTCAGAGGACCATATGGGGTGCTGGAGATAGAACCTGGATTGGTTGCAGACATGACAAATAACTTATCTGCTGTACTATCACTCTAACCCTTATCAATCATTGTTTAAATGATGGGGCAAGGGTCTGGAGGGATAGTGTGGAGGCTATGGTGTTTGTCTGCACAGAACCAACTGAGTTTGATCCCTGACACCATATACAGCCCCCTGAGACCAGGAGGAATGATTCCTATGTGCAGAACCAGGAATAAGACCAATACTGAAAATTATTATTAAGCATTATATAGTAATGATGCTAATGTTCCACAAAAAATACTACATAGTAGTCCACCATTAGATTACTCACTATGTCCTAAATACTAATTTTTATTTTCCCCACTTTTTACAGACATAAAAAAGGAAGGCAAAGAGAAATTAAGCAGGAAGTCCAAAGTCACAAAGCTAGTAAATTACAAAGGACAAGCTTGGTCCCAGGGTCTCAGATCCTAAAGTCACTGCTTGAATTGTTTCTCAGTGATCAGGTTCCTGTGGAACCTGGGGAACCAAATCAGAGATCGTTGCAGGTGGTTTCCATAAATTCTCACAACTCAGGCACAAAATCCAAACTTTCCCCAGTCCACCAACTATTACAGAGAACAGTTCTGTTCAAACTCCTTCTCTCCTTCCTAGGACTTGTTTTTATGCCAGGAACAATACAGCTAACAGCAAAAGACATCCTCTATCGGCTGCAAGTGTCCAAGGCCAAGGGTATTGTGATCAGTGAGGAGGTGGTCCCAGCAGTGGAGTCCATTGTGTCAGAGTGTCCTGACCTGAAAACCAAACTCCTGGTGTCTCCACACAGCCGGAATGGTTGGCTCAACTTCCAGGAGTTATTCCAGTGAGTATTTTCCCCTGGCCTCATCTCCAGAAGCAAAACCAACCTATAATAGCTACTTTTAGAGTCTCCTTGACTCTAAGACTCAACAACTAAGATGGCACAAATTCACAAGAGAAAAAGAACTTTGGGCTCACGTGAATTTCAAGTCTAAATGTGCACATTTGGTGGGGGGGGGCTTTCAACTCCACTCCAGAATGCAGGAAATCCAAAATTCCATGAATTGTTTCTCTAAACATTGAGAAAAAGAGATGTGTAGTTTCTAGTAGTTGGCCAGACACCAGTAGTTTTTCCAGTAGTTTCCAGAAAACCATAAGCAAAATTAAGTGTCAATTTCACATTATTAGAGCCTTCTCTTCGAGAAGTCTTCTCTCCGAGAACTTAAGGTGTTCTCTCTTCTTCTGTCTACCAAGGATACAAATCCAAGAACACTCCAGAAATTGATATAGAATGTGCAAGGGTCAAACTGGTGGACCACACTGAGATCTTTTTCTATCCTATAAAACTGTACCTTTCCCTGTGAGTCCAAAGCCCTAGAGTCTGACCTTGAAAGCATGGAACATTTTTTCACGCCAAAAAACAGTATGAGAAAAGACAGAAAAAAATAAAGTACCCTAAACTGTTCATGGAATAAGCTTTATTAAATGCCTGGAGGACAAAATAAAATATGAATTCAGATAGGGGCCCAAAGAGCAAGCAGTGGCCAGGTTCTGGCATCGTCCTATTGAAGATCGCATACAGTTGTAGGGCAGGGAGTTCAAAGGGCTGAGCTCCTTCTGTCTGGGCAGAAAGCCTGATTTGGCTCCTGACATCTTGCCGTAGCTCTCAGAGTGCCACCTGGAGCAGCTCTGAAGCAGGGGTCCAGCCACAGTTTCTGTGAACCTCCAAGTGTGACCCCAAAACTAACTAAACATCTCTCATTCATGCTAAACCCTTCATTTGGACCCTGTAAACAAATGGAGTCATTGGTGAATTTTAAGAAAGGAAGTATCGAAATCTACTTGAGGGTTTTAAAGATTTACTTGGAAACTCTTGAGAGAAGTTATTTGGAAACAAACAAACAAAAAAAAAAACAACCAAATTAGAATCAGAAAGACAATCCGGAGGGAAGGAAAGATAGAGATAGTACAGAGGGCAACACATTTGCCTTGCATGTGGCCCAATCAGGTTTTGGCCCTACCATCCATTTTGGTCCCCTGAGCTTGTCAGGAGTGATGCAGAGCCAAAGAACTCCTGAGCACCTACCTCTGCGTATGGCCCAAAAGAAAAAAAAAGGAGAATTTTGTAGTCTAATCTGAACTCTGACAGGCAGAATGGAGATGAAGAGACAAATTAAAGAACTAGCAAGACTTGGAGGTTTTTTGGATGTAAGGACTAAGAAAGAAGCTTTTAATTTGGATGACTAAGTGGGGCTAAATCAGTGGAGAAAAACCCAGTAGCCAGAAGTTTAAAGTTGGATAAAATTAAATCCAGAGAGGATGCCAAGGACTGGATGAGGACTGGAGCTCATGTTTTGCATTCAAGAGCTCTCCTTTACTACTCGATCCCCTGAGTACCACTCTGGGACTGGCCCCCAAGCCAGCAGTAGCCCACAGTACCCCAGGTCTGGACATATGGAGATTAAGAGCGAATATACACATATCTAGCAGATAACATCTGAGTCTCAGGCTCATTGATTTGAAAGAAAAATCTAGAAGTCATCAGCATTCAAATCAGTTCTGAAAAATCCAAGCAACATAACTCAGCTAACTAAGAGAGACAAGTCCAATAGAGTAGTGACTGCTTGAAAATCACCTTGCCACTTAGAGATTGGAACGGCTGTCCTCTTAAAATAAAATAAAAATTTAAAGCCTATACCTAAAGCTTTTCATATTAGATCAAGAATAATTCGATATAAGAGAGTTGGGGGTTTTGTAGGGAAAAAATACCATTTCTCCAACTTGACATATACCAAATTCACATTATATATACTTTATTTTTTTCTTTTTTTTTTTTTTTTTTTTTTTGCTTTTTGGGTCACACCTGGCAATGCTCAGGGGTTACTCCTGGCTCTGCACTCAGGAATCACTCCTGGCTGTGCTCAGGGGACCATATGGGATGCCGGGATCGAACCGGGCCGACACAGGCCGGCCGCATGCAAGGCAAACGCCCTACCCGCTGGGCTATCGCTCCGGCCCCTATTATATATACTTTAAAAAGTTAAAAAATTGAATCAACTTGTTCTTTGAGGGAGATGGTCACTGAAATTTCCCAGAAAACCAAATTAATGTTTTATAACACTATTCTCGGCAATATGGTGTATATTTATATACACACAGTTTTCTATGTCAGTGACAATCTTACTCATTCAAGATGAATTAAAATGGGAACCAGAGAGGTAGTGCAGCAGCTAATGTTTGCATTCAGCAGGCCTGGGTTTGATCCCCAGCACTCCATATGGTTCCATCTTTCCTGAGCATAGGCAGGGAGTAAGCCCTGAGCACCACTGAGTCTGTCCCCATCCCAACCCCCAAAAAAAAAACAAAAGAGCTATGAATTAAAACATCAATTTTTAATTAATATTTTATTATACCACCATGAGATATACAATTACAACATTGTTCATGTTTGGGGTTTCGGTCACATAGTGTTCCAGCACCCCACCCTCCACCAGTGCCCATTTCCCACCACCAATGTCCCCAATTCCCTCTCCCTCCCATAGCCTGCCTCTATGGCAGGTTCTTTATCTCTTTATTCTCTTTCTCCCTCTCTCTCTCTTCCCTCTCTTACACATTGTGGGTTGCACTACATGCACTTAGAGGCCATCATGTGCATTTTCTGCCTGTATTCAATGCTCAGTTCTAGGTTGGTATTAGCCCTTTCGACATTTATTCGCACATGTTCCTTTCTCTGTCTTACCTAACCTCTGACTCCCACATGTTATTGGTAATTTCCACCTTTGGTAAGATCTCCTAAACCACGTTTTGCCTGACATTGGATTTTGGTATCATAATATTTGGTATCATAATATTGAATGACATAAATATCAATATATTTATGTCATTCAAATAAATGCAGTATTTCTATATCTCTCTCTTTCCTTCTGACTAATTTCACTCAACATGATCCTCTGCATCACTTGATCACTTGAATCCCGTTGTTCATCGATTTGCTCAGGCGGGCACCAGTAAAATTTCCATTGGACCCTATCACATGCCAATGTAGCCCAATGGCATCTGGTTGATTCAGGAATATGAAGAGCCTCAAACCGTTCCTTCAGGGTCTTGACAAAGGAAGTCTGACCATCTTGTGGGTGGGCGGCCACGTGATCTTTGACATCCCATGAGAGCCAGTCGGTAACAGCTCTAGTCCAGCGGTCATCTCCAAATCGCATTACATGTCCAGCCCATCTGATTTTCGATGCCTTGGCAAACGAGACAGCGTCCCTGATTCTGGAATAGCGACGGTGGTCGGAACTCCAGATTCCTTTTCTCACTTGAGTGAGGTGTGATATTCCAAGCATAGCTCTTTCAATTCCTCTCTGGGAGACCCGAATAGCGTTCTCATCCTGCTTTCGTAGGGCCCAGGTCTCTGAGGCGTATGTTAATGCAGGGAGAATGGTTGAGTCAAAGAGATGTGCCCGGAGCCGGAGGTTCTTTGTCCTTTTAGCTATTTCTTCGATGCCTTTGAAGGCATTCCATGCCGCTCTCTTCCTCCTGCGCAGCTCAGGTTTTAGGTCGTTCATCATGCTGACTTCTCGACCTAGGTACACATAACTGCTGCATTCAGAGATGTTTGTTCCATTGAGAGTGAATGGGGCCTCTGCAACTAGTTCATTTTTCATAAACATAGTTTAGTTGAGATTCAGCTGTAGACCTATCTTTCCACATTCTCAGTCGAAGTCATCTAGCATTTGGGCTGTTTGGCTAATGTTTGGTGTTATTAGAACAATGTCATCAGCGAAGCGGAGGTGGTGTAGTTGCCGACCATCTATCTTCACTCCCATTCCTTCCCATTCTAATTGTCGCATGATGTTCTCGAGGGTGGCACTGAAGAGTTTTGGTGAAATGGTATCACCCTGCTGAACCCTTCTTTTTGACATCAATGATCACTTCCGTGTAGAATGGTGAGATCCTGGTGGTGAATCCGTAATACAGCTCACGAAGGATCTTGTCCATCCATTTATAGGCAAATTTCGAGACATCATTTTTCGTAACAGCTGCATAGTATTCCATTGTGTAGATGTACCAAAGTTTCTTTATCCAGTTATCAGTTCTCGGGCATACTGGTTGTTTCCAGATTCTGGCTATTGTAAATAGTGCTGGTATGAAAATAAAAGTGCAGTTGGTGTTTCCACTGTGTGTTTTTGGCTTCCCAGGATATATCCCCAGAATTCGTATGGCTAGGTCAAAAGGGAGCTCAATTTCTAGTCTTTGGAGGAATGTCCATATTGTTTTCCAGAAAGGTTGTGCCAGTCGACATTCCTACCAATAATGGATGAAAGCCCCCTTTCCCCGCATCCACGCCAGCACTTGTTATTTTTACCCTTTTGGATATGGGCTAGTCTCTGTGGTGTGAGGTGATATCTCATTGTTGTTTTAAAACATCATTTTTAATCCTGTTTCCCACCAGCCCTGAAATTAAACAGATACACGTCTTGGAAAACACAGGCTGGGTCAGGGGAGGCAGTAGAGCAGATGCTGTTTGCCTGTATGTAGCCCCCTCCGATGAAAAGGGTCATACTCTGGAGCTACATAATGAACAATTTTCCCTAAAGTGTATGAGAGCAGATGATTCATGAACAAAATCAATTTTATAGAACCAGGAAGAATAAAAGGATGCTATTTGTTAACTGTATATGTGGCATGCAGCTGTTTATTAATAATTTACAGGATTTTCTACTGACTTTCAAAACTGTATAAACAAAAGCACTTAGTGAATAATACTCATCCCACTGATGATTATTGGCAGTTTTGCTATTATTTTTGAGGTGGATCTTTGTAAAATTAGAAGAATTGGCATGATTTTTCAGAACTGATTCGAATGCTGATGACTTCCAGATTTTTATCTTTAAAAACAATGAACCTGGGGCTTGAGCGATAGTCCAGCGAGTGGGGCATTTGCCTTCCATGCAGCAGTCCCTGGTTCAATCTCCGGCATCCCATATGGTCCCTAAGCACAGCCAGTAGTAATTCCTGAGTGCAGAGCCAGGAGTAGCCTCTGAGCATTGCGGGTGTGATCCAAAAAAATAACAGGAAAAAATGAGTCTGAGACTCAGATGTTATCTGCTAGATATGTGGATATTCGCTCTTAATCTCCATATGTCCAGCTTTATTAATTTAGCTGGGTCAGACCTGGGGTACTGTGGGCTACTACTGGCTCAGGGGCCAGTCCCAGAGTGGTACTCAGGGGATCGAGTAGTAAAGGAGAGCTCTTGAATGCAAAACATGAGCTCCAGTCCTCATCCAGTCCTTGGTGTCCTCTCTGAATTTCATTTTATCCAACTTTAAACTTCTGGCTACTGGGTTTTTCTCCACTGACTTAGCTCTAGTAAGTTATCCTAATAAGTCAATCTAGCTATTATTTTTGAGGTGGATCTTTGTAAAATCAGAAGGAGAATTGAGCTGTTAACTCAACAACGAACTTGAAAATTCCTAAGAATGCTTTAAATCAGGTGGCTTTGAATTCGATTCCATTCTGTTGATAATCTTCTGGTACCAAATCAACAATGTTTTTAAGTACCAGAGCAAGAAAAATATTGTCAAACTGATCTGACATTATTTGGGGATGCGCGTTTTACAGATCTGCCTCAGCAGAGCACAGCTGTGTAGATACCGGAAGCCAAGAGCCAATGGCCATTTATTTCACCAGTGGGACCACAGGCTCACCTAAGATGGCCCAGCATTCTCAAAGCAGCCTTGGAATTGGGTACACACTCTGTGGACGGTATGGAGGAAATTTACTTTGTCTCTGCTAAACTCTCTCTAGAATTATCTATCTTCAACTGTCTAGTTAACACCTTTATTTTGGCTGGATTTTCTTTATATTCAAGGCAACATCTACAAAATAAAAGTCTTGGTGTTCCTGACCAAGCTTAGTTCAATAAATAGTTTTATCTAACCAACTCACCATGTAAGAACTCAGGAATCAATGACTAGTCAATACCTAGAGCAGTATCTGACTTCTTTTTGTCAGGTAAATTTTGATAGATTTTTTTTTTTTTTTTTTTGCTTTTTGGGTCACACCCGGCGATGCTCAGGGGTTACTCCTGGCTCTGCACTCAGGAATTACTCCTGGCAGTGCTCGGGGGACCATATGGGATGCCGGGGATCGAACCCAAGCCGGCACAGGCCGGCTGCGTGCAAGGCAAACGCCCTACCCGCTGGGCTATCGCTCCGGCCCCAAATTTTGATAGATTTTTAACCAGAGACTTTTTCCTTATACCATATTTCTCTATTTGAAATTATACTCATTTTCACTCTAATTAATTTTATTGTATGCTTATTGACCTCTGCCTCCCTAACATTAAAGCAGACCTGTTCTATCTTGACAACTGTATTAGGCAGACAATATTTGCTCAATAAATGCACACACACAAGCATTAGAACCACCTAATTTGTTGCATTAAAGGAAAAACTTAGAAAATTGTGCCCAATGCAACCTTTAATTCCGCTCTAGGTTCTGGTGAGATTCTGAAAAAGTCCAAATGAGAGGTAGAATTCCCCCCAAACTTTCCCAGGGCTTCTGGAACAGATCAGTTCTGGCCAGTCCTCAAAGTCACCAATTTTTCTGTTTTCCTGTTGCTGAAGGTTTTATTTATTTCTTCACCTGACTTGTTGCTTCTCTGTATCCTTCAGGTATTGGTTAGACCTGAAATCCTCAGATGTCATCTGGAACATGTCTGACACTGGCTGGATCAAGGCTGCGATTGGCAGCGTGTTTTCTTCCTGGCTTCAGGGAGCCTGTGTGTTTGTACACCGGATGGCTCAATTTGACACTGACATCTTTCTAGATGTAAGTCATTACTTCCAACTACATCTTTTCCTGTCTTCCTCCAAAGCCTTACCAAGAGAAATGATTCCTTAGCTATCAGGGTTTCCTGGGATTATGGAATGTCTTCCTTTTTATGAAACAAAGTCTCCAAAGATGTAGCTTTTGAATATATTTTACAGAGAGGAAAGGGAATACCCACAATATTCTCAGACATAAAATCTGCTCATGGTTTAAATTGTTTAGGATTTTCTAGTGTTGCTAAATCTGACTGCTTAATCATCTGATTCTAAATAACAGATTAGAATCTCAACTCTAAACAAAACTTTGGTTCCTGATTCAGTGAAATAAAGACCATAGCTGATGCTGAACCCTTTCTCCTGAAGCATTCCCAATCCCCACCACGTTCTCACTTTGTTGATCTCCGAACTCAACCTTCTCGTGGAAACCAAACATGCCCTTACTTCTCAGCTACAAACATGTTGGTAGAGGTATCAGATGATACTGATTTCTTTAACCTTTAGAATTAGGTGGTTTAAGCCAGTTATTTTTCAACCATGAAAAGTCAATCACATTTAACAAAATGTATATTATTAAATAATTATCACACCTGTGTGTAAATAGAAGCAATTTGCACCCTGTTGTTCTTCTAACTGGTCAACAAGATGACTTGTGACTCATAATAGAAATGGGGGGTAATAATAAGAACTAATACTTACCCGGCAGGGAGAGACCCCACTCATGAAGGTGGTTTCCCCAGGGCGAGGCTTATCCACTGCATTCTGGATGTGCTGACTCCTGCAAGTTCCCCAAATGTGGGAAACTTGACTGTATCATTGTGGTAGAGGGGACTGCGTTTGTGCTCTCCTATGGAAAAAAAAAAATATAAGAACTAAGCTCTCTGTATAAGACTTACAAAATGCCCAGAAGTAGAAAACCATTTCAAAACTTATGTTTGCAAAATAAGAATACTTTTTATAACTATAAAAGATTCTATAACATTCAAATAAAAGCATTTAATACCTTTAATATATTAATTCACTTGATCACTTGACTTCCCGTAGATCGATTACTCGAGTGGGCACCAGTAACATCTCCATATGTCCTGTCACATGTGAGATAGGCCAAGGGCATCTGTGCGCTAGAGGAACATACAGAGCCTCAAACCATTCCATCAAGTCATGGGAATGAGGTCTATAATTGTTACTGAAATTTGGCATGTAAACAAGACACGGGTAGCTTGCCAGGCTCTGCCGTGTGGGTGGGATAATCTTGTAGTCACCTCAAAACTCGAGCATTTATTGATGAACTGAGTGGCTGCAAGCGGCCGTGCGAGCCGGGCTGTAATCACCCTCGCTGGGTAGAGCTCTAAGGAGAGGAGTCCGGATGTGGAAAATGGTGGCCTTCATGGTGTGGGGGGTTCCTCTGGCTTCTTGCAAGGCTCTGTTGGGGTGGCAGGCCAGGGCTAGAACCCGCCATCCCTCCCGGACGCCTCGTGATCAGCTGGGCACAGGGAGAGCCAGTAGCAGCTCTGCTTCCGTGTATCTAAGTCCGACAAATGAGATCATGGCAAATGTCAAGCTCTGTTGTCACAACAGTGTGAGAGTCTCTGGATTGAATGTTTGCTATCCAATCATGTTCTTGAGAATGACTACATCTACACAATGGAATACATGGCAGTTGTCAGGTTAAACAAAGTTATAAAATTTGTCATCCATAAAGATGGACAGGGAGAGGATCATGCCATGTGAAATTAGCCATTTACAGTTTTTTGAGCCAAAGATTTGCAATAATATTGAGGAAATTTTAAGTTTGCTACCCCGTCTCTTTGTATTCATTAAGTAGAAGGAAGAGATTAAAAGAGGTTCCTGCTACATGTGAACTCAGAAGCAAGGCTTCAGACTCTAAGCCACAAACATGGGATTTTGATGCTTCCTTAATACTGATCTTGCAGTCTTTAGTATTTTGAGAGTGGCATCATTTAATCCACCTGGCTTTTGCATTGTTCATGGAAGCAGTACCTGCATCCCTAAAAAAGTCAGCAATGCTTACCCCAAACAGTGATGGAAAGCTGATCAGATGGCTCAGAGGGTCAGCGTCCGTGGTTTGCTGTTGGAGTCCTGGGTCTGATCACTGGTACTGACTGTGTGGTGCACGGAAACATGAGAGCAGTGCCTGTGTACTACACACAGTCATCACAGAGCAACATGGTTGTCCCTCCCAGGTGGATTACGGTTGTAAATATCTACTGGCATACCTTCTATTTTCTTGATTCATATTTCCACAATGAGAACATTTCCTATTTATACCATTCCATTTTAACTGATGAACACCCCCTCCTGAACTATAATGTAAAATAAAACAGGCATAGCACTAAAGCCACTCCCCAGATATTTATTCATTGTCATTCTACTCATGTGATCTTCTGAGCCCTGATACTAGGGATCTCTGAACGCAGGTATGATATGAGCACACCCAGATATGCCCCAAATTCCCCAAATAAGGGAAAATTACTCAACCCAGCCCAGGCTGTGGAAGCACTGACCTTGCGGTAAGATAGTTTCATTACATTTTCATTTAGGTTATATTAGTTCTGTAATAATTGCATCTATGGTGACAAAAGTGTATATATATATATATATATATATATATATACAAACACATATATACACACATATATACACATACATATATACACACATATATACGCATACATATATACACACATATATACATATATATGTATATGTATATATGTATATGTATATGTATATATATATATATATATGTATATGTATATGTATATGTATATGTATATGTATATGTATATGTATATGTATATATCCTGCCCCTTGAGGTGCTGCAGATGTGGCTGTGGTGCCCAGCTGCATCAACACGTGGCAGACAGGACACAGGTTTGTCTACACCCAGGGCTCTGCCCTGTAGGCCATGGATGGTGGATGGTCTGACATAGAAAAAGACTGGGCCCCCTGGGATGAATCCAGAGCCATGGCAGAGCCTAGCAAACTACCTGTGGTATATTCGATATATGCCAAAAACAGTAACAATAGTAGACCTCATTCCCAACGAATGGAGACGTTACTGGTGCCTTCTTGAGCAAATCAATGAACAACAGGAAGACAAGTGATACAAATGATACAAGTGATGTTTGCTATATACTACTAATTTATCTTATTTAATATGTTAAGTATGGATATTAGAACAAGAATATTTTTATTTTCCAAATTAAGTGCTGTAAAACTTTTTATGGACTTGAAACCTTTCTTATTTATACTGTTGAGATCTTGGGAGCAAGAACACACATGTAAGCATGCTTCTTTAAAACTAAAAGGTTAAATAAATAAATAAATAAATAATTTTAAAAAATAAAAATTATTCCTGGTCCATGAAAATTTTGATAGCCTATGAAAACCTGTTGAAAGATATTTTCTTAAATCTTTTGTTATTGTTGTTTGGGAGGAGGGATTGGTTTTTTGTTTGTTCTGTTTTAGGGCCATATACAGTGCTGCTCAGGGGTACTCCTGGCTCTGCACTCAGAAATCACTCAATGGCAATGCTTGGGGGAAGATATGGGACGTTGGAGATTGAACCTGAGTCAATCAAACCGAGGTACAAGGGTCCTACCCACTGTACTATCACTCTGGCCCCAACATTTCTTAAATGTTGAAATTGCCAATTCATTGTGTACCATGGCAGAAATTCTTTCGAAGGAATGTCTTTAAATCATTAGTATTTCTCTAAAGATAGTTAATAATAACCATTATTTGAGTTTAAGGAACTGACAATACAAGCCCAGCAAACTCTTAAACCACTAAGAAAAGGAATTTAACAGTCTGTCTAGTAGATCTGAAGGGATAGTATGGTGTTAAGGAACTCACCCTGCAGCAAACCCTGGTTCATAACTAACAAATGTTTATATTTATATAAATAATATAAACATTTATAAATATCCATAAACAATATACGCATGTATAAAATATTTACATAAATATTACTTATATAATGAAACATAGTCCCCCCATCACAACAGACAGAACAGACAGAAGTAGTTCTGAGCACTACCAGCTGTCACCACCCCAACACACACAAAACACACACACACACACTCACACTCACATCTTACTTATGTATTTGATCAGTCCAATCAAAGAACTGATTTTTTTTAAACTAACTGCTAGGCCGGAGAGGTAGCATAGCAGGTAGGGTGCTTGCCTTGCATGCAGGCAGCTCAGGTTCAATCTCCAGCATCCCATTTGATCTCCAGAATACCATCAGGAGTAATCCCTGAGCATCACCAGGTGTGGCCCGAAAACAAATAAACAAAATAATTGTCTTGGTGTTTGTATAGTCAGGAGTTTTCATATTTCTACCATAAAAGATAATAAAAGTTGCAGGTTATGAGTGAAATAACTAGCCCATACTTTGAGCCTGTTCTCAAATTCAGCAGTTTACTTTTTGTTCATTTGATTGCATATATATATATATATATATATATATTTTATATATATATATATATATATATTCTTTCTGTAATTGGAATTTCCCAACAGGCATAGCGTCAATCTTAACAACTGGTTAATACTTGCTCTATTATTCTAATGTGATCATGAATACTAGATTCATGATCTATTATTACTGGAAGTGGCATGGACACATTATGGGAAGATTGCGGGCTGGTAGACACCAGCTCCTCGTGGGCTCTAGTTAAACTGTTTCTGACGTCACCGTCTCTCTCTCCACCATGCAGACGCTCACCACTTACCCCATCACCACCCTGTGCAGTGCTCCCACCGTGTACCGGATGCTTGTGCAAAAAGACCTTAAAAAGTATGTGGGCAGATCTGCTGCTTCTCTTTCCTGGTCTGTGATAATTGCTTTGTGGTTCACAAACTTGCTTACATTTAGATTATTCAAGATGATTCAAGAGTAATTTAAGAGCTATTGGAGAGTCATTTCGAATAGGCACAAATTTATTATATTGTCCTGTCCATTTTGGACCTCTAGTATCACAGGTTTCCTGCTTTAGGCTTTTAACCAGGTCTGTGTGTATCAGTTAATGTTACAAAGCTAATGCTTTATGTTCTGAAGTCAGTGCTTAAAAGACAGTGATTCAAATGTGTGGGGAGCGGAGGGTAGATAAGATAGAGAAGAAACCAGTTTGACAATAATTGTTGGAAATAGTAACACTGGACTAGAACTGAGTATTGAAAGTAGGTAAAGGAATATACATGATAACCCTCCAGTGTCTTGTTTTGCAAAACACAATGTGCAAAAGGAGAAAGTCAGAGAGAGAAAAAAAGTGCCTGCCATAGAGGCAGGTTGCGGGGGGGAGAGAAATTGGGCACATTGGTTTTGGGAAACGTGTACTGATGGAGAGATGGGGGTTGGTACACTGTATGACTGAAACCCAATCATGAATAGCTTTGTATGGTCTATTGCAAGGTGATTCAATAAAAAAATAAAAAATAAATAAAGTCCAGTGGTTAACACTTTAAGTTCCAAAGTCAAACAGGCTGGACTTTGCCTCTTACTAAAGTGTGAGCCTTAGTATACAAGATGCCTTGCTAGGCTTCCCTCTCATAACTCCATCCGTAAGAGAGTCACGCCAAAGGCTTGTGGTGAGAATTCATTGCAAGAGGCGTGATGGGTGAGATGCCTGTCAAGTGGCAACCACAGAGTACTGCATGTCCAACCAAGCCTTTTTTGGGTAGCATTGCCAAGTGTTTTTTAATATCTTGCCACTTCTGTACCATTAAAACAGGGGTAGTAAAGAAAATAAGAGTGTTCCTGAAGAGCCTAAGGACAGTCAATGTTCAATTAATTTGGCTCATAATAAGCACTTGATACCAGCAACAGCATTTTGTCCTACTTCACCTCTCCCTATAGCCTACTTTTAAAAATGTGAAGGGTTATTACATAGAGGTATGCCCGAACAGTGCTTTAATCACCAACATGTCTCACATATCTAAGACATTTGGTCATAGGGTCTCAATAATTATTCACTGCCTTAATGCTCCTAAGACTTGCTTTTCCTCGCTCATCCTAAGTGCCTTGCAAGAGAAGTTCCACAGACTTCTTCCCCTAAGACCTCACTCCACCTTGTCTCTCCAGATACAAATTCAAGAAGCTCCGACACTGTCTGACGGGAGGGGAGCCACTCAACCCAGAGGTGATGGAACAGTGGAAAGTGCAAACTGGGCTGGAGCTATACGAGGGCTATGGACAGACAGAAGTGGTATGTTTAACGGCTAAAGTTTAAGTTCTGTTTGTTGGGAGACTCAACCCCTAGACAGTCAACTGAGTTTCTGAAGGGCCCATCTAGATCTAAACTTTTAGCAGGGTATGGAGAGGATTAGAGATACACGTAGCTGTGCTCAGGGATTACTCCTGCTCTGTGCTCAGAGGTCACTCCAGGTGGTGCTTTTATGTGGTGCTGGGAACCAAACCAGGGTGAGCCACGTGCAAGACAACTTCTAGATAATATCACCTGCTGTACTATCTCTCTGACCCAAGCTCTACATAGATTTTAGTAACAACATAAACAACATAAAATTTTATGTTGCCCAGAAGTGCTCAGGGAATTTTGCCAGCTCTGTGCCTGAGAGGCTGCTCCTGGCAGTGCGTGGGAGACCCTGTGGTGCCAGCAATCAGATCTGGGTCTCCTAGATGCAAAGCTTGTTCTCTGGCCCATTGTGCTATCTCTGGAGGTCCTTTCCTGATTAGTTTAGATACTGGGGGATTATGATTATTTCATTGTCTCCCTGCTGCCTCCCGTAACTCAGAGGTGTTAGGGTTGGGAGGTTCAGAATTGACAGTTTGTCATACCATTGAATGAAGAAGCCCCAGTGCTCAGTGGGGAATTTATTACAGGGCCCTTAGTGACAACCTTAGTTCAAAGAAGTGGTTAAAGTTACTTGCTAACCAGAATCACCTGAAACCACTGAAGTTGGGGTCCTACTGTAAACTATTCTGTTATTGTCTGCTCCTCAGTTATGTTATTAGGAGTGTTTAAAAGATATCTGAAATTTTTAAAGCACTCCAGGGATTCAAATAGAAGGAAAGACTGAGACTCTTTAAGCTAAAGGTGGGGTATTCATGGTGTGATTCTCAAACCAGCCATATCAGCACCATGTGAGATTTGGGTAGAAAATATAAATTTTCAGATACAACCCCAAATATGTTAAATGAAAAACTGGATAGGTCCCAGCAATCTGTTTCAACTAGAAACACTGGTGATTATGATGCATGGAAGTTTGGTTCTTAAACTCACACGTGGTTCAGATGTATATGGAAGCTCAAGTGGTCTAGTGCAGACCGAGAGCTCTAAGGGCCCACTTGCCATTTAAAAGGCCTGGTTTTGATCCCCATCATGCACAGTTCCCCAGTACCACTGGGAGTGACCCCCAACAAGCCAAACTTCTTGGGAAATCAGTTATCACAGTGTTTAAAACTTGTCATGATACAAATAGCTATGGAAAATAAATGCTGACATACTTATATAAAACATGTTCTCTCAATAGGGAATAATTTGTGCCAATCAGAAAGGACAAGAAATTAAACCAGGATCCATGGGGAAAGGAGTCCTACCATATGATGTCCAGGTGGGTTGAAAAATATGACTGGTTTAATAAAAAAGAATGAATGTTCTCATTGTGCAGCATACCTTATATAATTGTTCATTACCTGTTTTTATATAATTGTTCATTACCTGTTTTATTTTGTGAGAAAATAAATAAGAACTTAAATCATTTCTTTCATTCTAGATTATAGATGAAAATGGCAACATTCTACCAAACGGCAAAGAAGGGGAAATTGCCCTCAGACTAAAATCTACACGACCTTTCTGCTTCTTCTCTGAATATGTGGTCTGAGAGTTCAATTCCACTATTCACATTGTATTGTGTTCTTTTGGGGGATTGGGCAGGGGGGAGGCACACTCTGCTGTGCTCAGGGCTCACTCCAGGCTCTGCACTCAGGAATCACTCCTGGCAGGTGAATGGAACCATATGGGGTTCCAGGGATTGAACCCAGGTTAGTTGTATGCAAGGCAAGCACTTAGTCCACTGTGCTCTCTGGCCCACTATTCACTTTTTCATTATTTTATATATAGTATATATTTATTTTATCTATACATATATGTGTATATATATATATGTATATATATATATATATATATATATATATATATATATATATATATATATATATATATATTGCTTTTTGTGTCACACCTGGCAATGCTCAGGGGCTACTCCTGGCTCGGCACTCAGGAATTACTCCTGGAAGTGCTTGGGAGACCAAATGGAATGCTGAGGATTGAACCCAGTATACTGCATGCAAGGCAAACACCCTCCAGCTGTACTATCTCTCAGGCTCTATTATTTTTTTAAATTTTTTGGTTTGGGGCCACACCTGGCAATGCTGAGGAGTTATTCCTGGCTCTGCATTCGGGAATCAGTCCTGGAGATGCTTAGGAGGACCATATGGGATGCCAGAGATTGAGCCCAGGTCAGCCTACCTGCTGTACTATTGCTCCACACCACCCCCCATTTACATTTTAATAGAAAAGGCGGTAGGTGATGTAAGACACATACAGACTTAGATGCTATTTAAATCCACCATGTTTTGCTATATAACCTTGGGCGAGACACCAAATGATTATTTTTGTCAGCTATAAAATAGAATAACCACTGTCTCCCTACGAGTTTTCTATGTTTAAAAAATTGGTTGTAGTGGTTGTTCTAAAAGGAGATCTAGGCAATTTGTGAAGATGGGTCGGGTATACACAGGTCACATAGGTAGAAGAAAGTCTTGTTTCTTTTTTAGAGTACTCTTAGGCAGAACTAAATTTCCTGTAGAAACAAACAGAAAGTACTATCTTCTAGCTATTTAATGAAAATATAGCCCTTTTTCTGTTCTGACCAAGTCAATCCTCAAATGTCATGTTTGTTTTCTAGGACAATCCAGAGAAAACTGCAGCAACAATGAGAGGGAGTTTTTATGTCACGGGCGACAGAGGAGTCATGGATAGTGATGGGTATTTATGGTTTGTAGGCCGAGCTGATGATGTCATCATTTCATCTGGGTTTGTACATTTGCCATGTTTAGAAGAAAGAGTTCACCAGATTTCCTTCTTGGACAGTGGAGTAATCAAAGGTTTCTCTGTGTCTTCCAGGTACCGTATTGGCCCGTTTGAAGTGGAGAGTGCACTCATTGAGCACCCCGCTGTGGTCGAATCAGCTGTTGTCAGTAGTCCAGACCCACTCAGAGGAGAGGTAGAGGGAATGGCACTGGTTGAGGGGCAATTGCGTATTTTCAAGTTTAGTTTATCTCATACTTTATTATTCACTTGTATCACTTGTCTTCCCGTTGTTTATCAATTTGCTCGAGCGGGCACCATAACATTCCATATGTCCTGTCGTGTGCTAGTGTAGCCAAAGGGCATCTGCTGGCTCCAGGTCATGAAAAGCCTCAGACCATTCCTTCAGGTCATGGGAATGAGGTCTATAACTGTTACTGGTTTTTGGCATATCAAATACGACACGGGTAGCTTGCCAGGCTCTACGTGCAGGTGGGATACTCTCAAGAGTAGGTTCTCATCTCGTGCATTTACTGAATTATTATATTTATTATTATTATATTTATTATTTATTTGGGTCACAACCAGCAATGCTCAGGAGTTACTCCTGGCTCTGAACTCAGGAATTACTCCTGGCAGTGTTCAGGGAACCATATGGGATGCCAGGGATCAAATCTAGGTCAGCTGCATGCAAGGTATACACTCTCCCCACTGGGCTAGTGCTCTGGCCCCACCATTAGTTTCAAATTTTTGGTGCATCTGAAAATAAGTGTTTTGGGACCAAAGAGGCAGTACCAGGGGTAAGGCGCTTACCTTGCACATGGCAACTCTGGTTTGAGTCCAGCTACTACATACAAGGCCCCAAACATCACTAGGAATGATCTAGTAATCTAATGAGCACAGAGGCAGAAGCAAACTCTGTGGACAGCTCAGTGTGGCCCTCCACCACCCACTAAACACAGTATTGATATAAACTCTTTTCTCCCAGGTAGTGAAAGCTTTTGTTGTCTTGTCTGCAAAATTTAAATCTTCCAACCCAGAGAAACTAACTCTTGAACTTCAGGATCATGTGAAAAAATCAACTGCTCCATACAAATATCCAAGAAAGGCAAGTAATTTCAATGGTACTACATTAAGATCTATTAATATTTAGTATACAGATTTTTATATATCTAGAGATCTAGTAATACTTTTTCTTTTTTGGGTCTCTCCCGGCTATGATCAGGGGTACTCCTGGCTCTGCAGTCATGAATTACTTCTGGTGGTATTTGGGGGGTGGAGGGGGTCATATGGGATGCCAGGGATCGAACCCAGTTTGGCTGTGTGCAAACACCCTACCTGCTGGACTATAACTCCAGCCCCTAACACTTTTATATAAAATTTTACTGCAATTTCCTTCTACACCTAGGATCCTACCGGTCTTCTGCATGAGCTGATTGTTTTTAAATTCAGGCATCATGATTTATGTACAAAGTTGTTTATCAGAGTTTCAGGCATATAGTTCTACCACACCAATCCCACCACCTGTGAGACCTTTCTAATGTTCTCAGGCTTTCTTTCCCACCCCTAGCTTGCCTCCTTTGCAATCACATTTTTATAATACTTTTTGGGTTATACCCAGTGATGTGCAGGGTTACTCCTGGCTTTGCACTCAGGAATTACACCCGTAGTGCTCACAGGACCATATGGGATGCTGGGGATTGAACCCAGGTCAACCACATGCAAGGCAAAAAGCCCTGCCTGCTGTACCATGGCTCTAGCCCCATGCAATCATATTTTAAAGGTTACTGTTATTTGTCTCCTGCTTGCAATGTTATTGGCTTTGTGGTTTAGATACATAATTTACTTGACCTCTAAACCACAGATATGCTTGAGAAATCCATTTCAACTGGTAATACTTAAATCAAAAAGATACACTGCCACCTAACCATTATATTTTATCCATTAACTTCTCTAAATTGGTTATCAATTGATTTTCAGAAAAGCTTGTTTGAAGATTTTTTGTTTTGTTTTGGGCCAGATCTGGTGGTGGTCAGGGCTCACTACTGGCTCTTCACTCAGGGGTCAGTCCTGGCAAGGCTTGGAGGACCACATGGGGTGCTGGGAATTAGATCTAGGTCAGCTGTGTGCAAGGCAGTGCCCTACTCGCTGTACAATCATCCCACCACTATCCCCCCCAACCCACACACCCCCAAAATGCTTTTGAAGACATTTTAAAAAACAGTAGTCACATAAAGAAATTGGTTTTTACTGTAAAGTCAGGACACCTAGGCTGTCATATACACCCCCTCAAAATCCATGACACAGGTCTTAAAAGCTCCAAAACCCAAAGAGAAAGCAAGAAAGGCAGACAGAGGGTGAGAGTGTGTGTGTGAGAGGGAGAGAGAGAGGAGGAGAAGAAAAGTGTCTGCCCTAAGGGCAGGCGGTGGGGTGGGTAGCAGGAGGGAAACGGGGACATTGCTGGCAGGAAGCTTACCCTGGTGGAGGAACAGTCCTACACTGCGGGAAGTTGTATGACTGAAACTCACTCATGAACAACTTTGTAACTGTGTATCTCCCTGTGATTCAATTTTTTAAAACAGGAGAAAGCTTAAAAGCAAGAACCAACTGTTTCTTGTTGCATTTAAGTATGGCTTCTACTTCTTCACAGCAACAGTAGTCGAGGGGAAGCAAAAGGGTGAAGGAATTATTATACTCCTGTGGCAAAAGATTTAAATGATTTTGCTTTAAGGCCACACCAGCGGTGCTCAGACCACATGGTGCCATGGATCAAAGCCAGCGCTAAGCATCAACTTTGCCTGTTCAGCTCATGCTCCAGACCAATCTTAAGTGAATTTATAATAAAACTCCACATGTTGTTGCTCAATTATCATCTTTAAAAGCGGGGCCAGAGCGATAGTAGGGCAGATGGGGCACTGTATGCTGCTGACCCGGGTTCTATCCCTGGTATCCCACATAGTGCTCCGAGCACTGCCAGGAGTAATTCCTGAGAGCAGAGACAGGAGTAAGCCCTGAGCATCACTGGGTGTGACCCCAAAAGCAAAACATAAATGAATTAAAAATATGGGGCCGGAGGGATAGTACCGCAGATAGGGCATTTACCTTGCACAGGGCTGACCCAGACTCTATCCCCAGCATCTCACATGGACCCCAAGTCTGCCAAGAGTGATCCCTGAGCGCAGAACCAGGAGTAATTCCTGAACTTTGCTGGATGTGACCCCCCCCCAAAACCAATAAACATAAATTAAACAGAAGTTACTGGTATAAAGGAATTCAGTGAGGCCAAGGCTAAAGCAACCTCTGACTCAGGAACTGTTTCATGAAAACTCTTCGTGTACAGAGTTGGGATCATCAAGTGGAAACAAGTGTCTTCATGATGTTTTTCTATTCATTAGGTGGAATTTGTTCAAGAGCTTCCAAAGACAATCACTGGGAAAATCAAACGCAATGTTTTAAGAGACCGCGAATGGGGACGAAAATAAATTGCCTAAGAGAAACCTGAGTGATGACATAGATCAAGGCTACTGAGACCGGACTCAGTAACCTCTAAAATGCTCCAAATGTTGCCCAGCATTTTGTTTTGTACTTAGTCTAGTCTAAAAAACAAATTAAAAACTAAAACTATTTGGGAAAACTGTTTTTAAGATATTAAAACAATGATTATAGTGCTTAAAACAGGAGTTAGATGATTATAAAATAGGAGAGAATTTATCTTTCATTAATTCAAAATAATTATAAATAAACTAACACAAATGTTCCAGACCTTAATTTTTTCTTTGCTTTTTGGGTCATACTCAGCAATGCTCAAGGGTTACTCCTGGCTCTTTGCTCAGGAATTACTCCTGGCGGTGCTCGGAGACCATATGGTGTTGGGCTCTAAGCAGCTAGTATTGGGGCCTGGCACTTTCTGCCATAAGGCCCTGGGGAGGGCCCAGAGGTGGGCCCTGTTCTCTGGGCAGTGGAGCTTCTGAATGCTAGAGAGTTTACACCTACATAAACATCTGTGCTTATTCAAGGAGAGACTGGCAGGCAAGCGATTCACATCTTAGGTGAGGCAGGATGTGACTGTCTTCTGATCACTGAAATATGTATAAATCAATGATTGTTACCTTGCAAATGCCATGCGATTTGTGCTTGTATCTCCACCACCCAAATATTGTATAAAAGACTTAAACTGTGCTCAGTAAAATGAGAACTGCTATCCAGATCTCCCAAGTGCGTTGGAGTCTTTCTTTCCTTTCTTAGCAGCAGCAAGGCAGAGTTTCTCCCAAGTCCATCCCTCTCCTTTTTCATAGGGATGAAGTCTGGCAAGATTCATGTTAATTACAATGACGTATCCTGTTCCTTATCACTCTTCCGTTTTCCAATTCCGGCGGGCCCCAGTAACATCTCCATATGTCCTGTCTCATGCTAGTAGAGCTCAAGGGCATCTGTTTCTCCAACAAAAAGCCTCAATCCATCCGAATGAGGTCTATAATTGTTACTGGTATTTGGTATATAAATACAACACGGGTAGCTGCCGGCTCTGCCGTGCGGTACTACTCTTGTAGGCATCTCTAAGTCCAGATTTTTATACCTTGCGCCTGAGCTGGGCGTGTAGCTGTCTTGGTGGAGGTCTGGAGAGAGAAGTCGGATGTGGAAAATGGAGGCCCTCATGGAGTGGGGAGTCGTCTGGTTGTTGCGGCTCTGCTGGGGTGGTGGGCCAGGGCTAGAACCCACCATCCCTCCCGGGCACCTCTTGGCGACTGGTCCAGGAGAGCCAGTAGCAGCTCTGCCCCATGTCTGCGGTCTCTGGACTGGCATACCTGAGCCGGTTTAAGAAAGACTGCTGCAGGGTGAACTCGATGAGCTGGCGCTGATAGGCTGGTCTGCTGGGTGGAGGTCTGACGAGAGAGAGTCGGATGTGGAAAATGGAGGCCCTCATGGAGTGGGGGTCGTCTGGCTTGTTGGAGGCTCTGCTGGGGTGGTGGGCCAGGGCTAGAACCCACCATCCCTCCCGGGCGCCCTTGAGCGACTGGTCACAGGAGAGCCAGTAGCAGCTCTGCCCCATGTCTGCGAGTCTCTGGACCGGCATACCTGGCGTTTAAGAAAAGCGTATTTAAGTAATTTAATAATGAATTTCTGTATTACTATAACTCAATTTGATACCAATCACTAGATCATTAGACATTCTGTTGTTCATTGATTTCCTCGAGCGGGCGCCAGTAATATTTCCATTTGACCCTATTACGTGCCAGTGTAGCCCAATGGCATCTGGTTGTTTCAGGAACACGAAGAGCCTCAAACCGTTCGTTCATGGTCTTGACGAAGAAGTCTGACCATCTTGTAGGTGGGCGGCCATGTGGTCTTTTGACGTCCCGTGGGATCCAGTCAGTAACAGCTCTAGTCCAGCGGTCGTCTCCAAATCACATTACATGTCCAGCCCATCTGATTTTCGATGCCTTGGCAAATGAGACAGCATCCCTGACTCTGGAACAGCGATGGAGGTCGGAACTCCGAATTCCTTCTCTCACTTGAGTGAGGCATGATATTCACAAGCATAGCTCTTTCGCCTCCCCCTTTGGAAGACGAGTGGAATACCATTCTCATCCTGCTTTCATAGGGCCCAGGTCTCTGAGGCATATGTTAATGCAGAGAGAACAGTGGAGTCAAAGAGATGTGCCCGGGGCGGAGGTTCTTATCAAAGACAAAGAACCTCCGCTCCTGGCACAGCTCCTGGCACAGCTCCTGGCACATCTCGTTGACTCCACTGTTCTCCCTGCATTAACATATGCCTCAGAGACCTGATCCCTAGTAAAGCCCATTGGATTTTGATTAATCCAATCTCCAGCCTACAAGGACCTGCCCTTCAGAGACCTGCCCTACAGAGAGTATTTCAAGCCCAAGAATGCTTGATACCAATTCATCATGAAGTATCAGAAATGTAGCTTACTTCATATTTATTCAAATGATTAAGAAATTCTCTATTCTTTAGGACCATATACATGAGATTTTCTGATATATAATTTGATAACCATTATTTATAGTTGTTACGAATACAAAGTCCAAATCCCAAAGAGGGACTTCTGCCCCCAAAGCCTCATCTGACTCAGATTAGAGCGTGGGTTTTATAAACAGCTGCTGGAGGGAGTAGTTGGTAGCAGAATGGTGACAGAGGAGAGCAATAACAGCACGTCCTATTGAGGACAGGCTGGCTGAAATCACCATGGCATATATTCTTTTGAAAATTTAAAGAGACTTCACCATGCAGCCTTCTATGCGACATCACCAAAGTCTGGACATTTATCTTTCCTTTACTTCCAATTTGTGACTGGTTCTAAGTTTAACACGAAAGGGTTTATGCAACAGAAGGGAAAAAAAGGAGGACTGTGCAAAAGGTCTAAAAATTCTGTGGAGAACAAGATAGAGTTACTAGTGCCAGCTCACTTACGCTTCTACTAACCATAAAGCAAAAGACTGATAAGCAACAAGAAAAACCACCAGACACTACATTTTAGGAAACAATTTTATTTTTCTGAAAATAGCAGACTTGGAAAATCAAGCTGAGTGCTGGCAGTACCAAAAGCAAATACAAGTAACATCTAGGAATCATGAGAAAAGTTTTAAAATACACTCGTTCACGGAGGAAAAGAAGTTTACTCAAACGAAACACTGCAGTGATTTTCACTGACCTAGTTTTTTAAAAATGCAAATAATTTTTCGAAAGAAGCCCTCAACTTTCACATTAGAATTTCTTCATTTATGAAACATGTTCAAATATCCGTGGAACAATGGGCGATAAACCTAAATACAAGTATTTCAATGAAGGAACTTGGTTTTTAACAGATCTTAAAGATGGAGAACCAGTTTTTCTCATACTCAGGACTTACCAAATATAAATATGAAATAGGATTAAGAACAAACATCAAAGTCAAATTATCTTTGTAGAGTAACAGCTTTCACAAAGTGGAGGGAAGCCGGTTCTGCAGGATCGTAAATTCTACAGGCACATGTTCCATTTCATTCTCAAAGTCCCCTAGACTTCCACTATCAAAATAAAAGTATCTTAGTCTTGGAGCAAGCCTGCTGAAGGCATCAAACTCCTCTGCTGTGTTTTAGCCAAGCTCTCCTCCTTTCAAGACGGCCAATTCAGAATCAACATCAAAATAGCTCAACTTTAAGGGCCGCTCCAGCCCCGTCCCTGGCGAGGCCATGTCTACTCTCCGCCCCACTCCTGAAAACTGAGTGCAGGTTACCAAGAGGATCGACATCAGCAAGAAGATGAAATTATGAGTCTGTATTCCCTATGAAGTAAACAGAAGCACTGGTGCTAGACAGCATTACTAACACTTTCTAACTGTTTAAAGTTCAAGAAGAAACCCATCTGCAAAAGCTTATTTTACTCCCTTCACTGTCAATTTGAACATTTCTGGCTATCCTTAGTTTCTGTCTTGTAGCTTTTGATGGGGTTTATACCCTGGACAAACCCTGAAAATCTCCCCAAGAAAAGGACTCCCCCTGCTTAACCCCGAGGCATGGAGGTGTGAGCATTAAACTGCAGGATTGCACTGAAATCCAGAACTGTCAGACAAGGCTCAAGAGCTTGGGGCCCGGGACACAGCACAGTGGGTAGGTAATGTCTGCGTGCACGCAGCTGAACCCCAGCATCCCGAACACCATCTGGAGTAATTCCTGAGTGCAGAGCAAGGAGTTACCCCTACAGGCAAGCATTGCTAGGGGTGACCCAAAAAGCCAGAAAAAAGAATTATTTCTTTCTTACCTCTCAAAGACAAGATCTTAGGCTAGGATTTAGAGGAAGCATTCCTCAGTCATGCCAGCGGCAAGGACCGAGGGAGATGCTAACTGGGCTGTGCGGGCCTTCAAGGAGGTCTAGTCTGACTTGTGATTTGTTCCTGCTCTTCTTTAATCTCAAACTCTGAGATGTGGGAATATTTTAAGAGTTCCTGTGGCAACATGAGCATAAGGAAACCTTTTTTAATGAAGAATCCCGTATTTTAAGAAAATAAAAAACCTGTTCTCTAAGATCATTCAGAAATTTGTTCATGCTACAAATAACGTCTACTAAATAGGCTACTGAGTACTCAACAAATCTGCCCTTTTATTTCCCTTTCATTCCCAAGCAATGCACCTTCGATTCGAATGTCCTGCAGAGCTCCCCCTCTGACAAACAATAGGAGTTGTCTGGTTTACTTTTTCCCTAGTCATGATTCATGTGCTCTTTATTCAGGTTTTGTGAGTGTTTGAAAAAACATATAAACAGAATGTAACCAATTTTGTATTATCATAAAGTTTCATCTCCAAGCTTCTGGGTTTCAATTTTAAATTGGCACCTCTCAGTGTGCTATAATATCAACTTCTGGGTTTTCTGATCCCAGAGAGAACAAGGATTGTCCCGAAGGGCAAGGAGTACAGGTGACCTTATGGCTTTTGGGTGTGAAGTTCCACGTATATATTGGCCTTTATTTTGGAAAGCTCCAAGCAACAAAAAAAATTCTTTAATTCCATCGCTTATGGGGCCGGAGCAATAGCACAGTGGGTAGGGCGTTTGCACTGCACACGCAAGACCTGGGTTTGATCCTGACATCCCATATGGTCCTCTGAGCACCATCAGGAGTAATGCCTGAGTGCAGAGCCAGGAGTAACCCCTGAGCATCGCTGGGTGTGACCCAAAAGAAAATAAAAAAATTCACCACCTACGTATCTAAGAGAGCCAAATGTTTGTGATCTGTTAATTCACCAACCTAGACAAATGCCTGCTTGTTCGTTAATTACAAACTTCTTCAGCATCATGTGAAATAATATTCATTCGTGTTTCTTGACCTTTTCTAATATTGGCCTTTTTCTGGCCTTTTTCCTTTCCGTGGTTCCTGCCCATCCTCCAGGTTGGCCTGGAGGTTGGTCCTGAGCAACTGCCCCCTGTTTAGATGACTGTCCCCCTGAGGCATATCCTGAGGACCCCAGGATTGAGAAATGCTGAGCTAGCCCAACTCACTGATTTGTCTTTTCCACTTCTTATAAGGTACCGTGTCCTACCACGTCCATGCTGATATTATTTCATAAAAGCAATGTAGACTTTCCCAAAGTTAAATTCTGCTGCTGAAAACAAAATGCCTCCCTAAGCGTGTGCTCTACAAACAAATGCTTTACTATTTTAACCATTTATAAGCCACTTTTATTTTTTTATTTTACATATTTTTTTTTTTTTGCTTTTTGGGGTCACAACCAGGGATGCTCAGGGGTTCCTCCTGGCTCTGCACTCAGGAGTCACTGCTGGCGGCGCTCAGGGAACCATATGGGATGCCGGGATCGAACCCGAAGTTGGCTGCATGCGAGCCAATCGCCCTTCCAGCTGTGCTATGGCTCCGGCCCTAAAAAGACTCTTTTAATAACCAACATCTTTACTCACCAAATGGTTCTGGCTAATAGTTACAATCGCTGCAGCAAATGCTAGGTGCAAAATTTACCTAACACGTGACAGCGTAAAACACATGATAGCTTGAATTATGAGTTCATAAAAAAACCACTGAGAAATAGCTTTTCTTTCAAAAACATGTGTGTTCCTTGTTACAATAGCCTACTGAAGTAAACCCTGAAGATTCTGATCACTGATCTGACCAGAAACATCTGTAGGGCTATGTCTAAAATGCTCCTGTTTAAAAAAGCACTTTGCTTTTTAAAAATTCCAGCACTGGAGCATCAAATTTGTTTGTAACAAATATAATATAAAATATAAAGAAAGTGGGTCTAACAAGAAAAGCACCAAAAGTACAAAATCACCACCAAATAGTTCACGTCTAGCCTATATGCCCAGGTTTTCACAATGCTTGCAACAAAGTGGTAGGGGATAGCTGGGCAGTGAGAAGTAAAAATCTGGCATTAAAAGAAAAAATCCTTCATAGAATAAAAATGTCCCCTCTGTTTCTATTTTAGAGCTTTGTTTCGTTGTAGTGGCCTCCAGCTCTGAACAGTTTCTCTCAGCTAAATGATGTGGTCTACTGCACTCTGCCAGTCAGGGCTAAAGAGCTCTAAGGAAACTGCTACCGGCTCTCGTTCACTGCTCGCCTTTTCTGAGCACCACACATGCAGCAAATAAAGTTCAAAAATACTATTTTCAGCAGCTTTTGTACAGAGAACTCCAGTAATATCTCATAAACAAAGTTGAGGAACCTCCCTCCAACTCCACTTTTTGTTTCTTACTTGAGGTCATTTTCATTCGTCTCGGTGTCTCCTGTAGCTTGACTCACGAGTTCAGGCTTTTCTCCCAGGCTTTCCAGTGTGGTCTCCGATGCGGGTTTTGTCTGACCCCGCTCCTCACTGCTCTCTGCTGCCACCTGCTGGCCATTCCTACCATCTGCTGGAGCATTCGGACTTGATTTGTCTTCCGATTCCAATTCCGCTTTACTCCCATTTCCTGCTTGCACCGGCTGCTTTGGATCAAGCTGTGACGGTTCCTTACCACTCTTCACCACCTCCTGGAGATTGTATTTTCTGAATAACATGTAATCTTTCAAAACACTCAGGCAACAGACAGCTTTAATGATTTCTACTACCACGGTGTATTGTGGATTGGTAAGATCCACCTTGTTTTCTGAATTGAGGCTGCCGACTATTCCTGGGGGGGAAGAAAGAAAACATTTAGGACAGCATTAAGATGCACGGCTTCGCTTTGCTTTGAGGACTTGTGAGAGACCTATCTAATAGTCCACTCTTACACAAGAGTTCAAATCAAATTCTCTGGACCCTTCAATAAATTAATACAAATGAAATCCTAAACATTTAAAAGGGCACTTTTGCCCCTAAAAGAAAATTCAGTCTTAATTTGGAAAAGACTTTTATTTTAGTATGATTTTCGTTTTGAGATATGCCTGGCGGTGTCCAGGGTTACTTCTGGCAGCTCCTGGGGACTCACGTGATGCAGGGGTCCCCTGGCAAACAGGTTGGCCGTTACGTAAGGCCAGAGCCTTACCCCGTATTCCATCCCCCAGCAACAGGTTTGATGTTATTTTAAGGAAATGGTAAATGTATTTTTCTGACATTGTAAGATGCCTGAAATATAAAGGAAAAAAATTCTTCGAATCAAGCGGGCTGAGACAGTACAGTGGGTAGGACTGTTGGTTTGCATGCGGCCCAGTCTACCCGGGTTCAATCTGGCACCTACACGGTCCCCAAACCTGCCAGGATGATCTCTGAGCAGAGTCAAAAAGCACTGTGCACAGATTGGGGGTGCCCCTCCAAAAACAAGCCAACAGAAACAAGTATTTACCACTGGGTACTCACACGATATCATCAGAGAGCCGTACCTGCCAATTCTTTGATAACGTCTTCTCTATTCATATGACTGTTATTTCGAGATTTGTATACAATCTGGAAATGTCCCTTTGTTTGGAGCTTTGAACCAGGGTTCCAAAAGCGTCTCGGCATATTTTTTTCATATCTTCTAAGAAAGCCTTGCATGTGCCTGAGATGGGCAACATTCGCAGAATAACCCGAGTCTTCTTCTTCTTGGTTTTGTATATGTCCTGGAGAATATGATGCACCAATTTTTCCGGTTCTGAAAGAAAAATATATTAGTACAGAGCCAACAGGTAAGAACGGAAGTTCTCAGACATTTACGTGGCTCTTCAAACCCTTCAAAAATGAATTTTCAGGGCTAGAGACATAGTTCAGCAAGTATATGCCTTGCATGCAGCTGATCCAGTTTCAAACCCTGGTACAGAATACGGTGCCCTCTGAGCCCTGCTAGAAATATCCCTGAACACAAAGCCAGGAGTAAACCTTGAGCACAGCTGGGTGTGGTCCAAAAACCAAAAATAACAGAACAGTGAGATTTCATTGGCAGAAACCTTAATTGACAGCAGAGTAAAAGACAAAGTTCCCAACTTTCCCAACTTCAGTGACCATCACATATTGATACTGTATGTAATACTTCAACTCAACATAATTTTTTCCTAGAAACAATTCTTCGTGGAATAGGGAACACATGCCCTGCATACGGAGGACTAGGAACCGCTGGGCGCACAGTAGGGAATGATCCCAAGCAAGCACTGAGCACTGTCAGGTACGGGCACTCCTGAACTGTGTGTGAAGACACTATAATTAGCATTTTTGTGAGGTCCACATCTCTGATGGTAACACCCCTACTGTCACTTCCATAAAATGGCAACAACTAACAAAATATGTGCTTTATTTGGACAAGATCTACACAACTCTGCAAGTCACTTAAGAATGAATCCATCTGTTAAACGAATGCGTAAGTCATGTTCTCGGCTGTGAAAGGAACCATGAATTGCATAGGGTCATGACGCTGGCTCTGGGCCAGATCTGGGCCTCGTCCGCAGTCTACAGAGGGTTGCTCACTATGCTCAGGTCGTCTGTGTTTAAGACAGACACTTCTCCAGGTTTGTTCCTGTTGAAAAGCCAGGAGATCTAGTCTTACAGCAATTACATTCTCAAATGGCTGGACTCATTCCCAGTTGCTAAAGCTGTTCCTTTGAGACAGAAAATTCTTGCTTTGTCGCAAGTTACAGACAAAAGAAGTGGGAGAAGAAGTCTGTACTCTTTCCCCAGTGCTACGCCCACCACCCCACGCATGCTGCTTATATGCCTGGTATTGAAAGTGTAGACAGAATGTGATTAAGTGATTAAACCAGGCTCCCATGAAGCCATTTTGTAGCAGTGGCCCCTAAGCCCCGAGATGAGAAGATACCACTGATGAGCAATCGCTATTACAGCAGGACCTACCTATCCCAAGTGTCCTGATAAAAACAACATTATTCGCTCCGCTTTCCACAGACTGGAATCTTCTTAGCCTCATTTCTGTAGACACCTTAATGTCACCAACTTCTTTCTTCAAAGCTGCCTCCACGTCGTCATCTTCCCCCTCACTTCCTGAAGGCTGCTGGTCCTTGTCTGTAAACTGTTTACAAAGAACAAATGAGCAGAAACGCCACATGATCCATCTTAAAAAGCTTTTAGTGGTTGCTTATGTGAAACCCCACTGGCAGATGGCTCAGTACTGATAGCAAGGGGTTTCTCCTGAGAGACAGGCACTGCTGACCCCAAGATGCGGAGGAAGAAGGGAGTGTAACAGGCTGTGAAACATTTCATCTGAAAATGTCTTCAAAGTAACATTGTGGCGGTTTGTAAAGAGGGAAATGTGTTCACCAGCTGAATCACGTGATCTAAATCTCATAAATCATGTGATCTAAATCTCCTAGCCAGATATTCCTTGGGCTTGATGACACTCTCCTTCTGGTGAGATTAGAGCAAAGGAGGGGCCTGGAGTTAGTTTTTCCACAGGGTAGAGCTTGTCACCTATATGTGCAAGCCCCAGAGTTTGAACCCATTGCAGGGAAACGCTGAGACACACCCCACCACACACACACACACACACAAAACCCGGAAGCAGGGTCAGGGATTCCCTTCTGTCCCAGGGGATCAGTGGCGGTGGACAGATAAAGACACAAGAATACGGCAAAGTTTCAAAATGCTTTACTTAACACAGGTTCTGGTATACAACTCAGCAATAGGAAAAACCCCAAACTTAGGGTTCCGGCTGGGCTGCAGCCACGTGTAGGCCAAGATGGCAGCCACCACGTGTAAAGGCGCTGCAGAGAGGAGACAGTGAAGCAGCGCCAGCAGAAAGGGGGGAAAAGGAAAGAGCGGGAGAGGAAGCAGGCTAGTTTTTTTTTTTTGTTTTTGCGGCACCGGCCCCCCCGAGCCCCCCCGCCCAAGCAGGCTAGTTTATATCCCTGCAACACAGACCGCCCACTCCCAAAGGAAAGCCATCAGGGTCAAAGGCCCTCAGGTAATTCTCCCAGGACCTCACCTAGGCCCTTTGAGATGTTAATGTTGCCAAGCCCTGCCCAAGTGCCCCTGCAGTGGAGGAGGGGCTTCTGAGATGAACTGTATCTCAGAGCACAAAGGCATGCATCTGTACCAAAGAATATTCTATAGCCGGGTATGTATTTCTCCAAACCTTCACAAGAGTCTCATCTTTTCTTCATGGTTGTTCTGTATTTTAGTTGCCTTTGAGTTATCAGAGAGCCATGCTTGCTTACTTGGAGGCAAACAGCATTTCTCTCTAGTCTAATTACTTAGAGATCCAATGTGACCAGGCAAATATACTGGTAAGAGCTAGCTAATCCCAAAATGATTGTGACAGCCTAAGAGAATATTTATACCAGCCAGTATAGAATACAAGGTCAGATGAACTGCCACATTCAAACTGTCCTCCTATCTATACAAAGTGAGCTGCAGGAGGTAACTCCAATCCAGATGCAGAGGCTCTGGGCAGCAGTGTACTGCAACACAGCATATAAACCACCCCCTCACAATAGTGAGAGATTGGACCAGAGTTAAGAATTGAAACATTTATTCCTGTCCTGCAGAGGAACAGAACACAGAAGCAGTACAAGAACATGTGCCCGAATCCAGAGAACACACACACTTGCTGTCCAGCTCTACAGCCCCATCAAATAGTCGCTAATAATAACTCTAGCTATTAACAGGGCCTTTACTATACACCACGATATTTCTTTATGTAGAGCGGGAATTTTTTAGCTACATTAGCCCTCTTAAAAAAAAAAACTAGCTCAACAAAATTAACATGCCAAGCCCCAGACCTAGTAACGGATAGTAGCTGAATTAAAGTCTGCTGATTTCGTTCCAAACTCCTTAAGCTGAATATGCACAGCCCTATGCCAGTAACATGACTTCCCACGTGTAATGGGACTGCTAGAGTTTAGGCCGCACTGATACTAGTTTTCACTCTTGTTTTGGGATTACACCCAGCTATATTGAGGGTTATTCCTGGCTGTGCTTAGGGATCACTCCTGGCCGGGCTCAGGAGGACAATATGGGGTGTTAGAGATTAGAGACTGAACCTGAATTGGTCAAGTGAAAGGGAAGTACTATTGCTCCAACGCAGATATTTTTCGCTTTTTGTGAGGTGTTGGGTACTGGAACCCAGGGGCTCATGGATACAAGGCCTGCACTCTACCACTGGGTCCTATCTCCCCAGCCCCAACAGTTTTTTTCTTTTAAAAAATATTATTTTTTGCATGCATTATGCCCATTTTTAGGCCAATTGCTGCTGGGGCCAACATCAGTCACAGAGAGGTAGGTAGATACACAGACAAGCGGGCAGCAAAGCCAGAGAAGATGGGGAGGGACTAACTTGGCAATGCGTTTGGTAAACTTTAGATTCAAACCAATATGACTGAAAAGGGATAGCCACTGTCAACAGCGCAAGATTCTATAAAAACTAAGAGCTGATACAATCAGAAAGAAGGCCCGCCAAAGGGAGAGGCAAGGGCAAAACAGTCACAAAATATCGGATAAAGGCCTCCAGAAGCAACCAGCACGCTGGCAAGGGGGCGGGGGCTGCCAGAGCTGGAGAAACCGCGTGCTCCGTCACAAAACGGCCTGAAAAGCGGAAATTCCGAAAACGCTTCGTTTCTTTTGCAGAGAAAGCAACCTAGCGCAAGGAGCCACCACCGTGGCCCGGCCCGAGATCCCCGCACACGGTGGGGGCGAGGACGCGAGGCCGCACCCGCGTGCGAATCGCGCTCCGCTGCAAAGGGCCGGGGGGTGGCCCCGCGCTGGCCCCGCGGCCCTACCTTTTCCGGGCCGTACAGGTCGTCGCCGTACTCATTGAGAAGGCTGTAGGCCTCCTCCACGCACTTGCGCTCGTTCATGTTGCAGGTGATGAGGATGCCCTGCAGCCCGGGTTCCAGCTGCCGAGGCCCGCCGCCCTCGCAGCGCCGAGCGCGCTTAGCCTGCACGTACTGAGCCTTGCCTTTGCGCTTCCCGCCAGACTGTGGAGGCTGTTGCACGGGGGTCGCCATGGCGCGCGGGCGCTGAGTTAGAAACGTGTCTCTCCTGGGCGCTATTGGCGTCCTGGCTTCCGCCGGCGCGGGAGAATGACGCCATGCGTGCGCGACGGCCGCCTCCAGCCCCTCCCCAAGCTCCAGTCCCACGCTGCCCCGGGTCCTAACGCGAGTGAGTTCCGCCCTTCCGGGCGACGTTGACCGTCACTACTTTCCACCTTGCACCCGAAGGGGCGGTTCTTGTGAGTCGGGCCGTTTCCTTTTCTCATTCATTGAATAATTTCATTCGTATTCATTTATCCAGTTCATATTTATTGAACAACTGTGTATTCAGTAAATGTTTTGCTTTAAACATCTCCTGGGCGCTATTGGCGTCCTGGCTCCCGCGCCGGCGCGGCGCAGTGACGTCATGCGTGCGCGACACCGCCTCCAGCCCCACGCTGCCCCGGGTCCTAACGCGAGTGAGTTCCGCCCTTCCGGACGACGTTGACAGTTACTGCTTTCCACCCGCACCCGAAGGGGGCGGTTTTTTGGGGAGTCGGGGCCGTTTCGTTTCCTCATTCATTAAATAATTTAATTCGTATTCATTTATTCAGTTAATAGTTATTGAAGAACTGTGTACTCAGTAAATTTTTTGCTTTAAACATTTTATTAATGACCGGCGAGTATCTCTAATCTGGCCCACCACCTCGCACCCATGTAAATCATGGGCATTAATAAAATTGAAACATGAAATTTTTTTTCAAGATCTTAGTATCAGATAAGGAGTAAACAGAATAGTCCAGAAATGCCTGGGTTCCATTAATTGAGATAGTAAAGAGAGAAGGCTGGCCCTCATTAGGAAAAAACACATGATGTTTTGGAAATGTTATTACAGTGCTGCTGAGACATCTTTACGGAGGCTAGACTGTGAGCCTGAAGATTAAGAGCTAGCAGCCGCAAAACGAGTTGAGTGGTATCAGCACACGTTTTGTCGATTTGTAAATATGTGAATGCTTTGTGTTGGTCGAGGTTCTGTCTAGTGCTAGTGCTGAGGAGATAAAGAATAAGTGAATTTCTGGTGAGGGAAGACAAACAATGGTCAAAAGATCAAGTTAGGTTGTACTATAATGAAAATGAAATTAGTAGGAGCATGTGGGAAGGTGCTAGTTTGTATTGGGTGTTTGTGCTCATTTTCTGTGGAGGTAACTTTTATTGAGATAAAAATGAAGAGCGCCGGTTATGCATGGGGCCAGAGAGGTAAATCATTTTGAGTGGAGAGAATAGAAAACCATAAAAAAGAGAAATAAATTGGGCATGATTGAAAAACAAGGCCAGTACATCTGGAGAATAATACTTATTCTTCCATTCTGAGCACTGGAAGGGCCTTTCCACTTCCTCATTTCTTTTATTTACACAATAGCTTGTAGTTTCAGTGTATACATCTTTTACCTCTTTTATTATGTTTACTTACTCCCAAGTATTTTAAACTTCTTGTTTGGTTTTGGACCACACTCAGTGCTCTGGCATAACCCCTACAGGTGCTCTGGAACCTGGGACTCCGGCCTGCAGAACATGTGCTCAGCCCTGAACTAGTTTCTCTGACCCTGTTTATCTCATTTAATGCAATAATAAATAGAATTATTTCCATATTTTGTTTTGTTTCTTTTGTTTTTGGGGTCACCCACAGCTGTGCTCTGTATTTACTCCTGGTAGGACTGAACTCTAGGGCTTGTTTTCTTAATCTCCCTTTCCTATAATTCATTGTTTGCCTACAGCACTGCGACAGATTTCTGTATATTAAGCTTGTATACTCATCCTGAAGCAGTTTGTTTTCAATCCAGCCCAGGTATGCTGAACCAGAAACTCTCAGACATGGGGCAGAGCTGCTACTTGCTCTCCCTGTACCCAGCCGCTCATGAGGCGCCCGGGAGGCATGGCGGGTTCTAGCCCTGGCCCACCACCCCAGCAGAGCCTCACAACAAGTCAAACGACCCCCCGACTCCATGGGGGCCGCCGTATTCCAAAATTTTTTTCTTTTGAAATTTTTCTTTCTTTTCTAATTTTTCTGGGAGATCAGAGATGACTTCAAAAGTATGCCACCCGCATGGCAGAGCCTGGCAAGCTACCATGTCGTATTTGATATGCCAAATACCAGTAACAATTATAGACCTCATTCCCATGACCTGATGGAATGGTTTGGCTCTTTATGTTCCTGGAGCAAGCAGATGCCCTTGGTCTCTACTAGCATGAGACAGGACATATGGAGATGTTACTGGTGCCCGCTCGAGCAAATCGATGATGAACGGGAAGACAGTGATACAGTGACACAGTGATACAGAGCCATGATTATTACCTTAACGAGATCCCAGTATAGAATACAATTTAATGTAATATGCTTTAGATTCCAGAGTTGAATACATCATGTAAATAAGAATAAGCATTTTATTAGATTGTGTTAATTTTAATTGTCTTATTTGCATAGATCAAAATCATATAGTCACAAATTAGCTCTTACTGTTTTATTTTCTGTTCAGTCTATTTGACATTTCTTTTTTTTATTGAATCACCATGCTCAGTATGTTTTAGTAGTAGCCAGAAATTCTTTTTCTTGTTTTAATGTCATAAACCATTAATATTTAAATAAAAGTAAATAAATGACTCGACGGTTAGTTAAGCATTCATAGGGTTCATTACATTATTCTTCCTATGTGTGTATAAATGTTCTAAAGCTTTCTATGACAAAGACAATAGACAGAAAGAAGAGAAGGCTACAGTGATGTAGATTTTTTGGAAATGTTTATTATAAAAGCGAGAAAAGGATATGGGGCCGAGTGATAGTACAGCAGGGAGGGCATTTGCCTTGCATGCGGATGCCCCCAGTTCTATCCCTAGCATCCCGTATGGTTCCCCGAGCACCACATGGAGCAATTCCTGAGAGCAGAGCCAGGAGTAACTCCTGCACATGCCCTGGTGTGACCCAAAAGAAAAAAAGGCATCAGATTGCATCCCAGCAATGAGACAGCATTTGTGCCTTTATGCAAATGATGAGATATGGGGAACCAATCAGACTGGGTATGCAAACAAGAGTTTATAAATGGACCAATCAGAGGGGCCAGAAGTGATAGTAAAGCAGGTTCCATCCTCAGCCTCCTATGGTCCCCGAGCACTGCCAGGAGTAATTCCTCAGTGCAGAGCCTGGAGTAACCTCTGAGCATCTCCGGGTGTGACCTCAAAAAGCTAAAAAGGGGGAGGGAAAGATAAATGGCTTAAGATATTTTAACAAGGGAAATGGGTAAGTAGGTAATTGAATATATTCACTATATTTTAGGCACTGTGTTAGTTTGAGGATATAGAAACGGATGTGTACAGAAGTTACATTCCCTATTTCATTAGTGAACATGTTGTTTGGACTATCTCATCCCTAAGAATACTGTCAGCCCTTCTCAGTATTTTGAAGCCTCTTGTCCTAACACAATGATATATTAACATAATAACTATTGTAAATGAGCAATAAACAGAGAGACCGTGTTTCCATTATTTGCTTACCTGAAAACAGTTAATTACCTTTTCTTCTCCTGTGTTGAAAGATTTGTCACTACCAAACTGATAAATAGGAAGGTGGAGGGAAGTTGGTATGCTAAGGTTTCTGAGCCTTTCTATAATATTTGTAAAAAAAAAAAAAGGACTCAATTTCCAAAAAAAATAAGTAATAGTAACTTATGCATCGTGGTTTTGTGATCACTAGATCACTAGATCACTAGACATCCCGTTGTTCATCGATTTCCCAGGCTTTTCTTTTCTTTTTTTTTTTTTGGATGTTTCTTTTGTTTTTTCCTTTATTTTTTTAAAAATTTTGTTATATACCACTGTGAGGTATACAATTACAAAGACGTTCATAATTGGGTCTCATTGAGGAAATATTTGATATATCACTTAAATCATGTATTTTGCTAATGAAATTCCTCCAAATACAGAATAATTTGGACACAGATACACAGGACACAGATACACAAGGCAGACGTGGGGCAGAGCTGCTACCGGCTCTCCCTGTGCCCGTCTGATCATGAGGCACCCAGGAGGGAAGGAGGATTCTGCCCTGGCCCACCATCCCAATAGAGCCTTGAAAGAAGCCAGAGGAGCCCCCGCAGCATGAGGACAGTCATTTTCAACATCCGGATTCCACAGCTCTTCAGAGCTCCCCCAAGAGAAAAGCCCATGTCTCCCCATTGCATGCGGCCACACAGTTCATCAGCAAATACGCAAACTGAGAGTCTACTACCAAGAGTATCCCACCCGCACGCCAGAGCCTGGCAAGCTAACCGTGTCGTATTTGATATGCCAAAAACAGTAACAATTATAGACCTCATTCCCATGACCTAAGGAATGGTCTGAGGCTCTTCGTGTTCCTGGATCGAGCAGATGCCCTTGGGCTACACTAGCACGTGACAGGATGTATGGAGATGTTACTGGTGCCGCTGCAGATCTATGAACAATGAGGAGACAAGTGATACAAGTGATATAATAAGGGAAATATTGCCAAGTACTTGGCGCTGATTGTCTTTCTCTGCTATAACTCCTAGTACAAAAAAGAGAAGTAAATTTCTGATGCAGGAGAGTGGAGAAATAATGTTCTTCAATAGGGGAGAGTAAATGATGTCAACTGCAAAGTGGAGAGGTTAGCACAAGCTGGGAGTCTGGGCACCAATGATTGCTGGAAGAAATGCAGAAACTTGCAATAATATTCATTCATTAAGTGGTAGAGGGTTGAAGACTTTCTTATCGGGCTACTTATAAATCCCAATGAAAAAGAAGTGAGAAAATTAATATTGTTACTGTCAAGGTGATGATAATATATATTAAAAGTTATAACACTTCTCTGAAATAGACAGGCAGATGGTCAACAGACACATTAAAAAAAACAAAGCTCTTCATCATTATTATCCGGAAATTCCAAATCAAGATTACAGTAAGATATCATCTTACTCCAGTAAAACTGGCATGCATTGAAAAACAACAACAACAATCTTAGAAAATTCTATGTTGGTGGGGCCGGAGCCATGGCTCAGTGGGTAAGGCGTTTGCTTTGCACGCGGCCGACCCAGGTTCAGTCCCCCACATCCCATATGGTCCCCTGAGCACCGGCAGGAGTAATTCCTGAGTGAAGAGCCAGGAGTAACCCCTGAGCGTCGCGGGTGTGACCCAAAAAAGAAAAAAAATTCTATGTTGGTGGAGATGTAATGAAAAAGTAACTCTCATTCACTGTTAGTGGGAATGTTGCCTGGTTTAACCCCTGTGGAAAACAACGTGGAGATTTCTCAGAAAACTAACGGAGCTACGATATGACCTAGCAGTTGCATTTCTTGGCATCTATCCCTAAGACACAAAAACATTATTTAAAGGACATATGCACACACTATTCATGCAGCACTGGCACACTAGGTAAAGAATGGAATCAATCTCGGTTCCCAACAGCGGGTGCTGCTACACTGCAGTGCGGAGAAAGAACCTGGGCTAGACTGGAGCTGCCTTCAGCTCCTCATAGGGCTGGCAAGTGCTGAGAAATGCAAGCGAGTAACCTAAAAGTTTTTCCACTTAGTTCTGACAAGACCCACACATAAACACCGCAACTGGTTGCAAAGTTAAGACGCACAAGCGGTTGGTGCTGGGGCTTAGATCTAAAGCCGCCTAAGTCTCAAGGTGTGTTCTGGCACAGACCTTTAGCCCTGGTCTGATGAGGTTATTTTCCTTTCTATTTCAAACCTTTTTTTTTTCTTTTTGGGTCACACCCGGCAATGCTCAGGGGTTTCTCCTGGATCTGCACTCAGGAATTACTCCTGGCTTAGGGAATCTTTTTGGGATGCGGGGGATGGAACCCAGGTTGGCCGCTAGCAACCTCCGCGCTGTGCTGTCACTCCGGGCCCGATTTTTTCTCCTTCTAAGAGAAAACCTTGCGGTCTAATCCTTCACAGCACTAAGCCTTAGATACTTTTCTTCGAGTGAATAAGCCACATTTTCAGCTTCCCCACAGGGTGCAGTACATGTAGGTCATTGGCTTTAAGAGGGAAGACAAAAGAAAATAAATGAATGGTTTGGTAAACTCGGCTCAGAACTCGCTCCTCCCTGGACCGTCTCCACCAATCGTGGAAAGGTTCTCGGGGGCACGCGCCGGCGGTCAGGCCAGAGTGTCGCATTACTGCTCCCGCTCTGGGCACTCAGCAAAGTTTTAGAACTACACCGCTAGGAAACGGGTCTCCCATCCTCTCGTCCTCTCCAGTTTGGCTGAAATCTTGTGACCTTGGTGAGTTTACTCTCTTGCCTTTTATGTAAGGTTTTCTGTGTCAGTACCTGCAGTTTTGAGCATAAACAAAATCAAAACAAAGAATGCTGTCGTTCATGTCCATTGCTTGTTTAGTTAGTGACCAGGAGCACTTAAAACACTGTCAAATAGCGATTGGGTTTTATTTTTTCACTTTAATTTTTCTTTTAGTGACATTTAATTTTGTTTAAAACTGGGGTCAGGAGGACTTGCCAATAGTTGGGATCTACCACAATTGTGAGATTTGGAGCAGAAAATAGAAACAGAGGTTAAGTAAGATAGAGAAGGGACCAGTTTGCCAACAATAGTTGGAAATGGTAATGCTAGACTAGAACTGAGTGTTGAAAGTAGGCAAAGGGATATACATGATAACCCTCAGTGAATGTACTGCATACCACAATGCGCAGAAGGAGAGAGGGTATGTGTGTGTGTGTGTGTGGAGAGAGAGAGAGAGAGAGAGAGAGAGAGAGAGAGAGTCTGCCCTAGAGGCAGGCGGGAGGTGGGAGGAAGGGAACTGGGCACATTGGTGGTGGGAAATGTGCACTGGTGGAGAGACGGTGCTGAAACACTGTATAATTTAAACCCAGCCATGATCAGCTTTGTAATGCCTATCTCATGGTGATATAATTAAATTTTAAAAATAAATGAATAAAATAAAACCGCAATATTGATACAATATTTAAAAATAATTTAACTAAATCAATGTTCATTGATTCAACATTGATTCAATATCAAACAAACTTGATACAATGTTTAAAAATAATTTAACTGAGTTTTTCATTGTACTGTCTAGTCAGTTCCCCGCCCTGTTTAGTTGAAGATAGAAATATGTTTTCTGCTCCATATCAACCAGATGCCATTGGGCTACATTGGCACGTGATAGGGTCCAATGGAAATGTTACTGGCGCCCGCTCGAGCAAATCGATGAATAACGGGATTCAAGTGATCAAGTGATCAAGTGATCCAGTATATGCAGACTAGCTCTTTGGGCAACATACATGCAAATATACGACATTAACCTGGGGGTGGCACTTCTTCAATGAAGGGTTAAGGATAAAAATCTCATCCTAGATAAAAAAAAAAAAGTTCAAGTCAGGGTCCTTTTTATGGTTAGAGGTAAAATTTTGCCTTGCTTTAAGGTGATGCAAGATTTAAGGTTATGAGAGATTTTTGCCTTACATCAGTATTCAGTTATTACTTGGATTAGTGAGATAGGGTAGGGTACCGAGGGGGATGCGGGAAAGCTTCCGTGGCATTGCTACTATATGCATGTAGAGCTTGAAAAAAGATGAGACTTTAAATACGTGCAGAAGCCCATCTGATCAACATGGACATTGCATTTCTTGAAAGAATGTTCCATGACAGTGTAAAAAATCTGAACCCACTGAAAGTTATCTTTCACCTAACAGAGAACTTTGGAAGTTTCAAAAATGAACATTTGAAGTGTTAATATTACAAAGGAATTTTTTAAAGGCACGTATGATTTTTGGAGTAGAGGCAATATTACTATTTTGATGAATAATTAGCAAAAAAGTTTAGACTAAAATGGTTGATTTTGGGGCCGGAGTGATAGCACAGTGGGTAGGGCATTTGCCTTGCACACGACCAACCCAGGTTTGATCCCCGCATCCCATATGATCCCAGAGCACCACCAGAAATAATTCCTGAGTGCAGAGCCAGGAGTAACCCAAAAAGCAAAATGAATGAATGAATGAATGAAGCAATATCTAAAAACTGAGTGTTTACTGTGTCGTACTTCAGTGGAAGGAATTCCAATGCTAATCCTTAAGAAAGGGGACGACCAGCAAATGTGCAGGCTGGAACTTGACACCAGACAGAGAGAAAAATGTTTCCCTCTATTCTAACATCCACTCCTGCGGGAAGCAGAGTGAATTTGAGGACTTTGGAGTTTATTTCTGTTCTAAAACACAGTCTTTAAGGTTTAAAAGCACTCCGCTAAGATGTACTACCTCTTTACTGTCCACTGTTCTTGCGTAAAAGAACATTGTTGCTTATTAAACCTGAACTCTTTGGAAAAGATCTAATCTTGGGAACACTCTCACAGTTTTACTGACTTGAGGGCTCTACTCTTCACCAGATTGATTATCATATAGATAAGCACTTTTCAAAGCCATGTTCAACAAATACAGAAATGTTCTGTGTAGTCACTTGGCATATGTAACTCTTACGCACTTGAAATGTAGCAATGGGATTGAAAAATTAATCTTTTGAATTTCATTTAAATTAATTAAAGTTAAAATCACTGTATCACTACAAATAGTTCATCATTGATTTGCTCGAGTAGGCACCAGTAACATCTCCATATGTCCTGTCTCATGCTAGTAGAGCCTAAGGGCACCTGCTTGCTCCAGGAACATAAAGAGCCTCAAAGCATTCCATCAGGTCATGGGAATGAGGTCTATAATTGTTACTGGTATTTGGCATATCAAATACAACATGGGTAGCTTGCCAGGCTCTGCCATGCTGGTGGCATACTCTTATAGTCACCTCTGATCTCCAGCATTTATTAATGAACTGCGCAGCTGCAAGCGGCCACGCTGAGCCGGGCTGTGATCAGCTCTTCTGCTGGGTGGAGTTCTGACAAGAGGAGAGTCCGCATGTGGAAAATGGAGGCCCTCATGGTGTGGGGGGTCGTCCGGTTTCTTGCGAGGCTCTGCTGGAGTGGAGGGCCAGGGCTAGAACCCGCCATCCCTCCCGGGTGCCTTGTGAGCGACTGGGCACAGGAAGAGCCGATAGCATTCTGCCCCATGTCTGTGAGTCTCTGGATCAGCGTAATAAAAATATTAAAAATTTTAAAAAATGAATGCCCATGCTTTAACTGAGTGGCTGACTCAGTACTAATGCTATACATCTGTTATCTGGAAATAAAGGACACTAATGCCACAAAATTGCAGTGATGCCAACCTGAAAGGAGGATGTTTGACAACATACTACATGATGCTTGTAACAGACATTCAAGCGTCACACAGAAGTGTAAGCCATAGGATGCACACAGCAGTATCCTGCCAAGTAGATCAAAGAGCTGTTAAGCCAGACTATGGTGAAACCATTGAGATATGCACTCAAGACCTGCTTGTGAAAGCTTCAGCTGTCAGTGCACCCAAATTAAATCAAAATCATCCTTAGAATCAAGTCAACGTGTCACAAACTGAAGGAACATCTATGTATACAATCAAAGAAATAAAGTAACACAGATTTGGTTAAAGCAGTAGGGACACTAGTTAGGTCTATTATAGACCTAAGTTACTGAAGTAAATTGCTTTCAAGTTCTTCCTTCTAAATGCATTTGATTCAAAACATACTTACTAAGCATCTACTATGGACCAAAGACTATTATAATTCTCAGGGGACAGGACCATGAACACTATAGACCAGACCCCTATCCTCAAAATAACTTATGTGTTATTGCAAAGATCAATAAAACTATAGCCCAAGGGCTAAATTCATGCCTTTATCTGTTTTTGTACAGAAAACAAACCAAGGATACTTGAAAAAAATTAAAAAGAGGCATTGAGACTGGTGAAAGTAGCTCTTATAGACAGAACAGCAGTATGAACTTTGAAAAGATCTGATCTCGGGATCAGTGCTCATTCGGTGCCCGCTGTTCAGGGGTTGGTCCTCTATAGAAAGTGGTCTTCTGAGCATCACTGAGTGCAACCCTGGAGGCTGCGAGAAGTGCCCGGGTACTACCAGCAGCCCAAGCAGCACAACACTCTAGGACACTTGCATCAAACAACTAGAGCGGTTGGCCAAGAACCACAATAGGCGTCCCTGGGACCTTCTCAGCACCCTTTGGGAGACCCTGCCCCAACCTCAAAATTGAGAGGAATAATAACTCAGGTCATATGAAAATTATTTGAAATTCCATTTTCAGTATCCATAAATAAGTTTGCTTGCAGTGTGGTCGAACATTAGAGTTCTCTCTAGAAATCTAGAAAAGATTCTGAAGCTCTGGTCTCTCCTGCAGAGATTCTATTTTAGTTAGTCTAATACCCAATGTATATGTTTTCTAGGAACCAGAGACATAATACAGCATGTAAGGCATAAGGCCTTGCATATATATGTCCAACCCCTATTTGATTCCCGCTCACCCCAGATGGTCTCCTAAGCCCTTTAGGAGTAAGTCCTGAGCACAGACAGGTGTGTACCCCCAAGAAAGGGGGAAATAAAACAGGAGTTCTGATTCTGATATGGCACATTGGAAAAAGTTTGCCCTCTTGAGCTCCATTTTCTTTCTTTTTTTTTTCTTTTTTGCTTTTTTGGGTCACACCCGGTGATGCTCAGGGGTTACTCCTGGCTCTGCACTCAGGAATTACTCCTGGCAGTGCTCGGGGGACCATATGGGATGCCGGGATCGAACCCGGCCGGCACAGGTCGACCGCGTGCAAGGCAAACGCCCTACCCAGCTGGGCTATCGCTCCGGCCCCCTTGAGCTCCATTTTCTATTCAGGTATAAAGGGGGCTTACATCAGACAGTTTCAGAGGGGTCAAGTTCACTGACTTGTCAGATCCTCACATGAATAGATGAGGCCAGACGTACCCAGGTCTCCCAATGCAGTGGGTGAAGTAACACAATACCCAAATATTAAAACATCACCTGACCATGTAGAATAAAAGGAATTGCTGGATTCTGTTCATTTTTAGTATTTTGGTAATGTATCAACACAGAATTTACGGTCAGAATGTCCTTGCACTCTGATGCAGCAGGGCCTCCAAAGAGATACCCAGTTCGCACAGTGACAGGAGTCATGAATTGTGGGTCTTTGGCCTCTTAGGTGGGAAGTTTTTGCTTCTGTGAATGAGGTCATAGGTAAGGTGGATAAGCAGCAGTTGGGCCACCGGTTCTGGGAGTTGAGCAGCAGAATGAGTGACGACAATGGGGCCCCCTGGGGTCTCCCAGGTGCAGCTGCTGATGTGAGCGGGAGCGGCCTAGTTAATGGTGCTGGCAGGGACGTGCCCAGCCTGGCTGGCCTTTGAGACAGGGACTGGCACCTTTGTAGGGGACTTTTGCTAGACTACTTCATCCCAGAGCCCTGTTCGCCCTTCTCCCCATTTTCTAAGACTTTTTTCCAAAGGTCCCATTTCTTGGGATGTCTTGACAGCTGCTCCCAACCCTACTCTCTCCTTACTTACACACGTTACTCATGTGGCAGAGCAAGTAATTTCTCCTCTGTACTCTGAGTCCCTGCCCAGAACTCTGATTCTCCCCATGCAAATGGTGCTAATCACCTTGGTCAGGTGCCCTGCGCTTGAGGTGGAAGGACAGACAGCAGTGAGAATCGGAAGGAAGTCAGCTGCCTTAGTCTCTAGATTTCTGCAATTTCTGGGCTGATGTTTGAGGTGGCATGGGGGAAGGAGCGTCCCCAGGAGCGGAACTGCTGTGTGAGAGGAGAAAGTACCACAGATTTGAGTCTTCCTGCCGAGTGCAAGGTGGAAGCTGTACCGTCCTCAGTTGTCAGGGTGGGGTGAGGCCTGAGACCCTCTCGTCGACTCTGGGCAGTAGGGGCTATGTCCTCGTTTCCCACTTGGGGAACTTTGGGGTTGGGTCACTTGCTTGGTGAGAGTTAAGTGCAGGATCCAGCCTGCCTCTGCCGCCTCTGCCTCCCCCTGAGCACGTCTCCTTTGTCTCTGCATCTCTTCACACTGGAGAAGCCCATGTTCTCTCTGCATTTCCCTCTTCCTCCCCTCTTGCCACATTTTTTTGCCATACCTGGAAGTGCTCAGGGGTTACTCCTGGCTCTGCACTCAGGAATTATTCCTTGCTGTGGTTGGGGGACCATATGAGGTGCCCGGATCCAACCTGCGTTGGCTGGTACAAAGCAAACATCCTACCCACTGTGCTATTTCTCTGGCCCCTGTTCATGTTTTTTGGTTTTTGGGTTAGAGGGGTTTGAAATACGTATTTTGGATCCTAGCTCCTTCTCTGATACTTGATTTGCAAATATTTGCCCTCCGTCTAGGGTGCCTTCTCACACTGTTGTGGCAACAGAGCTTGACATTTGCCATGATCTCATTTGTCGGACTTAGATACACAGGGCAGAGCTGCTACCTGTATGCAGCTGACCATGAGGTCCCTGGAGGGATGGCAGGTTCTAGTCCTGGCCTTCTATCCCAATAGAGCCTCGTAAGAAGCCAGAGGAACCCCCACACCATGAGGGCAGCCATTTTCAACATCCGACTCCACAACCCATCAGAGCTCCACCCAAGAGAAAAGCTAATATCTCCCCTTTCATCAGTAAATGCACAAGATAAGAGCCTATTACTGAGAGTATTCCATCCGCACGGCAGAGCCTGGCAAGCTGTCCGTGTCATATTTGATATGCCGAAAAACAGTAACAATTATAGACCTCATTTCCATAACCTGAAGGAATGGTTTGAGGTTCTTTGTGTTCCTGGAGCAAGCAGAAGCCACTGAGCTACACTAGCATGAGACAGGACATATGGAGATGTTACTGGTGCCCGCTCGAGCAAATCAATGAACAACGGGAAGACAAGTGATACAAGTGATCAATACAGAAATACTTCTATATAGCCATGCTGCCTTATACACCACACAGCTAGAAATATCATTTAAAATGATGATTTAATGATTGAGATGATGCGCTGCACTATTCACAATAGCTAGAATCTGGAAACAACCTAAGTGCCTGAGAACAGAGGACTGGCTAAAAGAAACTGTGGTACATCTACACGATGGAATACTATGCAGCTGTCAGAAAAGACAAAATTATGAAATTTATCTGCAAATGGATGGACATGGAGGCTATCATGCTGAATGAAATTAGTCAAAAGGAAAAAGACAGATATAGAATGACTGCATTCATTAATGGGATATAAATCTATACCAGTGTTTTACTAAGTGTGGGAAATGGTAATGTCAGACTAGAACTCACCATTGAATATACTCAAAAAGACTTAAATGATAGCCCTAAATATCTGCAGGGCTAGCTACAATGTAAAAGAAGAGTGGTAGAGACACACGAGAGAGAGAGAGAGAGAGAGAGAGAAAAGGGGGTACCTGCTATTGAGGCAGCCTGCGGGTGGGCGGGAGGGGTGTGGGTACACTGGTGGTGGGAACGGGGCACTAGTGGAGGGATGGGTGCTGGAATACTTCTTATGGAATACATAAGAACCAATTATGAACACCTTTGTAATTGTATGTTTCACTGTCGTATAATAAAAAATTTACAAAAGGATTGTGATGATGGTGAGAGTAATGTTTTACTCACTCAGAAAAATTGGGAAAATAGTTGAAATTATTTCTCCTACTAATTTTCTACTAAGTTTATTAATTTCCTCCTAAATTTCTCAGTAGGAAATTAGGAAATAGTTGAAAATATAAAGAAGGGAATGCTATAGTCTCTAGAACTATATATTATCTTATATGTTGACAGCTTCACTTATGAAATCCCTGTCATCATGATCAAATAATTTCCCACAGAAGCAGGGAGAGCTTGGTTGCCTGGAGGGACAGCCCCCACGAAAGTGCTAAAAGTTAAAACCTATTATTACACCTCTGATAAATACTGCATCAAGCCTGGACTCAAGGAGTGCGTGGGCTCCTATTGGACACATGATATATCAGAGGGATTTTTTCAGAGAGTTTTCATGCATAATTGGTAGTAGGCTACACTAATTCTCATTTTCCCATTGTGAGAAATTCTCCTTAGCATTCCATTTTGAAATCTCTAGGTGAAAGATTAGTTAGGCAAGAAGGTTCAGACCTTTGCTTTCACTAAGAGAAACTAGGTGACCCAAATTTTTCTTCTTTAGAAATGCTCATAGGAAGCAGCAACATACAGAAGTTAAGAAATGATCTGGGAGAGAGGGAGAGAGTTCTGGGTTCAAATCCAGGCGGCCCCTCTGCCACAGACTGAATATACCTTCTCCAGCCCAAACTCATATGCTGAAGCCCTAATTGCCAATGTGGTGGTAGATAGAGGTGGGCTCTATGAAAGGTAATTAAGTTCAGTTGAGAACTTAAAGGTGAGGTGCCCGCAGTGGGATTTGAGTCCTTTTAAGAAGAGACCAGAACTCACACTGTCTCCACCATGCAAGGGCACAGAGAAGGCTACCATCTGTAAGCTTACTGAGAAAACTAATCAGATACCCCTTGGATTTCCAAGAACCCAGCATGGTAATATATAAAAACCTTTTATTTCTCATCATTCTGGAGGCTGGGAAGTATAAGGTGCTCACAGATTTGGCTCCTATTTAATGATTAAATCAGATGTAAACAAAACACTTGATAAGGTATTTGGAACTCAGCAAGTAATCAGAATTAGTACTATTACGATGATTAAATACCGATAATGATAAAACATAGATTTGTAGAATGTTTACTTTCACGATAAAAAAGTGCATATCCTTTTGCTTATCTTTCAGATGGATCAGTCTCTTTGGAAATTCTGAGTGCTGGGACACCCAACAAGACAGATGCTGGCTCTTGTCACCACACAGATGTTACTTCAAGCCAAGTGTTTCCCCGCTTGGCAGTCCCAGGTTTCATCAGATTACTGCATAAAGATTATAAAACAGTGAAACCTCAGAATTTCCCCAACTATGAATCTATGATACGTGACTTCAAGCTCAAGGTTCCGGAGTATTTCAACTTTGCTAATGATGTCTTGGATCAATGGACTAATTCAGAAAAGGTAATGGAGAAAAGTCCATATTTCCTTAATTGAGAGTAATTTTCCCTCAGGAAATATTTGGTAATATCTGGAGTTGATCTTGTTGCCATGCTTTGAAGAAGGGCATGTGCCAAGGAGACAGAGAAATCTCTTGCAATGTGTAGGACAGGCCTTACAGCGATCAGCAGGCACAAATGTTATTTGTTCCATGTTGGATGCCTCAACTCTAAATTACACCTATGTAGAAAAGAAAACATATATTCAATTGAACATTATTCAACTTATAAAGGTTAAACAAAAGTTATATAATATATCCTGATCTGGGAATATTTTATTTTTCCAGAATCTTTGTGAAATAATAGTGAAAGACTTTCAAGTTAGAGTTATGAACTAAAAAGAGAATCTAGTATGTTTTATTATTTAACCACAGACAACTCTTAATTATGCATATGGTGGAAAGAATCTTAAGTAATAAAATACTGTTTTCATTAATAGCATCTTAATTATAAAAATCCACATTGGGAGAATGTAGAGATGGGAAGAACATGCCTTTGCTTAGAGAATGGGTGAAGGGAGTGAAAAACATCCCCATATTCCATGTTGAAAATTCAAATGCGTAAAAGTTTGAAATTAATTTAGATGAAATTAAATAATTCATGAGAGACATTGAGGTCAAAAAGTCTAAAAAATAAACTTATAGGGGCCAGAGCAATAGCACAGCAGGTAGGGTGTTTGCCTTGCACACAGTTGACCGTATTCAATCTCCTGCATCCCATGTGGTCCCCCAAGCACTGCCAGGAGTAATTCCTGAGTGCAGAGCCAGAAGTAAGCCCGACCATTGCCGAGTTTGACCCAAAAAAGCAAAATAAAATAAAATAAAAATAAATTTATAAAGGTTGTCTTAGGGAGATGGATATTTCACATATGTCCTAGTTCATGACCTATAAATTTTCTTTAGAGAAAACTTTCATTTACTTAGGCAAAATAGAACTCAGTTGCATAACCATCTTTAAATCCATGACTGAATGCAATTTGATAAAAGTCAAAGTTCGCAAAACTATAATGTAAGAAAACTGATTTTTTATATCACTTGTCTTCCTGTTGTCCATCGATTTGCTCAAGTGGGCACCAGTAACATCTCCATACATCCTGTCTCGTGCTAGTGCCAGGTCATGGGAATGAGGTCTATCATTGTTACTGGTTTTTGGCATATCAAATAAGACATGGGTAGCTTGCCAGGCTCTGCTGTGCAGGATTGAAAGTATATAAATATGGATTATATTCATTCATTTAGGGGTCAAACTCCCATAAGAGAGAAGAAATACGAAAACAGGTTTTGGTGTGCTCTTGTTCTGTCTTCAGAGCCACACTCAGCCTTGCTTGAGGCTTTCTCCTCTTCTGTTTGCAGGATCGGTACTGGTGGGGCCATTTGAGGTGCTGGGTTGGCCATGTGCAAGGCCAGCTCAGTGGACCCTACAAATCAAAAAAATATTTTTAAATCAAAAAATTTTAATGAAGCAAAAACTATTAGAATGGAAGTATCGTTTCTTTATTTATAGCTCTTTCTTTAAAAAGTCATTTTTCTGGGGCAAGGAATGTCCTAGTGAATCCAGTGAAGGAGGCCTGCCTTAGGGCCATGGATGCCATCCCAGCACCAGGCCACACACTGAATCTATTCCTACAGCCCCAAAGGGTATGGGCTCCAGGGCCCCACAACTAGGCATGTTAGCACCAACCTAACCTGCATGAGACTCTGCAAAGCACCACAACCAAGGGTGCAGCCCGGTGCTGCAGCAAAGAAACAGATGGAGAATGCTTCTGGGGTGACAGGGGATGGGGTGGGAGAGTTGGGGCCACACCTGTGCTCCATCCAGGAGGGGGATGCTGGAGGCAACCAGGAGGGTGTTGGGGCCACATCTGTGCTCCACCCAGGATCACTCCTGATCACTGCTGGCAGTGCACTCAGGCATGCCAGGGATTGAACCCATGTCAGCATGAAAGGCAAGTGCCCAACCCACTGTACTACTGCACTGGCCCCATCCCAGCAGGCCTGAAGCCCCTCCCTGAGCGAGCAAGCCTGGGATTGAGCAGTGGATTCGGCAGTCGGAGTGACTCTTGTTGTCAGTGCTGCCTGCTGGGTTTCTCATTTCATTAAACCTTGCAAAACGGTGGCTTCAGTTCTGTCATTGCTCCTTTATTATTCTTGTGCAAAGAAGGTTTCCTCATTAGTGATTCGGAATAGCCTCAGTTAGCCCATGGTAGTGTGAATGCTTAACTTTTCATTTAGAAACAGATATTCAGAACAATGTGTTTGTCCCAGGGAGCTGTAAAGAACCTGATTTGAATTTGTGTGTGTGTGTAGGTGACACACTGAATGCATTGTAGAGAAAGCATACAACTGAGTATTTATAGGACATTTGACATAATTTGATGTTTCTGTTTCGGTTGCACCTCTGAGCCAGCTGGGCTCCTCTGAGCTTTCGCTGTCTTTGATATTTCCTCTGGCATTTCCATAACTTCCATTACCAGTCCGGCCACCCTGGGTTTCCAATTTTAGACCTGGAATTGGTCTAACCAAGGACCTTTGTCACTTTATTTTTTTTTATTATTTTTCCCCTTGGTGACTTTAGAGGACAAAGACAATAAAAGAGAGTCTCTTTAGAGACAATAAGAGATGTGCTGAAAGTGCTTACTGGGAGTGGCCTCCTGTGTCCAGCCAGGAAAAAGGAATTTTTATACATATATGTATATATATAATTTATGATTTGGAAATGGGAGCATCTTTTCTCATGTGGTTATACAGTTTTAAAGGAGTTTGAAGATTTTCTAGTAATTGTGAGGTCAGAACAGATGATGTACTTAGTTTTTTCGTATTGGCTAGAAAAGAGGCAGTTATTTTAGGACACTTCTGTAATATGTGTCTAGGGATACCCCACAACTGCTTTTGAAGACCATAATTTTATTTTGTTCATTTTGCTTTAATTTTGGGGTCTACACCTGACAGTGCTTAGGGCTTCTCCCTGGCTCTGTGCTCAGGAACAACTCCTGGTGGGCTTGGGGGACCATATATGGTGCTAGGTTCACACCAAGGTTGCCGCAGTAAGTCAAGCACAATACACACTGTACTATTATTCTGGCCCCTTATTTTATGTTTTAATTATTTTATTCCTATCACTTGATCACTTGACATCCCGTTATTCATCGATTTGCTCAAGTGGGAGCCAGTAATATTTCCATTTGACCTTATCACATGCCAGTGTAGCCCAATGGCATCTGGTTGCTTCAGGAATACCAAGAGTCTCAAACCGTTTGTTCAGGGTCCTGACGAAGAAGTCTGACCATCTTGTAGGTGGGTGGCCACGTGATCTTTTGATATCCCTTGGGATCCAGTCGGTAACGGCTCTAGTCCAGCGGTCTCCAAATCGCATTACATGTCCAGCACATCTGATTTTGAATGCCTTGGCAAGCGAGACAGGGTCCCTGATTCTGGAACAGTGATGGAGGTCGGAGCTCCGGATTCCCTTCTTTTTTTTTTTCCCTTTTTGGGTCACACCCGGCGATGCTCAGGGTTACTCCTGGCTCTGCACTCAGGAATCACTCCTGGCGGTGCTCGGGGACCATATGGGATGCCGGGGATCGAATCCGGGTCAGCATGGGCCGGCCGCTGCAAGGCAAACGCCCCACCCACTGGACTCCAGCCCCGGATACCTTCTCTCACTTGAGTGAGGCGTGATATTCCAAGCATAGCTCTTTCGATTCCTCTTTGGGAGACCCGAATAGCATTCTCATCCTGCTTTTGCAGGGCCCAGGTCTCTGAGGCGCACGTTAATGCAGGGAGAATGGTGGAGTTTAAGAGATGTGCCCAGAACGGGAGGTTCTTTGTCTTTTTCGCTATTTCTTTGATGCTTTTGAAGGCATTCCATGCCACTCTCTTCCTCCTGCGCAGCTCAGGTTTTAGGTTATTCATCATATTGACTTCTCGACCTACGCACACATAACTGCTGCATTCAGAGCAGCAGTTTTTTACTATAGATAGTTACAATACTGTTAAATCGTATTATCTTGATATATAAAACTACTACAGCCATGGGCCGGAGCAATAGCCCAGCGGGTAGGGCGTTTGCCTTTCACGCGGCCGGGTTCAATCCCGGCATCCCATGTGGTCCCCCGAGCACCGCCAGAAGTGATTCCTGAGTGCAGAGCCAGGAGTAACCTCTGAGCGTCTCCAGGTGTGACCCAAAAAGAAAAAAAAAAAGATAAAAACTACTACAGCCAGCCACCACTAAAGTAAAGAACATACTTTTAATAAGTGCTTTGCGGGGAAGAGTTAAGATAGTAATATAGTAGATTCGATTTTATTTTATTGTTGTTGTGGGGCGCACATCTGGCAGTGTGAGGTGGGCCCAGAGCCTTACATATGCAGGCGGTGTGCCGTGCTACTTAGTCACTGTGCCCCCAAGTGGATTTCTATCTTAAATGGAGCTGTGAGAGATAACGAAAGCCCCTGGTACATACTGGACCGTGTTTGGGGGAAAGAGTGAGCTTTAGAAGAGGCATTAGAAGTGTTTAGAAATTGCTTGAATGTATGTGCAGTTATGAGCAGCAGAAAGTGACCTTTCTGTTTTTAAACTTTACTTTTGGTTTTGTACTGCAAATTTTTTCTGTATAAGAATAAAACAGGCTTCAGCTTTTGTGGGGGAAAAATCCATTACTGTGTGTCTTTCCTCAGACTGGAAAGAGAACTTGCAATCCAGCCTTCTGGTGGATAAATGGAAAAGGAGAAGAAGTGAGATGGAGTTTTGAGGAGCTGGGGTCTTTGTCTAGGAAATTTGCCAATATACTTACAGAAGCCTGTGCTCTGAAAAGGGGAGATCGAGTTATCTTAATTCTACCCAGGATCCCGGAATGGTGGCTTGCCAATGTAGCCTGTCTGAGAACAGGTAAGTCAAGTTTTCAATCTGATCATATTTAAAGCTGACTGCATGGGTAGGGAGGCACTAGGATGTAGTTCAGTGGTAGAACTCAGGCCTCACAAGTATGAAGTGCCAGTTCTATCCCTAGCACCCAAAGCAAACAAATAGCAACAAAAATATACCAAAGAGACTGGATGGGAGATTTTCCAAAACATCTAATAATTTACAAGACATTTATTTGGGTAAATTATTTGAATGACAATATACTATTATTCTTAGTGAATTTAAGAATGTTTGGGGGAAGCAGAAAAATGGTATAGGGGGGTCAGGCACTTGCCTCGTAAGCCACTCGTTAATATGGCCACTCTGGTTCAATCCAAGGCACCCTCCAGGGTCACTCCTGGATGGCCACTCCTCGTATAGGGCCACTCTGGTTCAATCCAAGGCACCCTCCAGGGTCACTCCTGGATGGCCACTCCTCGTATAGGGCCACTCTGGTTCAATCCAAGGCACCATCCAGGGCCACTCCTGGATGGCCACTCCTCGTATAGGCCACTCTGGTTCAATCCAAGGCACCCTCCAGGGTCACTCCTGGATGGCCACTCCCCGTATAGGGCCACTCTGGTTCAATCCAAGGCACCATCCAGGGTCACTCCTGGATGGCCACTCCCCGTATAGGGCCACTCTGGTTCAATCCAAGGCACCCTCCAGGGCCACTCCTGGATGGCCACTCCCCGTATAGGGCCACTCTGGTTCAATCCAAGGCACCCTCCAGGGTCACTCCTGGATGGCCACTCCTCGTATAGGGCCACTCTGGTTCAATCCAAGGCACCCTCCAGGGTCACTCCTGGATGGCCACTCCTCGTATAGGGCCACTCTGGTTCAATCCAAGGCACCCTCCAGGGTCACTCCTGGATGGCCACTCCTCGTATAGGGCCACTCTGGTTCAATCCAAGGCACCCTCCAGGGCCACAGCGCCATCCAGTGTCACTTCTGAAAAGAGAGAGAGGAATCGCCCCTAGAAACCATTTGGTATGGCTCCAAATCAAGTATATATGTTAAATACTCATTAATTAGAAGAGTTAATGTTGTTAAAATGGCCATTTTAACTAAATCAATACAAATATTTTGTGAAAATTGCTGTCAAAATTCCAATGACATTCCTCACAGAAATAGAACAAAAATAACAGAATTTGGGGAGTATAAATTGGTATATCCATTATGGAAAACAGTATGAAGATTTTGTAAAAGAATGATTAAATTCAACTCTTATTCCATTCTTAGATGTTTATATGAAGAATACGAAAACACCAATTCAGAAAGATTTATGCACTCTTATGTATATCAGATTATTTACAATAGCCAAGTGTTAGCAACCATCTAAATGTCCATTTACAACAGGTGATTAAGTAGAGATGTGGACTATACACACATTAGATACTACTATGCTATCAAAAGATGGAATCTGATCAGTTATATTTATATTATATGTATGTTTATATGTATATGCATGTGTATATATTCCACATGGATAGAACTAGACAATATTATGCACTTAGTAAAATACAAATGCCATGTAATTTCATTGATGTGTTAGCATAAATAAAAGAATTACCAAAAACAAAATTTCAAATTACAAGAACAAAGTATTATTTAAGGGAAAGCAATGGGGAAGGAGGTAGGTAAATTTCCCAAACAGAATCAACTAGAGTGATAACTAGAAACTAGAAATCTGATGATAAGCATCATATACAAATGTTGGTTTAAAATGCTGTTCACCTCAAACCTAAGGAATTCTCTTCAATTGAAAAATAGTCCAAAAACACTTGGACTAATTCCTGACACTCATGTACTCAGTACACACTGAGTCATATTACTTTTCAATCCAAATCCCTTTCTTATGGAATGTAATAAATGATCTAATAACAGAAGGCATTTAACATCCTTTCTTTCTTTTCCTATTCGGTCAAAAGGGTCATAGACCTTGATATACCTTGAATGGCTAAAATATAATAAAGACTAATAGACTCCTTGCCTGCTAAATTGACAAAGTTATTCTGAAAATATAAAAGATGATACAAGATATCCACGTAATTCTCCCTACCTAACATGATGAAGAAAATCCTTCCAAACATTATTTTTTCTTCTTTTTCAGGGACAGTTGTAATTCCCGGAACCACTCAACTGACCCAGAAAGACATCCTCTACAGACTACAGACTTCAAAGGCAAAGTGTATCATTACAAATGAAGACCTGGCCCCTGCTGTAGATGCTATTGCATCTAAATGTGAAAATCTTCACTCAAAGCTAATTGTGTCTCAGAGACCCAGAGAGGGGTGGGGAGCCTTAAGGAGATGATGAAGTGAGTGTAATTGTAGAGAGCTACTAAAAAGGAAACTGAAAAAATAATCAATCCATACTCACTAAAGAGGAAACATTAAAACGACGAGCAATACATATTGCTGCAGCAATTATATAAACTCTGAGGCAGGAAGGGGTATGGATATTTTTCTACCGTTTGAGATTTTTAGGATGAAGACCCTGAGACAGAAAATAGGAGATTATTAGTCAGTTCTCTTGGGACAAAAACCTTTGAAGGAAGGAGTTGGCTATAGGATAGAGCAGAGGAAGAAATAGCATGCGACAGGGATGAATGGAGATGTTACTAGCGCCCGCTCGAGTAAATCAATGAACAACGGGAAGACAAGTGACAAGTGATACAAGCGATGTCCTAAAAACCCTCAGCCAATCTTTGGGCAGCTCTGAAATTTTGGATGCCCTCTCAAAGCTGTTCTCTCTACACACATTGGTCAGGAATTGGGTGTAGGCATCCCAGGAAGGAGGCCTGAGCCTGAGGAAGGTAGCTTTCTTCAGCCAAGGAAAGGTTTTTTTCTAGCAAATTATTTATTCTTTCTAATGTAGTAGAAATTTTGCGGAACATTTTTAGACTTTATGTTTAATTATTGACTAACTAGTCCTAATCTTTATGTTTAATTATTTTTATTCAATATTTTTATTATACTACCGTGAGATATCCAATTACAAAGATGTTCATATTTGGGTATGGTCATACAGTGTTCCAGCACCCATCCTTCCACCAGTGCCCATTTCCCACCACCAATGTCCCCGATTCCCTCCCCCTCCCCTAGCCTGCCTCTATGGCAGGAAACTTTTTTTTTAATTGGTAGAAGGGTAGGTAGTTTGGACCACACAGGGTAGTGTGTAACCAATCCAGTGGTTGGTTACTCCTGGTGGTGCTTGGAGAACCGTCTGCAGTACCAGAGATTTAGCCAGAAGGGTACATGCACCCCACAAAGCACGTTCTTAGAAAGGGCTCCTGCACTTTTATTTCTGCGGTAGAACCCAGGCGATTCGGCAAGGCGTCAAACACAGAGCTGCTAGCATGTCCCAGAGGAACTGCCACCATCAGTCCTTTAGTGTGAGCTCTGTGATTTCCTTGCTGACACTAGCATTTGTGTTGGGTTACAGTAAGAACCACTAATTCAGGGCTGAGAAGGCAGTTAAACTTGCTAAACCACATTGTAAGCAGTATCCCAGGGTTCAGTTCTCAGCATCACTTGGTTCCTTGAGCTTGAGTACTGAGCTGGGAGTGACCTGTGACCTTGCCTTGTGTGACCACCCCTCCCCCAAAAGAAAAAAGAAAGAAAGAAAAAGAAAAAGAAAAGAAGGAAAAAGAATAATTTTTTCCTGTTTGAAAGATTACAGTTATAAAACTGAATTATACTGTTATTCAAGCCTTGCTATGGATTACTTCCTGATGTCATTTAAAATGTTTTCCAGGTAATTAGGCCTATCTTTGTTTGGCTGCTTATTCTGAAAAGAGTTTCCTACCTTTACTCAAGGATTTGGGAACATACCTGCAACTAAGTCTGGTCCCTTCTTCTATAATGACTAACATTTATTGAATTATTATCAAAGACCGGCTTAATATACAAATTAAAATAATGTTATAGTTGCAATAATTGTTAGTTCTTATATGGCTCTTGCCATAAGCTAAAACTTTTCCAAGCACTTCAGGTATAATCATTTATTAACATCCTATAACTACATTATTATACAGATAAAAAAAAAGTATCTGGCTGAGCTGGGTTTCAATTACAGATTGTAATTTTAGACTTCTGAACCCACACTTGACTTATGGCATTAGTAGAGAAAAATTGGCATAATAACCAAATAGATAAGATTGTTTCAAGAATAATCTTATCTATCTCAATCTTATCTATCTGATAGGTACACAGCTATAATTACTATTCTTATTAAATTTTTTTTAACTTTATTTAAACACAATGATTTATAAAGTTGTTCACACTACAGTTGTTTCAGGTATACAGTATTCCAACACCAGCCCCACCACCAGTGTGCCCTTACCACAACCAAAGACCCAAGTACTCACCACCCCAGTCTGCTCCCTCAGCAGGCACTAATTAATTTACTTTATATTGCTTATATAAGTACTATTTTTAAGAAATAATTATGGAATCACAGTCTAAGCACTCAGTCTAGCTGTAGTAGGTTTGGGGCTTTTTTTTTTTTTTTGCTTTTTGGTCACACCCAGCAATAGTTCAGGGGTTATTCCTGATCCTGCACACAGGAGTTACTCCTGGCAGTGCTTGGGGACCATATGGGGATCAAATCTGGATCCGGCCATATTCAAGGCAAACACCCTACCCACTGGACTATTGCTCGGGCCCTTGTATTAGGTTTTTTAAAAAGTTTTGTTTATATTTTCATAATATGTTTCTTATTCATTCTTTTCCTATTACTGCCCCCTCCCGAAAAAAAAAATCTCATTCCTTCACGGTGGATTGTGGTTTACCACTTCTCAGCTGCTTCAATATATGACTTGAATAGAAGCCCAATTAACTTTCAGAAAACTGAAGAAAATGTGTTTTTCCTCTAAGTGATGCCCTTCCTTCCCTGGATGAATATTTTATTCTTTTCAATATTGTTTATTGTATTCAGAATTACTTAATCTCCCTTGGGCAGAAAAAAAAAACACTTCCTTTTGGTGGTGAGAGAATGTTTTCTATAAAAGGGACAAATAGTAAATATTTAAGAGTTTACAGACCTTGCAGTCTCTGTCAAAAATGACTTATTTCTGCTGTCCTAGTGTGGAAACAGCTATAGCCAATGTGTAAGTTAGTGGACAGAGATATATCCCAATATTTATGAAAAAAGAAGACATCCCAGATAGAACTAGTGAGGTGTAGTTTACTGACTCCTATTTTGCACAATTATTCAAGACTCCTATTAACATACTCACATTTTAATGTTTAGAGAGAAAAGGGAAGGTCCAGTTCTTCAATATTATAAGACTATAGAATCTTCATCCTGCAGGTAATATCGTAAAACTTTGAAATACTTTGTCTCCTCTTTATCATGTAGTGAAAAGCTATAAGATCAGTTGTTAGAAATGGGTTCTTGAAGGAAAGTTGAGTTTGATTCTGGAAGCACATAAATATGTGTTTGAGAGCAAAGGCCTTTGCTTTGGAATGGCTTCTGTCACCACTGTGCGTCCTCATTTTCAGGCATGTCAGTGACAGTCACACCTGCGTGAAGACAAAGCAAGATGAGCTAATGGCCATTTACTTTTACCAGCGGGACAACCGGCTCTCCAAAAATGACTGGCCACACTCACAGCAGCTTTGGTTTGGGATTATCCATCAATGGAAGGTACTTGACTGAACTACAACTTGAAGTGTCAAAAGCGCAAAGGTGAAGATCTATTGGTCTTTGCGTTTTCCCCTGTGTACATCAGGGCTGTTCTTTGTTTTCCCAGGTTCTGGCTGGATTTAACACCTTCGGATGTGATGTGGAATACAGCAGACACAGGCTGGGCCAAGTCAGCATGGAGCAGCATTTTTGCTCCATGGACCCAGGGAGCATGCGTTTTACACACTATTTACCACGTTTCGAGTCATCTTACATCTTGCAAGTAAGGCAGAGCCTAAGACCTACATTTAGAAATGCGATTGTACAGGTGAATGTGGTAACTTTCAGAAATCAGAGCAGACAACATGATGGAGTCAATAAGCTCAAAACATTTAGAGGAACACTGTGCAAATTTATGTTGGAATTAAAAAATGTTTATGTTGTTCTAGATGTTTTGGTATTACATTCCAGTAAGACTGAGACTTAACTTCTAAATTTCAGACACTTTCCAAGTTTCCTATCTCAGTCTTCTGTTCAGCGCCAACTGCGTACCGAATGCTTGTACAAGATGATATGAGTGGGTAAGAAAGGTTGATAAACAGGTACTAAGCGGAGGAATGTGAGGAAAGCAAAACGGAAGCGATCAACTAAAAAACTCTTTTCTCCCTAAAACTGAACTCCAGGCTAGCATATGGGATTAAACACCCTCGTTTTTCTATTTTGTCTTCGGAGGGTTGGGTGGGTTAGGCCATACTTGCTGTGCTCAAGGCTTATTCAGGCCTCTGTGCTCGACAATCACTTCTAGCAGGGAATCAGTGTTTTGCTAGAGATCGAACCAAGATTGACTGTATGCAAGGCAAGTGCCTTATTGGCTGGACTATCTCTCAGGCAACACATTCTTTAAAAGACAATTCTATGTCCAAAGAAGACACCCCTATGTCAGAGGAAATGGAGGCTTCAGGTGTAGGCATAACTTCCATGGTTATGGATGAGAAGATCTTTGGGATGTCTGTTATCTGCGCTGAGAATTCAGAGAACGTACTCTAGTTGGAGTACTATCCCAGCAATAGGAAAGGAGATGAATGTCTTTTACTCAAGTACTGATTCCATTGACTAGGTAGATTGGTAAATATTTTAATTGATGCATTTAAACTTTGAATAACAAATATTCACAACATAAAACTTCAGGTTTCAGGGTCTGAGCAAAAGTACCGCAGTTAGGGCATTTGCCTTGCATGAGGCAAACCCAGGTTCTATCCTCAGCATCCCATATGGTGCCCGGGCACAGTCAGGAGTAATTCCTGAGTGCTCAATAACCCCTGAGCATTGCCGGGTGTGACATCAGGTTTCTGAGTATGTAGTGAAGTCTTCCTTGTCTTGTCCTTAATCTCACTTCTCTCTGAACTTATTATGCAAGCCGGTTATCTTGTCCTCCCTTTTATAAACATGAGTGGAAAGCAAACCCCATACTCCCCTTTTCCCATACTTTCTTTTTATTTCCTCAACAATGTGGAATACAGTGTGGCAACCACAAACTACATGTAGTTATTTAAATTGATTAAATAAAATATTTTGTTTCTCAATTGCATCCATCATAATTCAACTGCTCAGTAACCACATGGTGCAAGAGAATAGTGTAAGGGACAGGGCAGATTAACAAACATTTCCACAGTGGCAGCTGTTCCAGGCGACTGCACTGTCCATTAGCTTGCTCAATTTTTTACAGTTGTATAGTATCCCAGTCTATAAATATTTCATTTCAGTCAGATTTTTCCTTCCTTCCTTCTTTCTTTCCTTCCTTCCTTCCTTCCTTCCTTCCTTCCTTCCTTCCTTCCTTCCTTCCTTCCTTCCTTCCTTCCTTCCTTCCTTCCTTCCTTCCTTCCTTCCTTCCTTCCTTTCTTTCTTCTTCCCTTCTTCTTTCTCTCTTTATTTCTTGCTTTTAGCTCACACCTGGCAGTGCTCAGGGCTAGTCCTGGCTCTGGCTGTGTGTTCAGAAGTGATCCTTGACTGTACACAGGGGACAATATGTGGTGCTGGAGATTTAAACCTGGTTGATGGGATGCAAAGCAAGTGTCTTAGCCCCTGCAGTGCTCTCTGGCCCTTAACAGTCAGTTTAAACAGAAAATAGGTTAACTTTTAATCACTGATTTTTTTTTTTTTTTGGGGGGTGGTCACACCCGGCAATGCTCAGGGGGCTTTGCTCAGAAATTACTCCTGGCGGTGCTCGGGGGACCATATTGGATGCCAGGCATCAACCGGGTTGACCACGTGCAAGGCAAATGCCCTACCCACTGTGCTATCACCCCAGCCCCTAATCATTGATTTTTAAATGCTATTAGGTGATGCCTTTTTAGGGATAGTGTGGTTTTTCCTTTTTATTTTTCAACAACTCGTATACACATATACCTATGTTCTTTCAAATAAAAAGGGAGATAAGTGGGGGTGGATGGGTGGGGTGTGCTGGGGATCATTGTACATTGTGAGGATCATTTATTCAGTATTTGAGAGTCAGAAAAGAACTAAAGTCTGTAGTCATTGCAACTCAGTCATGTCTGACCTCAGAAGCTAAACAGGTTTGGGCATGGTTAATACTTAGATGGGAGAAAGGAACTACGCCCAAAACAAATTTCACAAGTAATCCTAATTTATATTCCTCCTCCTAAACTTAACTTTTTATTTATTTTTCTAAAAAGCTACACATTCAAACACTTAAAGCACTGTGTGAGTGCTGGGGAACCAATCAACCCTGAGGTGACCGAACAGTGGAAACACAGGACTGGTCTGGATATCTATGAAGGATATGGGCAGACTGAAACGGTATGTTGACCTCTCAGAAGAGAAGGGCCAGATCGATCCAGTCAGAGGAAGGAAAACCAGCACGTTTTCTGTATCTTTACAGTTGTCTGAGACAAGCCAGGGAGCTGGGTAGTCAGAAAAACTGAAAAATACTGTTTCTAAAAAAATAAAATGAGGTAAACTAGTCATAAAAATGCTCTCTGATGCATAAAGTTGTTTAAATGCATCAAGAAAAACTGTTATAATACAGATCAGACTGAAGAGATTGAACTATTTAGAAACAAAATCTACAAAGAGATGACACCTTATATAACCAGGAGCGTCCTCATGGCTGCCTCACATGGAAATGACCGAGCTACTTGTTACTTCAGATGCCATTTGCTAGACAACTCCTTGACAAGAATACTCTTAAAAGACTATTTAAATATCTTGTGGGAATAAGAAAAAGTTGTTATTATTATATTAAAATTAGAAGGGTACGTTGGAGCAAATATGGAAAGAATGTAAGAAAATTTTCCATTGTGCTCTTTCTAATGCTTACATTTCTAAACTATGAGAACACTGTGACTGGTTAAAAATTAATATACTATTAATAAGGTAAACAAAATGTAAATCTTTGTCCAAAAGCAGCAGCATAACGAACACAAGCTGATATGAGTACAAATGTTCTCACAAATATGGATGTTTTGGTAATAATGAATTTATTGTACTATAATTATTATATACTTAGTTACAGCTTTGCAGCTCACAACATGTTTTACTTCGAATTTGGTTCATAGTTAAGTTCTCAGTAATTATTTGCTGAATGAATGCATGTAGATGAATGAATATATTTTATTTTACTTTATGTTATTAAGTCACCATGAGGTAAAGTTACAAAGTTTTCCATGATTGGGTTTCAGTCATACAAAGTTCCAACATCTATGAATAAATCATTTTTAAATTGTTGGCATTATTATTTTGTTCTTTTTCTTAACTAGGTTCTAATATGTGGGAATTTTAAAGGAATGAAAATTAAGCCTGGCTCAATGGGAAAGCCTTCTCCTGCTTTTGATGTTAAGGTTCGTACATCCCCTTCTAGAATATTTTATTTCTTTTTAATTTCTAAACTTTTTTTCCTAGAATATTTGATAATCCAATTTGTTTACCACTGTTACCTTTCCTCTCCCTCATACTCATGGTATTGAGAGTTATTTCACAATATGATATCTTAATAATATCTTAAAATAGATAGCATTAGAAAAATAGAAGTGAATTAGAAATGTTAGTTTATTTGATTTCCATTTGGGGAGCACAAATACATTATGGCATGTAATATCTTCACTAGATCACTAGATCACTAGACATCCGTTATTCATCGATTCACTCGAGCTGCGCCAGTAACATTTTCATTTGACCCTATCACGTGCCAGTGTAGCCCAATGGCATCTGGTTGCTTCAGGAATACGAAGAGCCTCAACCCGTTCATTCATGGTCTTGACGAAGAAATGTAATATCTTATAAATATTAAATCATGTTAAATTCTAGAAGGAATCAGTAACAAGCTAAAATTAGCAACATTTAACAGATGAGGTTCAGAGAGGTTAAGGAATTCACTTAAGTTGCACAGTATGGGGATTAAATCTCAAGGAAATTTTTTCTGGTTTGGGACCACACTTAGGTGGCGCTCAGGAGCTAACCCCTGGCTCCCTGCTCAAGAGTGACCCCTTGTGGTGCTTTCAGAGACCATATGCTGTGCCTGGAATCAGCAGCATATAAGGAAATGACCTCCTCAACCAAATCCAAACTTGTGGTTCCAATATACTTACTGTTAACCACATGGCCACACAAACCCCCTCCTATTTCTGGAGGCGAATACTTTGCTATATGATCAAAGTTGGTTGTAACACAATGTTTTATAAAGCAATCCTATTTCTCCTATGTTTATATTATCTCAAAGGATATTATCAAACGTGATTACTATTAGATAGAAGTGTAAAACAGCTTTATTCTCCTTTCAGAGTTTGCCAGCCCACAATTTTAATATGCAGTAATAAATGTATCCTAGAAATATAGAGCAGACTTAAGCTTTGAATTCTATGTTTATAAATGGTCAAAACAAACACTCCAAGATTAAAGTTGTGGCATTAAATGAAAATTCCCTAAGTAAACTGTTATGTCTTATCCTAGATTTTAGATATAAATGGCAACGTTCTACCTCCCTGGACAAGAAGGAGATATTGGCATTCGAGTTCTACCAGATCGACCATTTGGCCTTTTTTGCTCATTATGTAGTAAGAGACTTATTAAATAATCTCTTGTTTTCCTTTCACTCTTAAAAAGGGCTTGGTCCTACTTACCATAAAATACGCTTTAGGCCCCTATGGAGATACTTGGGCCCTATTGAGAAATCCATGGTATTAAATGAAATCCCTTAGATAGGGCACTGAAATCACATCTCAATGCTTAAGGACCACACACGCTCCCCAAACTAGGCTAGATTACAGCTTCAAGCCCGTGAAGGCAAGATAAATGCAGCCTTCTTAATGTACCTTTATCCTTTCCACTATAAAATGGACCTCAATCATTTTTCTTAAGTCTAATTACTGGCCTCTTCGGGAAATGCTGGTGCACCCTGCACAAAATCCGGGAGCAGGGTTAGGGATCCTCTTCTGCCCCAGGGATCGGGCGCCGCCAGATGGAGAAAGACGGTGAGAATTCAGCAAAATTCCAAAAATGCTTTACTTACACAGGTTCCGGCATACAAATCAGCAATAGGAAAACCCCAAACTTAGGGTTCCTGGCTGGGCCCTGGCAACGTGTAGGCCAAGATGGCTGCCACCATGTGTTAAGGCCCTGCAGAGAGGATAGCAAGGAGGCAAGAAGGGGAGCACCAACAAAAAACGGGCCCAGAAGGAAAGCAGGCCAATTTTTTTTTTTTTTTTTTTTTTTTCCCGGGTCTCAGGGGTTACTCCTGGTCTGCACTCAGGAATTACCCCTGGCGGTTCAGGACCTTGGGATGCCGGGATCGAACCCTGGCCGCATGAGCCCGCGTCGGGCTTTTATTCCCCACAGACCACCCACAGACCACCCACTCCCAGTGGAGAGCAATCAGGGTCAAATCCCTCAGGTAATTTCTCTGAGGACCTCACCTAGGCCCTTTGAGATGTTAATGTTGCCTAGCCAAGATCTGCCTTGGAAGTGCCCCTGCAGGGTAGAGTGGGGAAGGGGCTTCTGAGATGAACTGTATCTCAGAATACAAAGGCATGCATCTGTGCCAAAGAATATTCTACAGCCAGTTATATATTTCTCCAAGCCTTCACAGGAGTCTCATCTTTACTTCATGGTTGTTCTGTTGAGATCCAATGTGGCCAGACACGATGATTGTGGCAGCATGAGAGAATATTTATACCAGCCAGTATAGAATACATGGTCAGATGAGCTGCCACATTCAAACTGTCCTCCTATCTACAAAGTGACCTGCGGGGAGGCAACTCCAGGCCAGATGCAGAGGCTCTGGGCAGCAGTGTACGGCAACAGTCTCTCTCTCTTCTTGGGAAAGGTGGGAGGGGTAGAAATGGGGCAGTGAAGATCCTTAATGCTTACATTCCATCTCTAATCATAGGACGCAAGATTAGAGCAAAGTTTACATCAATATAAAGTTCAGGTGCTACTTTGTCAGTGAACTTACATAATGAGAAAATTCATTTTCCTTCTTGTCAAAATTAGTAAATTTTTTTGTATAAAAAAACACAAAATGCACACTAATTCACGGATACGAAACTACACACAGACATATGTGGGATGCCCTCGACCACCCACGGTGAAGAGCGACCACAACAGGATTCTTCTCAGAACACGCTTTTATTGGAGCGCTCTTAGTTTCATATTTGCGATGGCGAAAGGACCCAGACCCGTTGTGCAAGCTGCTTTTTATACAGTGCTATTCGGCATGTCCGCTTCCCATTGGCTGGCCCGAATGGTGTGATTCGGCGTGTCCACTTCCCATTGGCTGGCACAGGTTGTACGAGCTCGTATGAGCTGACGAAACATGCCGTGATTGGACAAAGCCCAATCACACCACGCCAGGGACTCTGCGCATGCGCTGGGACACAGGACCCTGCGCATCCGCAGAAAGGCAACGTGGCAGTGGGCGGAGTAATGGTGCCCAACAGACATACATATAATTTTTCAGTTAAGGTGTTGGTGCCTTCTCTGAGTAATTCATTTTCTCTCTTCCTACCACTATTAGATTATCAACTATTTAGTACTTAGTCTACTCTGAGTTCTGAACTCTTGCATTAACTATTTTGTGAGCTATTTAGGAAAATAATCAGAATGGAAGCACAATTAGTCTTCTAATGCAAATGTATTTTACCTTTTGAGATGCAAACCTGATGCTTTGGTGCTCAAGGCTAGGATGCTGGGAGTCACCCCAGCTGATGTTTTGGGGTGGCTAATGCAGGGAAGGAACTTGGAGTCTCAATATGCAAGGCATATCTCCTATGCCCTAGTTGTCTTTCTTATATTGAGCCAGCTTAATTTTGGACTTCAAATTTATTTTGAATAAAGACCTCCCCTTTCTACTACAGATTGAGAAAACCGACTTTTCTTTTCCCCTTAACATTTAAAATCCAACTCAACGTAAGGGTCCTATCCACAGTATTAACAAAATGATGTTTTTTTTTCATAGGATAATCCTACAAAAAACAGCTTCAACTTTACGAGGCGATTTCTACATCACTGGAGACAGGGGCTACATGGATGAAGATGGGTACTTCTGGTTTGTTGCCAGATCAGATGATATCATACTATCCTCTGGGTAATGTTCTTCCTCAATGCATCTGTCTATGCTTACGGATCATCAGGGTTCTGGAATGAACCTTTATCAATTCCTGATGTATGCTTTATTTCCCAGTTACCGAATTGGACCATTTGAGGTAGAAAGTGCCCCTCATGGAGCACCCTGCAGTTGCAGAATCAGCTGTTGTGAGCAGCCCAGACCCCCTCAGAGGAGAGGTAAAAATATTGATTCATCTCAACTTTATCATTTATTGGCAGTTCAAAACATGCACTGACACAGAACTATCCAAGGAATTCACTGATAATACTTACCAGATAAAAATTCATTTATTAAATGTATAAGTCTGACAGAAATAAGGGCACCAGAAAGAACAGCTCCAGAAGAATACAGAACAAATTTTTTATTAAAAGTTTTATTATACCACCATGAGATATACAATTACAAAGATGTTCATGTTTGGGCTTCAGTCATACAGTGTTCCCGCACCCATCCCTCCACCAGTGCCCATTTCCCACCACCTGTGTCTCCTGATTCCCCCTCCCTTGGCCTGTCTTTATGGCAGGCACTTGGCCTCTCTTTTTCTCTCTCTCTCTCTCTCTCTCCCTTCCCTTACACACTGTGGATTGCAATACATACATATAGAGGTTACCATGTATATCCCTTTGCCTACATTCAATGCTCAGTTCTAGGTTGGTACTATCATTTCCAATTATTAGCAGATTGTTCCCTTCTCTGTCTTACCTAACCTCTGACTCCTGCACACTTGTTGTAGATTCCACCCACTGACAAGACCTCCTGATCCATGTTTGCCCTTGGATATTGGTATACTTTTTTTTTTATATCCTGCAAATAAATGCAGTCATTCTGTATCTGTTTTTTTCCCTCTGGCTAATTTCACTCAGCATGATCCTCTCCATGTCCATCCATATTTAGGCCAAGTTTCACAATTTCATTTTTTCTGACAGTTGCACAGTATTCCACTGTGTAGGTGTACCACAGTTTCTTTATCCAGTCATCTGTTTCTTGGGTACTCTAGTTGTTTCCAAATTCTGACTATGGTGAATAGTGTTGCTATGAACATAAAAGTGCAGATGGTGTTTCTGCTGTGTGTTTTTGGCCTCACAGAGTATATTCCCAGAAGTGGTATTGCTGGGTCAACTGGGAGCTCAATTTCTAGTTTTTGGAGGAATGTCCATATTGTTTTCTAAAAAGACTGGACCAGTTGGCACCTCACCAACAGTGGATGAGAGTCCCTTTTTCCCTACATCCATGCCAGCACTTGCTGTTCTTGTTCTTTTGGATATGTGCCAGTCTCTATACAGAACAAATTTTAATCTATGGAGCAAAGAGATAGCAGTGCCGAGAACCCAGGCTCACACCAGAACAATGTGTCAAAGGTGAGCCAGACAGGGTCCATTGTTAGCTAGGTCTGGAATAATCATGGTTCCTAGAATAGAATCGTTGAGGACAGGCTGCCCAGACATCAAGGGAAGAAGCACTTCACTTACACTCACTTGGATGTTCCTAACTGAACTTGGAATAACATATTTTGTGCTCCTTCAGTTCACTTTAACGTATTTTTTAGGAATTTCATAATGGTTTTGTTTTAAAAATCATCTTTAGTCACAATTTACTTATTTAGCTATCATCTTGGCAATTAAAAAATGTTTCCTGGGGCCGGAGCGGTTCCAGTGGGTAGGCGCCTTGCACGCGGCCGCCCATGCCGGCCTGGATTCGATCCCTGGCATCCCATATGGTCCCCTGAGCACCGCCAGGAGTGATTCCTGGAAAAAAAAAAAAAAAAGTTTCCTGAAAGCCTATTTAAATTATCTAAGTTTTTGTAACAGGGATAAATGGATGGGTTTTGTTATTTCTTAAAAATAACATAGTTTAAATACTATTTTTTGCACTGGAATATGAAACAGACCAAGACAAATTTGTCTAGGTTATTGGATGTTTTATTTTGGGGATAGTACTTCTTTTTGGGAACTACTTTTGCCCTGAGGGTTACCTGCTGGTGTTTTTGGGGTTTTCTGGGGATCATGAATTACTCGGCCTGGATCCAGGCCTCCCCCACCTACACTCATCCTTTGAACTACCTCTCGTCCCCATCTCCGAAATTGGAATGCTACATACAGTCCACTAGGGATTTGCTCAGTGATGGAAATATTCTGTATTTGCTCCATTGGCTATAATAACCAACAAGGCATCAAGTACTAATGGCAAGCAAATGGGGAAATTGTTCCCATTGAAGCAGATGTAATGTTTTAGGCGACTACGTTCTGGGTATGCTGAAAGCCCATATCTATGCTACCATATTTAATCCTCACAACCTCTATTTACAGAGTAAACAGAACTCTGTACAGTGAACTCCAACTTGCTCAAGGTACACAACAAATTGTGACTTTGACCCAAGTCATCTGAGTTCATACTAATCATGGAACTGAATAAGTGTTATCATTTTCTAAAATGGTCTACGCTTTTTGCAGGTGCTTGGGGAAGGAGTGCTCAGGTATCACTCCTGGTGGTTCACAGGGGACCATATGGGGTGCTGGGGATTGTTAGAACATGGGTAGGCGTATTCAAGGCAAACACTCTACTTGCTGTACCATCTCACCAGTCCCAAAGTTGATAGATTTTACTTTATTCAAGGTGCAAAAGCATCATTATGCAAATCAGCAACTATCAACATTTGTTCTGATACAATTCATTTGTGTTAAAATAGCCTATAAACAGTATTTTATTTTTTTTTGCTATTGGAGGGGTCACACCCAGCGATGCTCAGGGGTTACTCCTGACACTGCACTAAGGAATTACTACTGGCGGTGCTTGGGGAGAATATGGGATGTCAGGGATTGAACCCGGGTGACAGTGAGCAAGGTAAAGGCCCTACCCACTGGACTGTCACCCCGGGCCCCTGAACAGTATAATTTTTTAACCGCATGGAGCAGGGCTGGGGAGGGAGGGAACCGGGGACGTTGGTGGTGGGAGATGGGCACTGGTGGCGGGATGGGTGCTGCAACACTGTTTGACCAAAACCCAAATATGAACTTTTTAATTGTATATCTTTGTAATTTTAAAAAAAAATTAAAAAAAACAGTATAATTTTAAACAATTCACTTAAACAAAGATTAAAATTTTAATTTAAAAACATCTGTGGCAGATCTAACTGTAGGTGACTTTATATCTTTATGTAAAAAGTATACTTAGATGCTTACATCTAAATACCCACAGATAAACATGAGATCATCTGTATTTGTCCTTTTCCTTCTGACTTGTTTTCACTATAGACACTCTCTACTTCTATTCATTTGAAGAAAAATGCAAGACTTCATCCTTTCTAGGTATAGGCGGAGAGTCTAGGGCACAGTGGTGGTGGTAAAGTGAGGTATCAAAACTATAATTGTCAACCAACAGCGGGGGAGAAGGAAGATCGGAATAGAGGTGACATGTCAGGGTGGAAGGTCATGGGTACTTCAGTAGCAGTTGTAAGCAGCAACTCTGCACATCAATACTATAAATTTACCTTAACGATAACAGTATTATCAAAACTATAATTATAGCTAGAGGAGCCCCATGTCCTTTTTGTCTTTCCCACTACTAGGCCGGATCTTTCAAGCATTAGCAGCTGTTGAAACCTTTAGTCTTGAATCAACAGGTGTCTCTAGAATACAGTTCATGGTTTCTGTATTCCTGTCGGGAACGCCCGGGGTCCCCGACAGAAGTCAGGACAGAGGTTGTCTTCTACCTCCGAGGACCGGAGAACAGATGAAAACTCACAAGTCTGGTGCAGTTCAAAAATGGCTTTTAATAGTACAAAAGCTCTTCCACAGCACTCCAATATAATGAACAAACTCTAGCTCTGGTCCGAACTTAGACCATACAAAAGAGCCTAAGTCTCCCACCAAAGAGAGAGAGGATCTCACCCGAGCTGAGTCGTACCCAGAAGGAGCAAAAGGCCAAAGAGCAAAAGGCCAAAGCCAAAAAAGCCAAAAGCCACAGGAGCCAAAAAGCTGAAGGCTGAGGAACCAAAAAAAGGGAGGGGCCTCAAGTCAGCCCCTTTATATACCCAAAGTAATCCAATCGGGAGGTTGTCATGCCAACAAAAGAACCCTAAAACAGAGTGTAGTGCCACACCCTATTGCAGGTATAAACAAAGGTTACACCAAGGACTAATCCCGAGATTATCTCTTATGTAAAACACTGGAGAGAGGGGGCTGATATAAAGTAATACATCTTAACTTCATGAGCTTCATGTAATCTAGATGGTACCCACAAGGTCCTTATTATTATCTGCACCAGTGTGATTCTGAGTATCTTGTTCTCATGTACTGAAAGGGTCATACTCGCCTGCTTAGAGCAGAGACTAGTATGATCCTTCCAATAGTCTTCCTATAGTCTCAACGTAGCCAGGGTGGTAGTCTCCTGGTAAATTCTAACTGTCCCACGTTGGGTGCAGTGAGTATAAAGAGGAGCTCTGCCCAATCTAGAAAACATAGAAGTCTTAGTAGATGTATAAGTCAGAAGTTATTCAATCAAGGTGACTTCTGTAACTGCCACACCCTCTAGCAGTGTTTACATAGAAGAGAGATCTCATTAGAATGAACCTTGGCTTAAATAAGATTAAGCTGGGAGTGAGCAAAACAACAAAACTCCCAGATTAGCTAAACATGTCCTCCAACAGTATTCTATATTCTGTACATCCCATTTGGTCCCCTGTGAACCACCAGGAGTGATACCTGAGCACTCCTTCCCTCAGCACCTGCAAAAAAGTGTAGACCATTTTAGAAAAGGATAACACTTATTCAGTTCCATGAATAGTATGAACTCAGATGACTTGGGTCAAAGTCACAAATTGTTGTGTACCTTGAGCAAGTTAAGAGTTCACACAGTTCTGTAAATCTCCTCACAATAAACCATGCTGTTTTCTTCAGCAAAGATATGGAAATTGGTACTGGAAGGACCACAGGGAGGGTGGAGATCTAGACTCTCAGCTTGGTCAGGCCAGACTGTTAGACAAAAACAGCTGGCACATCGCCATGTTTCTGCAAGTTTTATCTTTTGAAGTTGAAAAATGAGATGAAGTCAAGAGTAGAAATAATTGGAAACAGGCTAGAAAATCGAGTTCATAATGTGAGCAAGTTAAGAGTGTGGATAATAAAGGAGGTGTTCCAGATGTTCTCTTGCAGTAGGAACAGAAATGGGAGTTATAGGATTAAGTGGCAGGCTAAGATGACACTTTGCTCAGTGTCTGTTTAAACCCTCTGGGTCACACCGCCAGGCACTTAAGATTCCCAGTCAGAGAAAGCAAACAAGACACAGCAAAATAAAAACGCATGATTCATTTTCCTGTTTTCTATATTCACTTTAGGTAGTTAAAGCTTTTATTGTTTTGAACCCTGGTTATAAGTCACATGATCAAGAACAACTGAAAAAGGAGATTCAGGAGCATGTAAAAAAAACTACAGCACCTTACAAATACCCCAGGAAGGTAGGCACTCAATTTTACTTATTTAGTGCTCAGAAAAGTGTTACCTGTCTTTCTCATTTTCATCAACATTCTCCCTTAAAATGTTATTCCAGGTATTCAAAGTGACTAAAAACATGGATAAAAAAATCAGAATCTTGAGACTGAATTCCCTAATTTAATTTCTTGGGTCTCTGGGCTTACTAGATTTATAGTAAATATTATCTCCTCACAAGAAAAATCTCACAATAAATACCTCTATTACTTGTTTTACTTGTTGCAAAGAATTCACCCCAATGGTTGCTCTAATCTTTTCATCTAAAATTCACCATAAAATTTCTTGCAATTAACTTTGTTTAAAGATAAAACATTTGTTCTAATTTTCTTCCCTTGACAGGTAGAATTTATTCAAGAGTTGCCAAAGACTATCAGTGGGAAGATAAAGAGAAAAGAACTGAAGAATAAAGAATGGGAAACAATTTAAATTCATTCCATTATTATGGTCCAAGATGAAGTTGGACCAGAGAAACCATATTATACAGAGGTGATAATACGCCAGTACTCTGATGAGTTAAAGTATTTTGTGGTTATGACATCAAAGGCTGAATTTTGAAATAAAACATTCAGTAAAGTCCTTGCTATTGGTGTTTCTATAATTTGGTCATATAAGAGTACCATCAATTGTTAAGGAAAATTGAAATTTGTATTATAAAAGCTGTTACTTGACCGAATCTTTGACCCATTAGTTTTTCAGACCTCAGCGAAATAATTTAAAATTTGTTTCAAGAGGTTGGAGAAATAGTACAGTAAGTAAACACTTGCCTTGCACACAGCCACTGGAGTTCAATCCCCAGCATCGCATATGGTTCCGAGTCCTGCCAGGATTCCTGAGCACAGAGCCAGGAGTAAGACCTGAGCACAGTAGGGTGTGGCCCTCAAACAAAAACCAGAAAATACCTGTTTCAAGTATAACTATAAAAGTATATTAGATTGCTTATAACTTAAATATTTTGATTCTTTAAAAAAAGTAGGATATATTTGACAAATATGTTAATATATGAAGCATTAATAAAATACTAAGACAAAAAATACTTATGTTTGGGAATTTGAAGAACCAGAATTTATAAACAGAAGACATATTAGATCACTGATAAGTGAAATTATGAACATGTGAAATTTATTTTCAGTTTATGAGTGTTTTTTGTTTTGGATCACACCAAGCCCTACTCAGGGCTTACTACTGGCTCTTCACTCGGGGCTCCGGGGATCATATGGGGTGCCAGGGATTGAAGCCATGTTGGTCGCATGCAAGGTATGTATCCTCACTCTCTCTTCAGTACCTCTATGTTTGATCCACCAGTACAGTAAGTGGCAAGTCCTCATACTGAAGGTTTATCAATAATTGGTAAGTTGTTATACCGAAGGTTTATCTACTTAAAACATTTTTTCAAAAAGGCCCTCCCCAGGAGTGTTATGGGGCAGGGTCATGGGAGCGCTCTGGGCAATGCTCAGGCTAGAACGCTGGCTTGACAGTTTCATACTCAAACTGGAGATACAGCACTACTCACATCAGTGTGTTGGAACCTACTGGGACCATCCTGGTGGTATCCAGAGGTCACATGGGCAGCACCAAGTGGTTTTCAGGGGACCCCGTGGTGATCCCTGAGGTCCTCCTGCCTGCCAAGCATGTGCTCTACATGCTTTGAGCTCTCTCCCTACCCCTTCCCCCCCATTTCTAACCATACGGAAAATCACAAATGAAAAGTTTAGATGTAAAGAAAGTTCATCAATTCCTCATTGTAGGTCTAAGTCTCAATGAATTTTTTGGTAGACAAATTCATACTCCGTTACAAATCGCTTCTGGAGCACTTAAATTGTGCCCCCCCTGGGGAATGAGAATGAATTATGCTGTTAGTTTTTTCCAGCTGAAGCGTATGTTCCCATTTGAAGTAATCACAACACTTTCTGTTTTCTTGGTATTTCCCAATAGGGCAGCAATAGAAGAATTTCCCATGATTTGGCCCATTATTAGAAACAACAAGTCTTTTAGATCTTCGGCCACCATTTGCATAAAGGAGGAGTCATTTTCCCAGTCTTCCAAGGATCTTGTAGATTAACAGCAGAAGTTAAGATCGAGATCTTCTGGGCAGAATTTCTCGCTGGGGACACTTTATGGGGTGTGGACTTTTCTTCATGAATAGTGAAGGTCTGTTTTTTGGCAGGTGGGAAAGCTGAGGGATTTGATGAATTCCTTTTAATCCCACATGAAAGAGGATGCTGCCTCAGAAGCGAAGGGTAAGAAACAGCAGTGTGGACACGACTCAGAGTATTTGATTTACATTCTGGTAATTTAAAGTCAGACACATCTGAACCCCCGATCCCTGGCTTCTTTTACATTATAAATAGTAGTGTGAGGACTTTTATATGCAATAGACTTAGATGTCTCAGATTTCTGAGGAGTTTCTTCCGTGCCTTGAAAATGTTCATGATCTGGTATTTCAAATTCTTTTTAAAACCGCTACTCTTTCTCCAGAAGTGAATGAGGTGTCTATGTTTGCGCCATGAACGGGAGGCACACCATCCGTATTTCGCTCAGGCTGAGAAGCTGGAAGTAGAGCAACATCCTCCCCAATCAGCCAACATAGGTAAAGAGTCAAGAGCAGAACTCACTTCCGTATCAGAAACATGATTAACAGACAAAAGAGTAGTTGAAACAAGTACCAACTCTGAAGATTTTGATTTGGTATTAAAAGCAGTATGTTCACGTTGTGCTTGCTTCTGTAGAGAGATAGGCAAATTCACACTGGGAGACTGAAACTGCCCCAGAGAAGCAGAGGATATAGTTGTAAAAGGAGAGAAGCAGTTTTTGACATTGCGAAGACCTGCTTTTACAGTGCTTTTCGTAGCAACTGATCTTGCTGAACCTTGATAGGAGAATTCACAGCAACTGACTTCATCTGAGCTTTTACAGGAGAATTTATTTCCTGTTTCAATTCCCTTTCATTTACACTAAGACTTTGAACATTACTTTTGCAGACTGATGTTTTGTCAATGTGACTTGCATTTAAATTTCTAGTCAAAATGTTAGAATTCTTCTTAGTGGGAACCTGTAATTATACAGACAGAACTATCAGCTATAGAAACTATGTGCTCATCACTTCAATACCCATAGAAGATGAAAAAAGAAAATGCAACTCATTTACAAATGATTGCACATATGAAATCATTTCAGTAAACTTAGGATTACTTCTGCATTTTAAGAAGTCAGAAGACGCAGACAGTACTGACCTTGCTTACGGACCTTGTAATTTTCATTAAGCAGCCATCCCGAATCATTTTCCAAGCGAGAAGGGCAGTATTCCTAGAATCATCCAATCCTGTGAAATAGATTTCAAACACTGAATTAAAGTGGTCCTAATATAAGGAATTATAGGAAAAAATAAAGCCATCACTTAAACCTAAGTGAGAATAGATGGTTCGTTTTAATAATGGTTAGTTGGTCATGTGGAGAGCTGTAGCCACATTATCAACGAAAGACATGTTCCTGGGGCCGGGCGATAGCACAGGGGGAGGGTTTTTGCCTTGCATGCGGCCCACCCAGGTTCCATTCCCAGCATCCCATATGGTCCCTGAGCACTGCCAGGAGTAATTCCTGAGTGCAGAGTCAGGAGAAACCCCTAAACATCACTGGATGTGGCCCACAAAAAAAAAAAAAAAAAAATAAGACACGTTCCCCACATTTCAAGAAGAGGTGGTAATCTATTATACTCATAAAAATGTCATCAATATTCTGAAGGGACCATGATTATAAATAACTTAATACTTTTGTTCTTTTTTTGTTTATTTGTTTTGGGGCTACATTCAGTGGCACTTGGTGGTCACTTCCAATAGTTCTCGAGGACAGTAAGCTGCCAGGGAAAAACCCACACTTAGCACATATGTTAAACTCTCTTGGGTCCAAGTCTTGTTCAGTTTTCCACTTATTAATTGACATTATGTGGTTATTTTCATTTTTTTTTAGCAACTGGAATGAAACTAGATGACAGTCTTTATGATAGCTTTATGAAAGTGGTCATTTGGAAGTCTTAGAAACAATTTGAACTGCACTCAGCATGAGTATTCTTATAGAAAAAGGATATTACTCATTGTCACTTGTCACTTGTCTTCCCTTTGTCCATCTATTTGCTCGAGCAGGTGCCAGTATCATCTCCATTCGTTGGGAATGAGGTCCATTATTGTTACTGTTTTTGGCATATCGAATACACCATGGGTAGCTTGCCAGGCTCTGCCGTGGCTCTGGGTTCATCCTACGGGCCCCAGTCTTTTTCTATGTCAGACCATCAATCATTCAGGGCCCACAGGGCAGAGTCCTAGGTGTAGACAAGCCTGTCTCCTATCTGTCAACGCAGCTGGGCACCACAGCCACACCTGCAACACCTCAAGGAGCAGGTATTCCTCATTAATGACAAGAAATTATTTTCCATTATACCAACCAGAATGTTCTCGTCCTAGGAATTCTATTCCCACTTCCTTCAGGGCACCACTTAGTCCTTTTGGTTTTCTCCTGTAGAACATCTAATAAAATAAAAGACAATACCTAAAAAACTTATCACTATCTGAAAGTTTATGGTTAACTATTTTTCATAATTTTTAGCTTGATTAAATAGAAAGATACTTATTTTGTGTTTTAAAAAAATATTTTAAGATCTGTTAATATGAAAGTTTCAAAATATTATTTTTTTAATTTTTACAATTACAAAGATATACAATTAAAAAGTTCACATTTGGGTTTTGGTCATACAGTGTTCCAGCACCCATCCCTCCACCAGTACCCATCTCCCACCACCAATGTCCCCGGTTTCCCTCCCCCCCCCCAAAATATTTTATTAAAAAACCCATGATGATATATGGAACAAGGGTTTAATCTTTTTAACCCAAAAATCATTTTTCAACATAAGGAAAGTGAATCACTCCATCTTTGACACTTACCTTGTAAGTTGCTCTAAGATCTATCCAAGAATTTAAGAATGTGGGTTTTAAGAGTTGTTTTCTTTTACACTCATATTCCAGGCAAACTCCCAAGTCCCAGTCTGCATTAAATATATTAAGTTAAAACAAAGTTAATGATGCCAATATTTTAAATTTTGCTAATGAACAACTATTCACTTTATATAATCTACTGAAAATTAAATTGTAACTAAGTTTCATATGAGGGACCGGAGTGATATGAGGCCTTTGCCTTGCACACAGCTGATAATCCTGGCGGTTTATCAATCCCGGCATCCTATATAGTTCCCGAGCACTGCCAGGAGTGATTCCTGAGTGTAGTGCCAGGAGGAACCCCTAGCATTGCTGAGTATGACCCAAAAAGTGAAAAAAAAAAACACAACAACCTACTAAGTTTCATAATGATTACTCAATAAAATACACTAAATATCTCAGAATACTCTTCAAAAAGAAGTGCTAAACTGCATGGTCAACATGGAGGTTATTTTCTTTCAACTTTCTAAGGAAAAAATAGGGAAACCGAACATCTTTTAGCAATCTACTATCTTTAGAAATCAACTATGACTATCAACGCTAAGCTATCAATAGCACAACCATGCTATCAATGACTATTAATAGCCATGCTATGTCATGGAATATAATGATCTATTTTAAATGACTCATTTTTTTCCTTAATGTTTATCAGTATGTGCCGAAATAGAAAAACAAACAAACAAAAAAACTGTGAGTTGAATGAGGGCTCTACTTTCAAGGTTGTATAAATTACATAATCTTTACAAAATCATCCTTGCTTGGATTCAGAAGAACAGAAAGAAACAATCTTTAGAAATTCTTAAAATTAAGGTTTTTATTTTTGAGGCATCCCAGAATAATTTTAAAAACATGAATTTATGTAATTAACATCTGGTAAGCACGTGGATTTCTTTCGTGGTTCAAGAGATTAATACTTAGAATTCTTACTAAAGTAAAAAATTACACAGTGATTAAGATATTTAGAGATAACTTAATTTTTACCTGACCAGGTTACAAATGCACACAATTTTGCCTCAGAAGTAGAAAGGTCTGAAACTCCAGTAGCAAAAATAATTTTCTTCTGTTCCTGAATTGTATGAATCCATTTACAGAACTGAGACAAGCCAATCTTCAGAGGGACCCCTTCATCAACTTGGACCTGAGCAGTCACAAAATCTAAATTTAACCCCTGAAGTCCATAATTATTGATTATATACATTGCACATAATGCACTATGAAAGGATACAACCAAGAAAAAGTCTAATAAAGACTGAAAATCTCAAAATGCAAAGCAGACCACCATACGCCCCTCCATACTCCGTCTTGGGATGGACCTCATCAAAATATTAATCTGCTGAAAACTCAGATATGTAGGTTTTTGAATGAAATCTCTGGGCTTTCATGGGGATCCAGATGTGCTACTTTCCCCACCTCCCTGTACTTGGGAAGTCCCAGCAGTCACGTCCACACCCCCAAAGCTACCACTCAGTAAAAAAAAAAAGTACTCCACAGCCAGAGCTTTAAAACAGTGCAAGGGCATTTACCTTGCACATGGCCAACCTGGATTCGATCCCCCACACCTCACATGGTCCCCTGAGCACTGCCAGGAGTAATTCCTGAGTGTAGAGTCAGAGTAACCCCTGAGCACTTCCAGGTGTGGCCACCCCCCAAAACGGACCCCTCCCAAAATAGCTACTCCAGCTGTACCTTCCCGAAAAAAATACTAAACGCCCATAACAAACAAGATGTCTCTTAGTATCCGTAGTGCAAACCATAATGTACGAGACAGAGAGCGAGAGAGAGAGAGGGGCGGATAGAGAAGGGGAGAGAGAGGGGGAGGGAGGGGGAGGAGGGAGAGAGAGAGAGAGAGAGAGAGAGAGAGAGAGGTGCCTGCCACAGAGGCAGGAGGGGTTGGGTGGGCTGAACAGAGGGATGGTGGGGGGCTGGGGGCATTGGTGGTAGGAAATGTACACTGGTGAAGGGATGGGTGTTGGAACACTGTATGACTGAACTCCCACCATGAATAGCTTTGTAATGGCCTATCTCATGGTCACTCAATTAAAAAAAAAATAAAATAAATACATCCAGGGCCAGAGAGCTAGGACAGTGACAGTGGGTAGAACACTTGCCCCTACACATGACTGGCCCAGGTTCATGCCCCAGCATTCCATTAAAAAAAAAATTGTAGGAAAGAATATTATTAGAACTTTACAAGTTGAGAAAAACTAGGCTGATCAATCTGAAATTAGATAAAAAGGGTAATAATTAAATCTAGACAGAAATTTGATGCTATTTAATTTCCAGAAACATATCCGCAATTTTTACATTATTTTAAATTTTAAACACTTTTTTTGAATTCTGGAGGAGACATTCTGCTAACACTGAATATACTGAATTCCAAGTGACACATAGAGATAGGGAAAGAGCCTTCATTTTCCTTTGAAACTGATTTCTAAATTTTGATACCGATATCATACCTGTGTGATGCCTGTCAATTCTATGCAGAATCTGGAAAGTACTGGATGTTCTTGCGGTTGAACATAAGCATGGAACTCAGATTCAACTTCTCCAGTTGATGTGTTCAGCAATACCGCTGGAAATTCAACTAAATGAAATATGTTTAACTGACATTGCAATATGTAATTATTATATTAATGCTATATAATTTAAAATTAACTGCTCTTATATAGCATTACAATCATTGTTTAGTTAGGATATATAAAAATGACCAAAGCAACATGATATAGCTTTAACAAATTACAGTCCCCAAATAAGTAAAAGATATTAAAATTATAGCCACTAAAAAACTTTTGACTAGTTGGACTTTGGTAGAATTTTATTATATACTTTTGAACTTTTATATGTAATTCTAAATCAATTATGGTATTTCCCCTTTTTTTTGTTCAGGCAGTTTTTAAAGCCACAGTGGTAATGTATAATAGTACTAATATAGTACCAATTCATAAACCAGCGCAGTTCTTTAAACTAACTGCTCACTAATTTGTACCTGCAAAGCTTAAAGTGACATCTAGATCACTGGCAGGTCGGACTCACTTATTTCCTGGTCATAGTGGCGTTTCCCATCATTCCAGCATGTTGATTCAAAATCAATGACTATTAAGTAGTCAAACAACTGTTCTGCAAAAGATCAAAGACCTTATGCTTTACCTGTTTAAAAATCGCACAGCTACAAAATGCAAACACAGCCCACTATACTTACTGGATTTGCTTTTTCCTAGACTTCCATGTGTTGGTGCAGTTGCCTTTCTCCTAATTAATCCAAGCTGCCTAAAATTGTAAAACAATCCAAGACGCTCATTTACATTCCTGTTTGAAGAGACTAATAAACTAATGTATTTAATATTGGGGGTGGAGGAGGGGGTGGAATCAGACTTTGAGAGGAAAGACCCTCCACTGGTTTTAGTAATCATTATATCCGCATAGGCCTCAAAGTTCATCTTTGCACAACTATGCTACCTGTCTGCCCCTCCAGATGTTGCAGGTGTGGCTGCCGGTGCCTGGCTGTGTGGACAGATGGCAGACAGGAGACAGGCTTGTCTACACCCAGGACTCTGCCCCATGGACTCTGGATGGTTGATGGTCTGACATAGACAGGACTTGGTCCCCTGGGATGAACCCAGAGCCATGGCGGCCTGGCAAGCTACCCGTGGTGTATTCGATATGCCAAAAACAATAACAATAATGGGCTTCATTCCCAACGAATGGAGACGTTACTGGAACAAACTGGAACCCGCTGGAGCAAACTGATGAACAACAGGAAGACAAGTGACAAGTTGACAAGTCATCTACCTGCATCCCTTTTTACAGGAATGATGATGGACTCAGTAGAGAGTCAAGGGGCCGGTGTGACAGGACAGAGGGTGAGGAGCTTGCCTGACCCGGCAAACCAGGTTTGATCCCCGGCACCCCATATGGCCCCTGTGCACTGCCAGGAGTGATCTCTGAGCACAAAACCAGGAGTAACCACTGAGCACCACCAGGTATGAACCCAAAATAAAAAACAAACAGGGGCCGGAGCGATAGCCCAGCGGGTAGGGCGTTTGCCTTGCGCGCCGGCCTGCCGCCCAGGTTCGATCCCTGGTGTCCCATATGGTCCCCGAGCACCGCCAGGAGTAATTCCTGAGTCCTGAGCCAGGAGTAGCCCCTGAGCATTGCCAGGTGTTACCCAAAAACAAATCAATCAATCAATCAATAAATAAATAAATAAATAAATAAATAAAGTGCAGGTCCAAGATAGGGGCAACATGATGAATTATCCCCCAGAGCAAAAGCTAAGAAGTCAAAGTACGGTCATAAGAGGGTGAGGGGACAGAGAGTACAGTGAGTAGGGATTTGCCTCGCACACTGGGGGGCCCTGCTTAGACCCCAGGCACCACATGGTCCCCCAAGCCCGGAATGAGACACCTCAGAGTACAGAGCCAGGAGTAAGCCCTGAAAACAGCCGGGTGTGGCCCAGCACCCCCCCACACACACACACACTATACCACCCCTCAACACACACATAGAGCAGGTGAGACAAACTGCTTTGAAAAGTGGGTAGTTTAAGGAGGCAGACACCCTTCGAAGTCTAAGAATGACAGGAAATATGGGCAGTTAGGAATAAAAGCTAACATTTGGCCGCTCACTACACGGGGGGCTGCGCTTTGATGTTTCATCACGGTACACGTCGTCACTTTGGCTCCCTGTACTTTATGGAATCGGTCGCTTGCCGACAGACTGAGCTGGTCTGTGAACGCAGGCCCCGGCGACTCTGAAGCCCACCAGGACCCTAACAGGAAGCTTCTAGACGGAAATGCGCACGGGAGTGCGGGCACAGGGGAGCTGCACGGAAGGCAGTGACACAGGGGAGGGAAAGGCAGGGCTAGGTTAAGGACAGGGTCCTAAGGGAAAAGAAGGAGCTGTATGTGGAGCTGCAGAGCCAGGCTGGGTCGGGCCCCAGGAAACCTCAGCGCCCTCCGCCCTGTTGTAATGCCCACGTTCCTGCAACATAATCACGAACCCATGCACCTTAGCTTAAAAGGCAGAAAAGGAGGTGGGGAGGGCTTGGCCGCGTCCCCGCGCCCAGTCAGGAGCAACAACCCCGCCGGCAGCCCACCGCCTACCGCGCCAGCCTCTTGGTCGCCATCGCCGACACGCCTCTCGCCCGGCCTGGCCGCCGGAAGTGGCTCGACTCCGCTTCCGGCTCGGCTCCGCTTCCGGCCTCGACTCCGCTTCCGGCTCGGCTCCGCTTCCCGGTTCTTTCAAACACCCGCGCGCCGCGGGCTTCTAGTGTCCTGGGTAATGGTTTATGTTGTTCCCAAGTACAAAGTGAGTGAGCGGTGAAATATTTAAGGACAGAAATGGTCTCATTTTAATCTTCAGAGTTCATGGATCAAATAAAGAGAAAATATCCAGAAAATGGAATATTTCAGTTTTCCCTGGCCGAAGCTGAGTGATATTTAATATCTCTAGTTCTAATGGCATTTATTTCCTTTCCTCTTAGGTTTTCCTGACTATGAAAACTTTGTACTATCAAATATAATGATTCTAAAACCCAACAGGTTTTTAGAAGGAATGTTGCAAATGGGAGTCAACAGATTATTTCTCATTTCCAACTCACCAAAGAACTATTGTATTCAGTTACTTTCCTTCATAGTAAGTCAATACTTGAATACTTTTATAATATTTCTAATTCTTCCCCTCTCACACACATTTAATTTTTTACTGAATAGTTTAACAATTCAATGAACTCTTAAATCAGTGGTTTTCGATCTTTTTACATTATGAACTGGTGAAAGTAGCAGAAATATTTCATTAAATAAGGTAAAACTAAAACATAGAAATAATAGATGACAATCTTTGTAGCAGTACAGGTAACTTCTGCACATAGCAGGTCCTACATGGCAATAACATTACATTTGACCACATTATCTTTGATTTTTGGACCACACCCAGCAGTGCTCAGGGGTTATTCATGGCTCTGTGCTCAGAGATCACACCAGCAGTGCTTACGGGGCCATATGTAGTATTACTGTCTGTATCACTGTCTTCCCTTTCATCATCGATTTGCTCGAGCGGGCACCAGTAACATCTCCATATGACCTATCTCATGCAAGTAGAGCTCAAGGACACCTGCTTGCTCCAGGAACATAAAGAGCCTCAAACCATTCCATCAGGTCATGGGAATGAGGTCTATAATTGTTACTGGTATTTGGCATATCAAATACGACACGGGTAGCTTGCCAGGCTCTGCCGTGCGGGTAGCATACTCTTGTAGTCATCTCAAAATCCAGCATTTATTGATGAACTGCAGCGCGCTGGTCTGCTGGGTGGAGTTCTGACGAGGGGGAAGTCCGGATGTGGAAAATGGAGGCCCTCATGGAGTGGGGGTTGTCTGGCTTGTTGTGAGGCTCTGCTGGGGTGGCGGGCCAGGGCTAGAACCTGCCATCCCCTCCCGGGCGCCTCATGAGCGGCTGGGCACAGGGAGAGCCGGTAGCAGCTCTGCCGCATGTCTGTGAGTCTCGCCATGTCTGTGAGTCTGTGAGTCTGCCCCATGTCTGTGAGCATCGCCGGGTGTGACTCAAAAAAGCAAAAAACAAAAAACAAACAAAAAAACACTATACTACACTAGACATCACACAAACACCACACATGTGTGCTACAGACCACACACGTCCACACATGTATGTTAAACACCACATACACCATACATGTAAATCATATGTGCCACATGTGACCAAACAAGCCGTGCATGTACTACATACACACCACGTATGTATACATACACCACGCAGGGGCCAGAGCGACAGCACAGTAGGGAAGGCGTTTGCCTTGCACACAGCCAACCAGGTTCGATCCCGGCATCCCATATGGCCCCGAGCACGGCCAGGAGTAATTCCTGAGTGCAGAGCCAGGAGTAACCCCTGAGCATGGCCGGGTGTGACCCAAAAAAGAATAAAAAAAACACCGTGTGCATTAGACACAAACTCCTGCACTCTGACAGCCCCCGAAAAACACGCGCTACATATAGACACAGCCACCACAGGCCAAACATACAACACACATGTCGCCTGCACATCACACATGCAGTGCGAGGCCGTGTGGACCAGCCAATCCTTCCGTCCTGCCTCGGCTGGCCGCTGTGCCCAGGACGCCTCTGCCCTGGGACGCAGCCCACTGCCCTCCACCAAGGATGGCCCCAGGGGAACCGGGCCAAGGGCAACCGGTGCAAGTGGTTCCCCACGGTGCTCCAGGGCTCGCTCCTGCGCTGGGTCCTGAGGCCAGCACGAGGCCATATGCAGTATGGGGATCAAACCAGGTTCAGCTGTGTGCAAGACAACTGCCCTGTCTCACTGAGCACTGCCAAGAGTAATTCCTGAGTTCAGAGCCAGAAGTAACCCCTGAGTATCACAGGGTATGACTCAAAAAGCCAAAATAATAAAAATAATAATAAGAATAGAATAGTTCTGCAACTTTGTGAATATATTTAAATATCTAGTTTATTTAAAGTCAAACTATCTTGAGGGTCGAGGGTCACACTGGAGGTGGGAGAAGCTGCTCAGGACCTGGAGTTCCAGGATCCCTCCTGGCAGTGGTCAGGCAACCACCTGGCACGACCAAGTCCAGCTCCTGCTCTCTCAACTCGCCCCCAGGACGAGCGGGGAGCACCAGCCACTCGCCAAAGGGAGCACCCACAAGCTACCTGTGTTTTATTTACTTGTTATGCCAAAAACTAGTAACAATTATGGACCTCAGTTCCATGACCTGAAGAATGGTTTCGGGCTCCTCCTGTCCCTGGAGCAAGCAGATGCCCTTGGGTCACACTTACTTGTGACAGGACTCATGGAGATGTTACTGGTGCCCACTCGAGCAAATCGATGAACAATGGGAAGACAGTGACAGTGATTAAAAGACAACTCACTTTTCTCATATCTAGTTCTATATCCAATCTATTGAATTATATAAGTAGGACAAGGGAGGACCATATTTTCAGAGCAGGTGCTTGAGGTCACACTCAGCAGTGCTCCGGTGGCTCTTGCTTCTGTAGACTCAGGGGTTCCTCCCAGGGTGCTAGGGATCAAACTCACGCCTCCCACTTGCCAAACATATGCTCAGTCTGTTGAGTTCTCTCTGGCCCAGAGGAAGGACCTTATGGCATTCCTTCACAAATCACAATCACACTTCAAGAGTGATTGCATTCTTTTAGGGTACTCTTGTGGTTATAACTGAACCTTGCTAAAAACTAGAAAATCTGCATGACACATGAGCTTTAACAGTTTGGTCAGTAGTGACAGATTATTAGTATCAAATGTATCATTACCATACAAACTTAGACATTATGAATAGTTGAAAGTGTGTTGTATACCGGGATCTCTACTATTTTCATAATTTTTCTACAGCTCTTAAAAATTACAAATTATAAGTCTGTGGCTCACTTTCTGCATTACAATGCCTAACTGACCTCAATCTTTATTGAATTAATTAGAATAGACTTCATTTTTATTAAACCTATGAAATGACTTTTGAGAAAAGGCTTCTGTAAACACATTCCTTTATCATTTTCAAAAGTTACATGTTTGCAGAGAAGTAAATTTTAAGTGACTGACGAGACGCATTCTCATCTCTTTCCACTTAGCTCTGCTTGGCCCTTTCCATAGTCATGTAGCAGCTGGTAACAGTTTGCATTCTTGGCTAAGTAGCCAGAAACCATCTGGTAACTATTGAAGCCAGCTCAGGCAAAGTCACTGTCTGCAGGAGTGAATATCATTTGAGTGGGTTTTGTGTGTGTGGATTTTTTTTTTTTTGTCATATGCTTTATAAGAAATTAGACGAGTTTTACCACATTTATTCAGGATTGCAGAAATATATCTGAAGGCACTAGCTTGTTACCAAGAACTGAAAGTAACAAAACAAAAGCCAAGAAATACAACAGTCTTTGGGTAGCCAAACCCAAGGGAATGTTTTTCAGGGTTTTATTTTTTGTTTGTTTTTTTTGGGTCACACCCAGCAATGCTCAGGGATTACTCCTTGCTCTGCACTCAGGAATTACTCCTGGCAGTGCTCAGGGGGCCATATGGGATGCCGGGGATCGAACCGGGGGTAGGCTGAAGGCAAGGCAAATGCCCTCCCCACTGTGCTATAGCCCCAGCCCGTTTTTAGTTCTTAATAAGACCAAAGATGATAGGAGTACCATTTCTCATTTAACAACAAAACCTAGGTTTTGTTCCCCCTAGTCTTTAAAAAAATAAGTCTTCCCAAAATGTGGTTAGCATTCTTCAATAACAACAAATGGAGGAGAAAAATGTTGTGTTCTATATTGTATCTACTTTTCAGTTTTCTGACTCTAGTGAGTAGGTTAGTGTATACACTGAAATGTGGTGAACTAAATAGCATTATTAGAGGTGCTAGAACAGTGAGTCATGATAGCCTTGATGTGTTTCAGATTGGGGGGAAATAGCAAACATAAAAGAGGCCCAAAGGGACTTGTCTTCACGCTATAATAATTGAACTAGATCCTTGAACTCCAGGAGCTTTGAGTACATTTTTAATTCATTATTCCAATTATTCCTCTCCTTACTTTCTTTAGAAAATCACGTTGGTGATTTTCCTCAGTGGTAGAAATAGGTGACATGAATTTTACAGATATATCAACTATGTTGTTCGGTCAGGTTCACAGAGTGGAATATGTGTGGCTAGTGTGTAGGCAAGGGAATGCAGGGCTGGACGGCTACACACTTGTGTGAAATATGAGAAACTAAAGAAAATGAAAACAAAACAAAAACTAAACTAACTCCTTGGCTCAGGGAAATCTGGTGATTGCCAGAGTGAGAAGGAGCTGTGAGAAGAATAGGGAGAGTCTTAGAATGAGAATAGCAAATCTTTTTGGTGGGAAGTGGGTGCGATGAATCCTATGCTATGCCCCCTAAAATTATGTAATATTTCATAGGATGAGGAGAAACTAGAATTTTAAATTAATAATAAATTCGTGTTGCTACTACCTACCACATAAACACTGGAACTCTAGATAAATCTCTCAGGTTATTGAAAAACTGTGACTGTTGACTTTGCTCTCTCTTTGCAGTTTTTTTTTTAACTTCCGGGTCACCGGGTACTCAGGGGTTACTCTGGGCTCTGCGCTCTGGAATCACAATCACTGCTGGCAGTGGGGGGACCATATGGGATGCCAGGGATTGAAGCTGGGTTGGATACATGCAAGGCAAATGGCTATCTGCTGAACAATCGCTATGGCCTCCTTCTTTTACAGTTTTAAGATGCCTAGACTTGATAGGTCAGCAGCTCTTTTTGCAACTCAAGAAACAGATACTAGTGAACTTTCTTCTTCCAAAATTGTTTATCAATTGTCCTTCAAATAAAGAGATAATTGATGTCTCTCCTTGGAGATTGTATTCAGTGCTAAGGGAAGTATAGCCTGCAAACCATTTAAAATGTCAAGCTTGGGGGCCGGTAGGGTAGTGCAGCAATATACAAGTGATAGTACAGCAAGCAGGATGTTTGTCTTGCACACAGCTGACCTGGGTTGAATCCTCGGCATACCAAATATGGTATGCAGGTATGGTTGTGGTGCCCGGCTGCGTCAGCAGGTGGCAGACAGGACACAGGCTTGTCTACACCCAGGGCTCTGCCCCATGGACCTTGGATGGTTGATGGTCTGACACAGAAAAAGACTGGACCCCTGGGATGAGCCCAGAGCCATGGCAGAGCCTGGCAAGCTACCCGTGGTGTATTCGATATGCCAAAAACAGTAATAATGGACCTCATTCCCAACAAATGGGGACGTTACTGGCGCCCACTTGAGCAAATCGATGAACGGGAAGACAAGTGACCATATATCCCCAAGCACTGCCAGGAGTGATTCCTTGGTGTAAAGCCAGGAATAACCCCTGAGCATTCCCGGTATGCACACCAACCCTTGTCAAGCTTGTTCCCATCTGCATTTCTGGCTACCATTATAAGCAAAACTGGCTTCTCTGTCACATATTGTGTAAAGTACTTTTAGTCCTATAACCTTCTGAGCAGAACTTTCAGCTGCCAGATTCTGCTTCCAGAGCCTCGTAAGATTATGGTGTTAACCTTTACACATCATTTGAAATTCTTTTCTATTTCCAGTTCATTACGATGTTTTATCTTTTTTGAAGTTTGACTCATATCTTTCTGGTTTTCTCTTTTTTTATTTAGCATTGCCCTATATATAAATCAGTGATGAATTAAAGCATAAACTTACACCATCCTGTTGTAAGATTGGTAAGATCTAATTTCACACATACAGAATATTTTATGAATCACAGCAGACCTCTAGAGGGCTTCTGTAGATTCATCTTCTACCCATTTGTTTTGTATGTGTGTGGGCTAGTAGGCTTATGTTCTCACTCTTTCTCTCTCCATGCCATTTTGATTTCTAAAGCAGATGAGAGTAACCTGAGTATAAAAATGATGGAGTGGAAGTATGGGTGGGAACGGTGGGTAGGCATTTGCCATGCATACAGTTGACTCAATTTGATCCCTGGCATCACATTCAGTCCCCTGAGCTCTGCCAGGAGTGATCCCCTAGCGCTGAGGACAGAGGTCTTCCTCGTTGATGCAGTTTACTTTCTTGATCACTCCTGGTGGACTCAGGACCACGTAGGGTGCCAGATATAGGACTTGGGTGGCTGTGTGCAAGGCAAGCCCCTACCTGTTGTACTCGGTCCATACTTTAGTATAGACTTGTGGATTCCTGTTTATTTCAATGGTTTATAATACAGTTTGATTTACTGAACTGCTTCAGTTTTCAAATTTCTCCAGTTTGACTAGTAATAGACTCATTTAACTAGGTACTCTGTTCTTGTGAAATGAACAAATCCCTTAGCTTTTTTGTTTTTTTTTTTTTTTGCTTTTTTTGGGTCACACCCGACAATGCTCAGGGGTTACTCCTGGCTCTGCACTCAGGAATTACTCCTGGCGGTGCTGGGGACCATATGGGATGCCGGGATCGAACCCGGGCCGGCATAGGCCGGCCGCGTACAAGGCAAACGCCCTACCCGCTGGGCTATCACTCCAGCCCCCTTAGCTTTTGTTTTATTTTTTTAGTCCAATTAAGCCAGGTTCGTTGTGGTTTTGAAAACCCAAGATCTGGGTTCTGTTTATGCATGTTGCAACTGAGGTATTTTACTTGTTTACTTCTTCATAAATTAAGGAAAAGACACCTAGAAAATATGTATATACAGATGTAAATGCATATATATGTAAACATATGCACAGAGACACACTGTACACACAGGCACACATAAATTTAAGGACCACTTATGCTCACCAATATCTTTCATTTTATTGAAGATTTTATTTTAGTTGATGGTTCTTTTCTTCCTTCTCATTTTATATTTATATGTCCCCCTTTCTACCTAGGGAGTATTGGTTGCCAAAATCTTGTGGGCCGGAATGATAGCACAGCAGGTAGGGCTCTTGCCTTGCATGCGGCCAACCCGGGTTAAATGGGATCCCCAGCATGGTCCCCGACCACTGCCAGGGTAATTCCTGAGTGCAGAGCCAGGAGTAACCCCTGAGCATAGCTAGGTGTGACCCAAAAAGCAAAAAAAAAAAAAAAAAAAAAATCAACTTGTTCATTTAGGCTTGATGCAACTCAAACCTAAGCTATATCCAAAATAGATTGAATATCATCTTACCCAAATCACTATAGAATGAGATCCGAAGTTGGTTTGTAGTTCTGTTCTTTAAACTTCCGCACCCACAACGGAAGGTGCTGGGTATGATTATTTTATGTTCCTTGTGTCTCTGCTCCGTCAGCTGCTTATCTTGTCTAATTACTATGACTTGGATTCCCAAGAAAGCATACTTGTCTTATTCGTGTTCGTACAGAAACTTGTCTTATTCGTGTTCCTGAAGTCAACTTGAATCTCTCACCTCTGACACGTCAGTCATGGGCTTTGCACATAGTTGTTAATATGCCAAGGCAGTTTCTTTCTATTCCTAGTTTGTTGACTGCTCTTATGAAAGAGCCTTGAATGTTATTAATATTTTTTCTGTATCAGTTGAGATGATTCTGTGGTTCTGTCCTTCATCCTACTAACGTGCTGAGCAGATTTTCACTGCTGAACTGTTCTTACATTCTAAGAATACGTAAGTTGAACCTTAGTGAATTTTTAATTCACTTGTTTTCATCTTCTTTTTATACTTTTTAAATTTTATTATACCACTGTGAGATAAACAATTACAAAGCTGTTCATGATGGGTTTCAGTCATAGTGTTCTAGCACGCATCCCTCCATCAGTGCTCATTTCCCTCCCTCTCCCCAGCCTGCCTCTATGGCAGGCATATTGCACCCCTCTCGTTCTTACCCTTTCTTTCATGATACTTTCTTTTGAGAATGATTGATGCATTGGGGGAAAGAAGCTGAAACTATTTTTTTTGCCTATTTTTTGCACACAAAAAATTTATCACCTCAAATTTATAATCACTGGCTCAACACCGTGGATAAAATCAACCTTCACTCTTGTTGCAGATTCATGCATAATCATGCATCCTCTGACCTAGGATTAATGGGAATAAAAGAGGAAGAGGAAGGGGCCAGAGCGACAGCACAGCAGGTAGGGCATTTGCCTTGAACACGGTCAACGTGGGTTTGATCCCCGGCATCAGGGTGCTGGTCCCCGGGCACCGCCAGGAGTAATTCCTGAGTATAGAGCCAGGAGTAACCCCTAAGCATTGCTGGGTGTGACCCCAAAAGAAAAATAGATGAAGAGGAAAGTACTGCTCATGTTAATGGGTCTCCCTACACTTTTTTTTTTTAGGTCACACCCGGCAATGCTCAGGGTTTTCTCCTGGCGCTGCACTCAGGAATTACTCCTGGTGGTGCTCGGGAACCATATGGTATGCCGGGAATCGAACCCGGGCCGGCATGGGCCTGGCCACGTGCAAGGCAAACGCCCTACCCGCTGGGCTATCGCTCCGCCCCATGGGTCTCCCTACACTTTAACTCACCATTACTAAAGTGCTGCTCATGTTAATGGGTCTCCCTACACTAACTCACCATTAAAGGCAGCGGCAGAAAATGTCATGCTGCAGCCTCTTAACCAAACCAACACATCCCGCGGAAACGCCTATCAACGGAGGTCTACTTCTATAGCCTGCGCAATCTTTACTAAACTTCTAAAAACAAGGATTCCTCTTTTTTTTTTTAAAAAAAAGAAAAGTCAGAGTTTATGCTTTGCATCAGGTATTTTTGTTTTGGGCCACACCCGCCTGTGCTCAAGTCTTACTCCTGCCTTGGCGCTCTTGGAGCTGCGGGATTGAATCCAGGTCAGTCGTGTGCCTGCTGTGTCCACTCTGGCATTGCTTTATGTCAGATTTATAAAAATAAAGATAAATGTGCACGTGCACATTTCCGTTAAGTGGTATTATTATTATTGGTAAGGAGACTAGGAGAACTTTTCTATGGAAAATCCCCAGTCAGTGATTTCAACATAGTCCAAGTTGTAGTGTCTGTAAAGAAAATGTCTGGGAGGTCATCATTTCTCATTAACAGTGGGAAAAGATGGGCTGAGCTGAAATCTGGCAGATTCATCAGAGTAGAATGGAAGAAGCTTAAATTTTTACCAGCACTGGAAATCCTCTTTAATTCCATTTTTCAAGAATGCTTCCTTGGGCCGGAGAGATATCACACGGGTTTGACGCTTACCTTGTCTGGTTTGATCCACATCTATGCAGTGTGATCCTTCCAAACACCCAGCCAGGGGTAAGCCCTGCAAACAGCCTGTGTGGCCTAACTCCCTCCCAATCTCAATCCCACACTCACTTGCCTTCAAAAATGAGACTGTTATGTCAACCTTCACCACTAGGTGCCTCCACCATACCAGTTTAGAATTGAAACTTCAGTAGTCTATCAATTTTCAAACTGGTACCATCCTGTGCAAGGATGTGGACACGGGCACAAAACTCGAAATTCATTGATTTAAAGGATGTTAATCCGACATGCAATATATATTGCATACCTTGTAAACTGCACTGGGGCCCAGCAATGAAGACTTGCAGAGCATGTCCCTGGAGCAGTCTTGCCAAGGTGGTGGCACCCTGCCTTCCACCAGCGGCACCACTGGAAAGGCACCCAGGGGTCTGTAGTAGCCTCTGGTGCACCTCGGGGGCAGCTTTCTGTTTGTTAAGGAAGATCAATTTCTGGGGTGGAGGGCACAATTTCATTTTTTTGAAAAGGAGCAAGCCACATAAATTTGGGAACCTTGCCCTACTAACAGGAATAGTTCCACAAAAACTTGTACACAGGAGATAACAGAATTACTGCCATGGGACTCTAGCGTCACCTTAAAAGCGCACATACACATGTAAATCAAATCTAGTGGAAGAGATATTTAAGAACCCACAATAACTAACTGGTTCTAGATTGCCGTTGACTGTCAGCTTTCCTGTTTTTATTGCATGAACTTATAACTTACATCATTGTCAGTACTTGATATAACAGCACACTTATCCAGGACTGTTGTGAAAATTAATGGGATTATTCATTCACAGTATATGTTGTACGAAGTATGGATACAAATGTACTGTTGAGTCTGCAGGGAAAATAGGTAAAGATATGTGAGACTTGGCACAGAACCTAGGTTGCAATGTGCCAAAATACTGAATCTCTAGCTAGTTTGATTGGCAGATTAGGTTTAATTAAATACTTTTTTGTGTGTAGGCTGACTTTTTTCCCCATTTAAAGTTATATTATTTTTCATTGTTAGAAAATAAAACTACTTAAAATTAGCAAAGTAGGGCATTTGAAGTAATATTTAATTATTTATATTAACTCTGCCCTGTGCAAGTTGGAAGCAAGGAGCTGGAACCGGAGTGCTTGTTTCTCGTCGACAAATGACAAATTCAGACCCATCAAGACGAAAGTTGCCCTGTGTACCTCCAGCCTCAGCTGTAAAGCCTTAGAGTAATCTGAAACTGAGTGCTGCTAAATTCTTCCCTGCTTAGCTGAACTCCAGAGGTGTGGGATCTCAGCTGCTATCTACCTCTCAAACTCTGAGTAATTCATTAGTATGGCATCGTGTCGATATAATTCATCAAGGGAATATATAAATGCTTATATTAATGATTATTAGCAATGTGTTGACAATTATTGTGAATTATTCAGCTCCTCTTGGGTGACATTTAACTGTACTTGAACCCATTTCTGCAATTGTAGAAAATTAGGCAGAATCTTTAAATCATTTTGAAACTGCAATGATTCAATATATAGAGAAAATGACAGAACGGTGGGTTAGATGTGAATTTTCCATTTCCGCACCTTTAAAATGGGAGCCTTAGTAGCTATTTCATAGGATTGTTATGAGGGAAAGCCCAAATTGTGTTCAGTAAATAACAACATACTGAAAATCATCTTCCAAGTATAGAATCACAGGTTAGGAGTCTGTGCGAGAGCATTCCTCTGCTGCTAAAGGCTGCAAAAGCCCTTTCCTTAATAAGTGGTACTGGAGGTTTCCCTATGAATCCCGTATTCTGCAGAGGTGGGCCCGGACCACAAGGCTCTCTGCGGTCTCAGTCTGCAATTCTTTCCGCTGGTGCGTCCACCTTGTGGAAGCCAAAGCTGCCAACTTGGCCTCTTGCAAAACTCACATTCCATTCATAAGTGCGTTTGCGCATTTTCCTCCCACACCCTTCCAGGCAGCCAATGCAAAGCTGCCAAGGCAGCTGCTAAGGGAAGCAGCTTTTAATGGGGGTGGAGGGGGACGGAGAGAACCACCCAGGGTTCACACAGAACTCATGTAGACTTTGTACATACTACTCGAGCTTTCTGCACTTGCGGTTTCTAAGGCTTTCATTTCCTTTTGCTCCCCTTTTTTGGTAAATAACCTCTTTCCCATTATAAAGTAGCTAATGGAAATGTAAAAAAAATCCAAACAACCCAGTAAATTTAAAAATTACATCTAGTCCTCCTACCCAGAATCAAACTACCATTATTGTAGCCCATTAAAATCCTATTTCCCCATCATCCAAAAGTAGCTTTTAATAATTCAACATGTGCGATTTGATTTTCTAAGTTTTGACACTGAACTTGTTCACAAATGATGCTCCCCAGCTTTGTCCTTGTATATTTATTTTCGTTTTCCTTATTTACTAGGCATGTTTCTCTTGGCGTGGGGGGGCGGGCACCCGTTGGTGCCACCTGTCTGCTCAGGGAACATGTGCTGGATCAGAATTGGGTTGACCGCATGGCAACTCAAGCCTTACCTTGGTGTTTTGGGGGCCACATACGGCTGTGCTCAGGGTTCATGCCCGGGAGGCCCAGGGACTGTGAATGGGGTCAGGGACTGCATCCAGGTCAGCTGTTGACCAAGACAAATGCCAAATGCCTTACCCTGGCAGATAACCCTTGAGGAAAAAGTCCTAGAAGAGGGCCACTGATGTAACTAAGTGGTACATTCCTTATGAGACCATGACCTTCACCCATGGGCTCACCTCCCACCCCACAAATGAGAAAAAATTCCAGAAAGTGAAATTCTTGGGTTAAAGGGTATGAACAGTTGGGGGCTGTTTTTCAGCGGGGTGTGGGAGGGACACATCCAGCAGTGCTCAGAGGCTATTTCTAACTTTGTTCTGAGGAGTGACTCTAGAGGTGTGCGCGGACCCGAGAGTGGTGCTGGGTTCAGAGCGGGTGCAGCAGAGGGCGAGGCCATAGTGCCAAGCCGGTGCCCTTTGGCTCTGGGGCTCGCTCACTGCTACGGGTGCAGCAGAGGGGCGAGCCATCAGTGCCAAGCCCGGTGCCCCCTTTGGCTCTGGGGCTCTTTCACTGCTAGTTTAACACTTTTGACGATTTGATACAATTTTTTTTCCTATTGGATAAATTTTAGCCTGGCATCTAGTAGAAATTTTTGGCCAGCTGTTTTACTTTCAGTGAGTTGTCTTTCTCCATACTGATTTTTTTTTTTTTTACGGTAGACTTACAGATTAACAACTTGAAGCAGTGTAGCCATATTCCCATGAGCCACAGGTGGAATGTGTCTGCGGCATCAACGTGTTAAATACAGTGTACATTTGTCAGTGACTGCAAGCATCTCTAGTTCTTAAGGTATATGAGCTTTAGAAGCTTATTCTAGGAGTTCATCCAGGTGCTTTCATGCTTAATAAGCTCAGAAGGTAGATTTCCAAGGGGGTGCATACAATTTTTTTTTTTTTCCTGAAAAGGGGCCAAATAAACAAGTTTGGGAACCTTTGCTCTAGTCTGTGACCATGTTTTCATTCATCTTGTCTTTGGCTAATACTATTTTGCATTTCTGTATTTTACTTATTTTCGTGTTTGGGGTCACACCTGGAGATGTTCAGGGGTTTCTCCTGGCAGTGCACAGGAAACCATCTGGCATGCTGGGGATCAAACTCAGGTCGGCTGCGTGTAAGACAAACACTCTCCCCACTGGACTATCACTCAAGTTTCTGTATTTTAATACACCAGAAATTTCAGCAGCACCATCTAGATAAACACAGGTGCCATGTTAAAGTCACTCTCAATGTGAATTGCAAAAAGCACCCTGAAAGCAAGAGATTCAGTTAAAGTTGGAAGATTACTTAGGAAGGCTATACCCATGTAAGAGTCTCAGAGCGTTCATAAGACAAGGCAGCCTCAGAAGACACAGCAAGGGAACAGAAAAGCTAAGGCTGGCTGCTGGCTCTTCTTTCTGGCAGCCTAGACCTTCTGAATCCAAGTCAAAAAGCAGAGCTAGAGGACAACTTCCAGAGTTTGAGCGACTGGATTTAAGAGGGAAGGAAGCCAGTGCTTAGATTACTTCCTGACCCTCAGAACTATTTTTCAGGTACTTACTGCAAGTAAGTACCTGAAAATAACTCATTTACTTTTACATGCTTTAACCTCACCTGGTAACTGAGGGCAATTTCTTGCCCAGTACCATGGGCAACATTTTCAACAGTTCCTCTAAATCAGTCTCCACACTTTTTTAATCCCCTGTTCTGTAAAGCCCTAGGCAGGCTCTTTATTTACAACCAAAGCATTAAGAACCAGCTGCAAACAAGCATATGGTTTAAAGGTATTTTCTAGTGTGAAAAAAGGTCACTTCCTAGATTTTCTTCCAGCATCCATCTGGAATGGGAGGTGGGATGATCCAACTGAAGAAAGTGTCTAAGCCCATCCTAACTGAAAATAAAAATTCACATCTAATCCCACTGCTATTTTTTGGAAGATACCACCATGAGGATTGGAATGTTTGGAGAGGTCATTAGGGTCTCCAAGAAAAAAAAAAGATGACTTGCCAGTAGCTATCCCGACTACAGTGACTGGACAAAAGGACAATGAAAGGAAGCTGAGGGTCATAGTGGGCTACCTTAATCAGTCTGGAGAATATAAAGGCCAGAAGGAGTCATTAGGGATATTAATTTAAGCCCTACCATTCCTCTGATTTGGGCCCCGAGGGAAACCGATGCCTGAAGGGCAGGCAGGCAGCTTATCAGAGGCATTTGTGACCATGCCACATCACCCTATTCTAGTCTTTGGATTCACTGTATTACTTGACATTCAAGAGAGTTTGACTGAATACATTTATGTCGTGATTACAATTTATTTTAAATACTATCATACCAGTAGAAATGTCTCTTGATGTTATAGATGAGCAGAAGGAAACTCTGAACTTCATTAGCTTGCCAAAGTCACAAAATATTGGCACTCTGACAGTGCCTATCTCCTTTGCCAACCTGCTAAGATGTATAAGGATCCACCCATTTAGCAGTGTTCAAATTCACATTTTATTCTTCACGGGAGATCACACCAGTTGCTAAAAAAAAAAAAAATCAAACTGGAATCATTTGATTTTTTTTTTTTTTTTTCTTATAAGTAGCAGGACTCCACATGTGGTCCCTTTAAGCTTGGTGTGTAGGTGTCAATATCCATGTTGGGAGTTTGGGGGCCCCTATTCTACCTGCGCTATTTCCAAAGTGAAGGCATTGCTATCCAGTATCATACTGAAAGGTAAATCTCACTCCAGAATCAAGTCATTGTTTTTCTTTTTTCCAAAATTATCAATAGTCAAGTAAACAAATTTATTAAATCCAACAGCAGTAACCTTCCAAATTAAAAAAAATCAAAGGAAAGAAATAATGTAGACATCAAAAGACAAAATGTGTATAACAAGTTAAAAATATCCAAGGGGCCATTTGGAGAGTGCAGCGGTGCAGAGAATACAAACAAAAGCATTGACTTTTGTCAACAAGTTTGTACAACCTCAAAAACACACTGGTCACAAACCAAGAGGAATCCACAAAGGTGGAGGGTCACGTGAGTAGTGGACTCATCACCTCAGCGGGTTAAGGCAGGGTATCCGTGGGACCAATCCACCCAAGCCCTGTCTGCCTACTGCTTCAAATTCCCCTTTGAAACCCAGAATCATCTTTATTAGTGCAACAAGTAAGAGCAATTCATCAGACTTGGGGGCAGGGACTATGGTCCAAGGGAAGACATTTCTCCCAGAATAAGCGTGTTTTTTTGGGGGAAAACCCCACAGCAGCAGCTGAGACGGCTTTCCCTTTGGCAATACCCAAGATGTGTGCTGAAAGTAGTATGGAGTGATGGAAGGTAGGGATCTTTGACAGCAATTTCCAAGAATATGATACTCAGCACCTGACTTGGAACGAAATTGAATAGTTACCCAAAGCTATTTGAATCATCTTGGCCCCTAATTTTTGTCTTCCAATAAAGAAAACCCCTACTGATCTTTAGACACAATCCTACTTTGAGTCCAACTGATTAGATTCTAGAGTTTTCCCTCAGTCTCCTAAGGGGTGGAGGGGGAGCCCGTATGATTCAGGAAGTGGATTGTTTCGTCCCAATCAACACATTTGAATATTTTTAATAGTACTTTCAGCTGTTTAAAAAAAATGCTGCTGGAGTTCCCCTAAGGAAGACCTTTGACAGTTACCAGGGTTTTAAAAGTTCCCCAAGACCTCTGTCCGTTACCAAAATGTTCAAGCCATTGCTAACCAAATATTAGAGACAAACATGGCAAAGCAGACAACTTAAAAACAAACCAGCCCTTAGAACTGTGTAATTGGGTCAGGCTTTGAGCTTCAATGCACTAAGGACCTCACGTTAACTGTGGTAAAACTAAGCTCCTGAAAATAGAGATGTTTTTGCTTCTTAAACTTCTTCTGGACCCAAGTCATTATTCAGTAATTTCCCACCAATGCTGGACCCAATTTGGCAGAATACAGCACTTGAGGCCATGACACGGCGTGTGGAGACCTGCCCTCCGCAGGCTCAGTACTTAGGGCTGCATCTTGGCACCAGTCCAAGAGAAAAGAACTGCAGCAAAGACACCAATACTGTGCAGCTTGATCCTTTCTTCCTCGGAAGGCTCGATTCTGCCTTCCTTGGGGAAGTTTTAGTATGTAAAACACTGTCTTGGATGTTTTTGGCTGAATGTACTTGGGCCTTGAGGAGTTAGTTGAAATGATTCTCCATCCAGCTCTCAATTTTTACCTAGACATGGGCACACCTGGCAGGGACGAGGTCTACTAAAGGAGCAGCTGAAGCAAAGCAAGGGGTTACTGGAGTGCAGTTGAGAGCGATACATTCAAGATCTGGTAGGAATGGGGAAAGCGCAGTTCCATGAAGCCACACTTCATCTCATACAGCTTTTGAATAAAAGCTAAAATACCACAGAAAAAAAAAAACACAACCGTTTGCCCAAACCATGTGATTCTCCAATGCCCACTCTAAGAACGTCCCCTATTTTCGAGATGGTACCCACACCCTGCCCGCTCCACACCACCCTGGTGGAAAGTTTCAGTGCAGGCTGGACTAGCTTACCTGACAGGTAAGCACCGGCCATTCCACACAATCACTGCACAGTCAGTGAGCAGTCACCCCCTTTCTTGGTTAAGAAAGTCGCAGTTGTTTCATTTCTCCAGAGGTGTAACTGCAAGTCACACCCACCCCACAATGAATCAATCTCTCTGCCGTGGTCACGGGAAAGTCAAGCGTTGGCCCAGAAGGTGCCTCAAGGTTAAGTCCTCGCACCAGGGACTCAACACCTGGGAGGACCTATAGATCCCTTCTTTGACTGCTTCCTTTTTTGGCTTCTCCTTTGCATTTTTATAACAAAATAGACCATAAGATTAAAAAAATTGTAAATGGCTCTTCTGTGGGGGTGCGGTGGGGGTGGGAGACAGAAAGCTGAATATTAATTGGGAAAAAAAGCATCCAACATACTCCCACTCAGCTAGGGCAGGATCCATATCCCCAGGGACCTCGGCACCTCGGCCTCCACACATGTTCTAATTTGGAACCAAGCTTGACATGGCTGGGGGCAGCCTGCCTTTCCTTCATGAACTTCGACCACATCTAGATTCGGGAAATGAGGTTTGACTGGTCAGAGAAGGGAGAAAGGAGATTCAGTCGGGTACCCCACAGAGTATGGCAGGGCTCAGAGAGACACTGGACATGCTGAGAACAGTCATCTGGCTGGGGACGGCGTCTCTACCCTGTGCTGATTCCCACGGTCCCATCCGCCTTGAACTGTCACGTTTATGATAAAAAAAGCCAAGTATGTTCCCAATGTACCTGTCTTTTAGAAATGGAAAGACATCAGAGACTCCTTAAAATAATCACCCGTGTAAAGATGGAAGCCTGCAGCCAGAGGCCACCTGATACATGAGTATCAGGAATAAGCCATTCCTGCCCAGGCTGAGAAATGTACCTGGGAGACAGGCTGGGTAGATAGGTAAGAAAACACTGGATTTTAGTAGATAAATGTTCATTACCTCAAGAATATAAATGTCGTTTAAGTTTTTATTTTAAATAGTCCCTTTTCAGTCTGTTCCCAAGTGTTGGAAGCTAAACTTCTGAACACGTTCCTGCCACCCACCCTTCTAGCCCAATTTTTGAGGACTTTTTTTTAAATGGAAAAGTATGACGAAGGCTACCTACTAGAGGCAGGAAGGATGCCATGGGCAGACCGGCCAAAGCTGGCGTGCGAGTGAGCATGTGGAGGAGTCTGGGGAACTGGGCCTCCCCGTGTGAAGAAAGGAGTGAAAATTCATCTCTACAGTGAAAAAGGTCCAACAGATGCAAACCCTCCATTACGACGGTCCCTGGCACTCATCCTTTATATACTGAAGGCAGCTCCCTCTTTTTACGGCCAGTTTTAGCAGGCAAGGAAACAAGGGATATACATATATGTGTATATATATATTTTATAAATGTAAAATATATACATATCTTATATATGTATACACATTCGGGGGATAGAGCAGAAAAGAGGGTCATGTAAACCTAAACGTCATCACCTTACCCCGAACGAGCCCTGGCGTGAACAGAGAAGATAATAAATAACTCCTGGGGGGCTAAGTGACAACACGGGTGCAGCAAGGGGAAGGGCACACGTTTAACCACTAAATACACATCTGGAATTTGTTTGGCAGAGTTCAGGCCAGCCCCTGGCTTCTGCACTTGCCAGACAGGTAAGCTGATGATACTCCAAGGGGAGGAAAAAACAAAACAAAACAAAACAACAATTAAAACAAATTCAAGCAGAGCTCCATACCACAGTTTTCCTTCAAGTCAGCCGGTCGGCAAGCTTTCCGACCACCAGGAACAGAAACTTTGGCTCCAAGGGGACAATTTTTTAAAATAGAAAACAAAAAGTATTTCCACTTACAACAGGAAAATACAGGGAAATTCGTCAAAGAAAGAAAATGATCAAAGTCTACTTCCGGCAAAACTGAGGTAGCACTGCTCTCTGCATTCAATGCTTGAGTGGTTGGTAAGTCCAGACGTTGTGTTCTAGGAAAAAAAATGCTTGCTTGACTGACAGGTGCCGCATGTTGACTGCTAAACTCAACATGAAATGTTCTAGGTCACAGACGGAATGAGCAGGGAGTGGAGGAAAGAGGGGTTTCAGATAAATTAGCTTCAGATGGGTGGTCACCAGGCTCAAACGCTCTTGGCTGGCCGCAGCTATCCAAGAGCCGTCAATCGCCTGGAAATTAATGCAATGTGGTTAACAGTTAACACTGCTATTCAACTCCATGTAAATCTTTTAAAATAATTATCACAACCTAAAGTCAACCATGTAAACAGCACTACACACAGTCCAGACCTGCCCTGAAAAACAATATGCAGACCGAGACCCGGCACTGCATCATTTTGTAATGTTAATTCCACCTAGGGCCCATCCCCCTCCCTCTTCTACTCCCCTCCCCAGCAAAAAAAAAAAAAAAAAAAAAAAAAAAAGTCTAATTTGTGCAAGAAATGGCAGGCTTAGTCTATCCGAAGGCTTCCAAAATAAAAGATACACAACATGTAGCCAGGGTCAAATATTTGGGGTGATAACCTCTCCCCCCCAAAAAAAAGAAAACACCAAAATAACCAAAAGTGAAGAAAGTGCCTAAAACATGATACAGCATTTTGGAGGCCCTTTCAGATACAAGGCAGAGAAAGGTGTAAAGTAGAAAATATCCGGATCTTCAGCAATTTCCAGAACGGTCAATTCCTCTGGAGGCTGCGTCGGGCAGAGGCCCTAAGTCTGCTTCAGGGAACACACGCCCTCGGGCCCTGAGCTGAGCGCACCTCTCCGCGCCCCTTCTCTTTTCCTTCGCTCCATCTCCCACTCCACGAAGGTGTCGAAGAGACTTGGCCAGGCCTCGTCTTCACTGTAGTTGCTGAGGTCAGGGCCGATCACCTGAGTGAAGTTAAGGAACATGTTCCAAGTATCCGGGAGATGCCCTTGATTCCCGAGGGTTCTCCGTGAGGAAGTTTAGCCACTGGTCCAAAAGCGGGAGGGTTGTTCCTGAGTGAAGGCTAGCTTCCACAGGGCAATGGCTATTTCCGATGCAGTGACCGCTGCCCTTCCTCAGAGTCCAGACCAAACTGAAATGTAAACGGTAGAGATCCTTGAACTTGTCCTCCCTGCGTGGCTTCCGTTAAGAGGCTGGGGAAGCGCGGCGCGAATGTCAATGCTGTCTGCACTTATTGCTTTGCAGCCATCGAAAAACTCCCTTCCTGCAAAGGGTGGAGGGGCACAATTAATGATCGCTGGACAGAATCGCTGTGAGGGGATTCGGGCAGGGCTCCGGGGCCGCAGGGCCTGGATTTAGGACTCAGCCCTGAGTCTACACTGTCCACAGGAGAATACGACCTTATTTCAGAGTCTGGTGAGGATTAAAGAAGGCGGTAACAGCAACTGCCTCTCCCAGTACCGCAGGCCGCAGAAGCAGTTCACTCATTTCTTCTTTTTCCCATGGCTTAACCTCAAGTCACCTGCCCATGCCCAGTTTCTCACTCTGGGAACTCTCCTCCCAGGTGGGGAGTCTTGTGACAGAAAGCGAGTAGTTTGGGATCAATTTTGGTGTCTGCTGAGAGTTTTTGGGGTCAAACATCATGGATAAACCTGAGTAATTGCCACTAGAGATCAAAATCATTAAAAAGTAAAACTTGTGCATGTACTTTTAACATGTCCACTAAACTTCTGACTTACAACATGGCCTCTTAGACAACTGCTATGTCCACTAAGAGATAAAGGAGCTGAGACCTACTGAGCAACACACTGGATGGTTCTGGTAGTGGTCTTAGACAAGTCCATTCTTATTTGTTTCGGGGGTCTGAGGGGGCCATCACTCCTAGAAGATGCTCAGGGGTTCCTCCTGGCTCTGCACTCAGGAATTACTCCTGGCGGTGCTCAGGGGATCACATAGGATGTTGCGGATCAAACCTGGGTTGGCCTTGTGCAGGGCAAACTCCCTCCCCATTGTACTATTGCTCCAGCCCCTCCATTTTCCTTTATCCCACATGCTGCAACCACGTGAAAACTGGCACCACCAAAACAGCCTTGAAAGGTATGCCTGGCCAAAGTGAAAGAGGGCACCTGTAAAAATCAGGCAATGGTACAAGCATTCTGAATATGCAAGGACCAAAATACTAAACAAAACATTATAAGTCCAAGGGGTTTCCAGTAGCACTTCCCTGCACTGCATTGCTTGGGAGAAAAAAAATCACAAGCAGAAAGTTTAAGGAGCTTTGATTAACAACTACTAACTTTGTCTGGCATGGAGGCTGGCTGCGGGCAGTGTACAAAGAATGAGAAGGGGCAACTGGCCTCATGTGGCGATGGAGTCCTTCCCTGGGGCTCATTTGCCCTCAGGTGAGTGCCAGGTGTATGACACAGGGAGCGCGGGAGTGAACGAAGACCTGAAGGAGGAACAGGGAAGGCTCCACCTCGGCAGTGGCTCATGGGGAAGAGTTTTCACTCAACTTCCAATGGTGATGGTCAGTGCCTGTGAGTTCACGGGCTGTCTGACACGCACCAAAGCTGACCTACAAACTAGGTAAAGACTGATTCAGGGAGGAGAGACGTGGAGTGCCCCCAGAATCACAGTGCAGCTTATTCAAAACAGGGACTGCTCTTCAGTATGGCTCGGCAGCAGGTCCAGTACATACATGTCTATGCAAATACACAATATATAAAGAAATATAATTTGGGAAGAGTGCAGGAACTTCTGTGAATGAGAACCATAACTTAGCTCAGAAAAACCATGGAAACTTTCGAGAAATTGGTTGAAAGAAGAAAAGATGACTCACTCTGACCCCTAGGAAGCCAACCCAGTTCTATCCCTGCTGGGCACCACTGCCCCGTGATGCTTTCTTCTCTGCTCACCTGGTGACCCGAAGTGCTTGTGACTCACCTGGTGAATTTGCACATGGTAGCAGCCTGGAACTTCCAAGCCAAGAGCAGCAGAATTCTGTGGGGGTCAACACACAGGTCATTGCAAAAGCGCTCCATGCCCTCCTCCAAGATTGCATCCTCCCGCTCGTCCTTGTAGCGCCGGAACAGCTCCTCCAACCTCTGCAAGGGATGACTCCTCGCCATTGGACTTGGGCTCCCGCCCAGCATCGCCTGAGGATGTTGGAAGCTGGCGAGGCCTCAGTGGCCCCCCGGCTTTCTTGGTCCCGTTGACAAGGATATCCCCGCCAGGCTTGCGCAGGCTGGCGGCTGTTCCTCGCGGTGGCCTGCACCCCGCCTGCTGTGTGACTTGCTGGGGTCACGGTCTCCATTCTTACTGCCCAGGGTCAAGAGGAGGGATTCTTGCACTTGGTGACACACTGGCCCATGGTGCCGTGGCCTGGCCCCTAGTGCGCCAGATCAGACGCCCTCGCTGCCTCTGGCCCATGGGTTTCAACATGCCATCAGCCAGAGAGGCCAGCGAACCTGGGAGGAAATCAGAGAACAATCATGGTCAGGAGAGTGACAGCGGTGCCCACTTCCCTCCAGGGCCTGTACTGTGACATGGCTCCATTTCAGCGAGCTGACTATGACCAGGAGCCAGGGGAGAATGCCCACGTTTATCACCTCTGTGGGCCAGCTTTATTCCACCTTGAAAATGCAGGGGAGGAGCTAGGAATCATGCAGAAACGGTTTTTTAATTCCTCAAATGTGTCTGCGGTGCGAGTGGATTTAAGGCTATACCTGTGGCTCCTGGGATGGTAGCCCGGGCCTCCACATGCAAAGCACACACTCGAGTCCGTGCTAGCCCGCCCCCTTCCCAAGGTAACAGGCTACACTGCCCTATGGAGGAGTTTGATTCAATTGAATGCCATCAAAGAAAAGGCAGTTTTCCTAAAATTATTCCAGAGGAAGCTTTTCTTACCAACTTGCCATAATATAAGAAAATTACTTGTAAGCGGGTAAAGAAAGTAGAAACAAAATTTTCATCTTTCAGACTCCAAGCTAAAGAGTATTTGCCAGATGGCTACAGAGATGTAGATACAGCCAAGATCACTAGTTTCACGTGGGCCAAGATGAGGTAAAAGATTTGCAGAGTCAATACTAAGTGTCTCAAAGTGATAGTCCAGTGGGGAGAGCATTTGCCTTGCGTGTGGCTGGCCCAGGTTCGATCCCTAGCACCCATAGGGTCCCCTGAGCCTGCCAGGAGTGATCCCTATGTGCAGAGCCAGGAGTCAGCCCTGCAGACTTCCAGATGCGACACAGAAACAAGACAAAACCAAAAAAGTCCCAAGCAAACAACAACATAAAATTTGTTTCTGATAACTTCAGAAATATCTGTTCAGGTCTAGCCCACAAGAGATGACATTCCCTTTCTCCATTCTTCCTCCACTGGGTCCCTGCGCTGCGTTCTCCCCGCCTCAGGCCCCTGGAAGGCTGCATGCAGAATGCAGGCCGGTTCCCACGGAACTTGACAGTCCTGACAGAGTTGTAGGCTCAGCTTCTCCCTGAAATCGGGTGGAAAGTGCTGAGGGCAAGGGAGAGAGCCCAGGGGTAGAGCGCATGTTTCACATACAGGAATTCAACCCCCAGTGCAGGGAGAAAGAAAACAAAAATGAAACTGTGCTAATTTACCCAAACACAGTCTCTAAAAAGGCAAGATAACTACTAGATTGGGGAACGAACGACCTGTGCTGATACATAAACGCATCACTGTCATTTGTTAATTACCTATATGCATCAAAAGAACTGTTACAAGTTTCTGGGCCTAGAGAAGGTGATTTCTCGAGAAGATTAAAGTATTTCTTGGTTTGGGGTCACACCCAGCAGTGCTTGGGGATCACTCCTGGAGGGGTTAGGGCACCATATGGGGTTTCGGGACCGAACGCTGAGTCAGCTCCCTGCAAGGCTAGGGCTTAACCTCTGTCCAGCGGCCTCCACCCCACCTCCAGCTACCCTGACTTACCTAGTTGGAGGTGCCCACCCTACTTCAACTAGCCCACTAGAAATTTCGTCCACCGCTATAATTTCAGTCAACAAAATGACAATTTAGACCAGGAGGCACAGTAGCAACTAGGGAAAGCAGAGGGAGAGAACACACCAATGTCCGTCCCACACCTCCTCAGCTCCTGGGAGTGTTCGTGGACATAAGGATCCAAATTCAAAGTGTAGGGAAGTCAGGCTGCCAGTGGGACAGAAAGATGCTCTGAAAAGAGGTTGGAGCTGAACACTTTACCCAATGAACACAGCTTCCCCCAAATAGTCTGGGGGGTATCTCTATAAGGAATTCTAAGGGTCTGAGCACACAAGTTTAAAATGAAGAGCAGAATTATTCCTGTCGTTACTGGAGACTCTGATCAGGGGTGTGGCCCATTTTCCACCCTCAAAGAGAATAAACGAGAGACAAGTCTGTACATGCCCTCAAAAGACTTTCAATTTCACTTCAGCTCCCAAACACACTGAAACCTTTAACAGGGTGTGTGGTGTGAAATGCCAGATCCAGGTCTATTTTTCAAGCCCCGTTGTGCTTTAAGAGACTATATCGAGTAAAACATAAACACAGTCTATTAAAACTTTCAATTTTTTTTTTTTTTTGGGGGGCAAAATCTGGCAGTGCTCAGGGCTTACTCCTGTCTCAGTGCTCAGGGAATCACTCCTCAGATCTGCTCGGGACCAGATGTGGTGCTGGGTACTGAAGCCAGGCTGGCCAGGCAAGCACCCCGCCCAATGTATTATCAATCCAGCCCACGAGGGATTAACATTTTAAGAGGCAAGGGGTTAATTCTTCTAAGGCCATCAAGCAAGGAAAAGCAACTGTTCAAGTTGAATTATCTCAAAACAAGCAGGATTCTACCATGTGGAGGGTCTGGTTTCCAGATTTGTGTTTCTAAAGACTAGAGCGCTGAAAGAAACAAAAGGCCCCCACTTACACAAACCCCACATGCTCACAGACGGGCGGTTCCCAGGCACGCTGACTCACCAGAGTTTGCTGCACAGCTCTTGTAGCTGACGAGACTTGGGGCCCTGCAAGAGAAGAGATTTCCTGGCCTGTTCTGACCCACCTCCCTCGGGCTGCTCACCCCACCACTCCGCGGGGCAGATGCTCCTCGGACCAGCTTCCTTCAGTGCTGGCACAAAGCCCTTCAGGTAGGGACCGAACAGATGGACTCCCAAAGAGGCCCTCGCCCCATTTAGCCCGACTGCCCACAGAAGAGCATCTCTGATACTCTGACCCAGCAGAAGCAGCTGAACCCTGAAGGCTTTAAATCTGCCCGATGAGGAGGGGGGGAGATCGATCCACCCGATGACCTAGCAAGAAGTGGCGCAGGGGGCAGATGGTCCCTTCTGCTTTCTTTACAAACCCCAATAGTGGTCTCAAGCGAGAAAATAGTTGTTTGGTTTGACGGTGAGGGCCGCAGCCCCTGATGACCTCGTGAGCACCCTTCTCTTGTGTCTACTTCTCCAGAAAATACAACCCTGCTCCACAGCACTCTCAGGCTCAATCTCGGTGGCCTGTCCTGGGCCCCAGGCTGTGGCACTTCACATGGTTTACAGGTAAATGTCTCCCTGGAGTTGGCTAATAGTTAATAACAGCAACTGCCAACTGCTGAACACTTGACACTTACAGGCACTACGCTAAGCATTTTCTGGACATTAAAAGTCATACATCCTCACCAAAACCCATTTTAAAGACAAGGAAATTTGCTCAAAGTATATCACCCAGATCACATAAATAGAACCTGTTACGTCAGGCTTGAGAAACGGGGTCCTTCTCACTAGACTGCTCGTCTTCTTGGAGGCTAATATATTTGCGCCCCTGCAGAAGCTCACCACGCTCAGGAGTGTGACCACATAGACACTGAAATGGCGCCCAGGTCGCCTCACTCAAACCTGTGCAGATTCCCTAAGCTGGGAAGCTTCAGTCCACCAGTACCATTAGAAACCCCAGTCTGGCAGAAATATACAGCAGGGAGGCCACGTGCCTTGCACGCGACTAACCGGGTTCAATCCTCAAGGCGTGAGCCATGCGTGATCCCTGAGCAGAGAGCCAGGAGTAAGTCCTGCACATCACCAGACATGGCTCTGAAAGCTCAAGCACTGAGGCCACAGAGATAGCCATAGGGCTGGGTACATGCTTCTCATCTCAGAGGTCCAGATTTGAGGCCCCTGTCAAGGCCCAACATTGCATGATCCTCCAAGCACTGCCAGGCACAACCCACAAGCACTGAGCCAGATGTAGCCCCGAACACTGCTGTGTGTGACCCCACCACCACAAAATCCTTAGTCCAACTCTGCCACTGTTATTTGACCCCAACTAAAAACCTGAATTTCTTCAGTCTGTGTAATGTTACTTGTCTAGCTAAACTGTGCTAGTAGGAAAGGCAGAGAAAGGGTAACGCTAGCAACAATGGCCCACCTCAACATCCCCGAAGATCTGCTACAACACTGGGCAGGACAGCCACTGTAATTAACAGCTGAGTAATATCTGGAAGGCTGGCAGGAAGCCCCAGCCTGTCCCATCTGAACAATGGGCCACCGGCTTCACCTTCCGGGCTCAGTCAGGCCTCCTGTCCTTGCCCTGAGTCATGCACTTGGATCTTGTTCAAAAGCAATCTCCGGAGCGACACACGGCAACCGCCCGCTCCAGCGCAGCGCTGCCCAGAAACACTTGAGAGTATTCCACTTCGTCCTGCATAAACCACACTGGGTATTTGCCGTGTCCTCCACAGCCCGTCCCTCACCTGGCACAGACTGGAAGCCAGTTCCAGATAGTGCAGGATTCCCAGCTTGCTGTCACTGCTGTTCCTTTATCATTATTGTTGTTGTTGCTGTTATTATTTTGCTATTTGGGTCACACGCAGTGATGCTCACACCTAGGGTTACTCCTGGCTCTGCACTCAGGAATTATTCAGGGGACCATATGGATGCCAGGGATTGAACACGGGTCAGCTGTGTGCAAGGCAAACACCCTCCCCACTGTGCTATTGCTCTGGCCCTGGTACTCTTAAAGACACCACATTCTAGTCGCTCCTCCCACTGTGAAGCAGACAGCCTCAGTGCAATCTGGACACCCAGTGTCAAATTCTCAGTCCACTCGTTAGAGCATCATTTTTAATGCAGACCACACCTTGTGCATTAGTACTCTACCAGCCACAGATAAATGGAGCTCAGTCAAGTGACTGCCCCCATCTTACAGGGAAAGGAAGAGGCACAGGGAGGCCAGGATGCTGTCTAAGGGAAAACTGAAAGCAGGTAATTAAGAGGAAAGCTCTGGGGGCAGAGAAATCGGGATCTGAATCACGGTGCCGGCACCAACAGTGTGACTGTGAGTGTGCAACTTTATTTTGCTGTTGTTTTTGTTCCATTCTGGGCAGTTTGAGGGGCCACCCCTGGCGGAGCTCAGGGCTAATCCCAGCTCTGAGCTCAGGGGTCCAGGTGGTGACACGGATCAAGCAGAGGTCTGCCCTGCAGCGTAGATGCCTTAACCCTGGCACTACTCTCTTCAGTCCTGTAGCACACAACTGTAAACAGCTGAAGCTCAAGGACTACGTTGGAGTAAATAAGATGATCCAAGGAAATTACTCTGAATTCCGGCTCCTAGGAAGCACACGCCCCTTATTACAGCTGGGGATCCAGTGGAGCCGCCTTTCCCTGCACGTCTGCAGCAGGCAGTTCCACGTGGACCCAGAGAGCTCAGGCTGGCAAGGCTTCAGGGCCCCACCGCAGCCTCTCCTGCTCCCCAGCTTTAGCTAGGAGGCAGGAATCAAGGTGAATGAAGCCAAGGGGCAGGGAGGAATGGGGACAGGGGAACGGCAAGACAGCACAGAGGAAAACCAACTGCAGACACAGTTCGAACTGGGGAGTTTACCTGGGAGACAGGAAACAGCTGGGCTGGACAAGACAGGCCTCTAGCTCTTCTCCCTCAACACGGACCCCACTATTCCCGCCTCTCCACCCTCTGCACCCAGCAACAGCATCCCTGCTCCCACCTCTCCCTCCTCTGCACCCAGCCTCCAGCATCCCTCCTCCCGCATCTCCCTCATCTGTACCCAGCCTCCAGCATCCCTCCTCCCGCCTCTCCCTCCTCTGTGCGAGCCTCCAGCATCCCTCCTCCGCCTCTCCCTCCTCTGTACCCAGCCTCTAGCATCCCTCCTCCTGCCTCTCCTCCTCTGTACCCAGCCTCTAGCATCCCTCCTCCCGCCGCTTCCCTCCTCTGTACCCAGCCTCCAGCATCCCTCCTCCCGCCTCTCCCTCTCATCTGCACCAGCCTCTAGCATCCCTCCTCCGCCTCTCCCTCCTCTGTACTCAGCCTCAAGCATCCCTCCTCCTGCCTCTCCCTCCTCTGTACCCAGCCTCCAGCATCCCTCCTCCCGCCTCTCCCTCCTCTGTACCCAGCCTCCAGCATCCCTCTTCCGCCTCTCCCTCCTCTGTACCCAGCCTCCAGCATCCCTCTTCCCGCCTCTCCCTCCTCTGTACCCAGCCTCCAGCATCCCTCCTCCCGCCTCTCCCTCCTCTGTACCCAGCCTCCAGCATCCCTCCTCCCGCCTCTCCCTCCTCTGTACCCAGCCTCCAGCATCCCTCCTCCCGCCTCTCCCTCCTCTGCACCCAGCCTCTAGCATCCCTCCTCCCGCAGCTCCCTCCTCTGTACCTAGCCTCTAGCATCCCTCCTCCCGCCTCTCCCCTCCTCTGTACCCAGCCTCCAGCATCCCTCCTCCCGCCTCTCCCTCCTCTGTACCCAGCCTCCAGCATCCCTCCTCCCGCCTCTCCCTCCTCTGCACCCAGCCTCTAGCATCCCTCCTCCCGCAGCTCCCTCCTCTGTACCCAGCCTCTAGCATCCCTCCTCCCGCCTCTCCCTCCTCTGTACCCAGCCTCCAGCATCCCTCTTCCCGCCTCTCCCTCTCTCTGTACCCAGCCTCCAGCATCCCTGCTCCCGCCTCTCCCTCCTCTGTACCCAGCCTCTAGCATCCCTCCTCCCGCCTCTCCCTCCTCTGTACCCAGCCTCCAGCATCCCTCCTCCCGCCTCTCCTCTCCTCTGTTCCCAGCCTCCAGCATCCCTCTTCCCGCCTCTCCCTCCTCTGTACCCAGCCTCCAGCATCACTGCTCCCGCCTCTCTCCACCCTCTGCACCCAGCAACAGCATCCCTGCTCCCACCTCTCCCTCCTCTGTACCCAGCCTCCAGCATCCCTCCTCCTGCCTCTCCCTCCTCTGTACCCAGCCTCCAGCATCCCTGCTCCTGCCTCTCCCTCCTCTGCACCCAGCCTCTAGCATCCCTCCTCCCGCCTCTCCCTCCCTCTGCACCCAGCAACAGCATCCCTGCTCCCCACCTCTCCCTCCTCTGTACTTAGCCTCCAGCATCCCTCCTCCCGCCTCTCCCTCCTCTGTACCCAGCCTCCAGCATCCCTCTTCCGCCTCTCCCACCTCTGCACCTAGCCTCCAGCATCCCTCCCCCTCTCCCTCCTCTGTACCCAGCCTCTAGTATCCCTCCTCCCGCCTCTCCCTCCTCTGTACCCAGCCTCCAGCATCCCTCCTCCTGCCTCTCCCTCCTCTGTACCCAGCCTCCAGCATCCCTCCTCCTGCCTCTCCCTCCTCTGCACCCAGCCTCCAGCATCCCTCCCCGCCTCTCCCTCCTCCTCTGTACCCAGCCTCTAGTATCCCTCCTCCCGCCTCTCCCTCCTCTGTACCCAGCCTCCAGCATCCCTCCCTCCTGCCTCTCCCTCCTCTGTACCCAGCCTCCAGCATCCTTCTTCCTGCCTCTCCCACCTCTGCACCCAGCCTCCAGCATCCCTCCTCCTCTACCCATCCTCCAGCATCCCTCCCTCCTGCCTCTCCCACCTCTGCATCCAGCCTTCAGCATCCCTCCCTCCACTCTCCTTCGCTCTGCACTCGGCTCCAGTATCCACTCCTCCTGCCTCTCCCTCGCTCTGCACCCAGCCCTCCAGCATCCCTCCTCCTGCCTCTCCCTCGCTCTGCACCCAGCCTCCAGCATCCCTCCTCCTGCCTCTCCCTTGCTCTGCACCTCAGGCTCCAGTATCCCTCCTCCTGCCTCTCCCTCCTCTGCACCCAGCCTCCAGCATCCCTCCCCGCCTCTCCCTCCTCTGTACCCAGCCTCTAGTATCCCTCCTCCCGCCTCTCCCTCCTCTGTACCCAGCCTCCAGCATCCCTCCTCCTGCCTCTCCCTCCTCTGTACCAGCCTCCAGCATCCCTCTTTCCTGACTCTCCCACCTCTGCACCCAGCCTCCAGCATCCCTACCCCCTCTGCACCATCCTCCAGCATCCCTCCTCCCGCCTCTCCCACCTCTGCATCCAGCCTCCAGCATCCCTCCTCCCACACTCCCTCGCTCTGCACTCAGGCTCCAGTATCCCTCCTCCTGCCTCTCCCTCGCTCTGCACCCAGCCTCCAGCATCCCTCCTCCTGCCTCTCCTCGCTCTGCACCCAGCCTCCAGCATCCCTCCTCCTGCCTCTCCCTTGCGCTGCACTCAGGCTCCAGTATCCCTCCTCCTGCCTCTCCCTCGCTCTGTACCCAGCCTCCAGCATCCCTCCTCCTGCCTCTCCCTTGCTCTGCACTCAGGCTCCAGTATCCCTCCTCCTGCCTCTCCTCGCTCTGTACCCAGGCTCCAGCATCCTTCCTCCTGGTGCCAGCTTGGCTATTTCTGAGGCTGGTCTTGGCTGTTGGCCTAGAGCAAAGCGCTGCAAAGCCAAAGGCAATCCCAGGCATGATGGTCCCTGTGAATGTGGTGGCTCCAAGGAAGGATCAGGGAAGTGACTCCTCTTAGGCAATCAAGGAAGTCTCTGTTTCAGGGCTTAGAATCTATTTCAAGACAGAAAATAGAACCTCTCATGAAACAGAATGACCACGAGGTTAAACCACAGGAAAAGGTGAGGTGACTGTAAGCTAGTATGATGGAAAGAAAGGTGGGGAACAGATGAATAGGAACGAATGTTTGGAGACTATGAGGCTAAAGGCTTCTGGTGCTTCAAACCCTTCAGATTTCACAACTTCAGGAAAACAGCTCGTTGGGGCTTGGTGGTGACGCTGGGGAGGTGCCTGGATGAGCAGTGTTCTCTAAGCCGTCAGAGTCTACAGAAAATACAGCACGCCCCAAAGCAGGGAGAAACCAGGGGCTACCCCAAGCTGAACAGGGCGTCCACAGCCCCTTTGCTGCAGCCCCGACTCATCTTCAAACGCTCTCTCCAAGGTCAGCAGTAGGCGAGAGCTGGAGAAGGGGGCGAGGTGGTTCCCTACTCCCCTGGCTGGCATGAGAATCTGCTTCAGATAATGTCCTGCACTGGCCGCTCACGGAGAACGTGCCCCCCAGCAACAACCTTGTGAAATGAGAAGCTGAAATACAGAACCAGATGCTGGCACCAAACCCCAGTGTCAACACGGCACGTGAGACACACCTATCCTGCGTCTGGAGAAGTCACACATCGCCTGTTCCTGTTCTCTTCCCGTCAAGAGCATCCACTATGCCATTCACTAACCAGAAGCCTCCGAGGCATGGTCTCTCTGTTAACAGTGAGAAGTCTACTGTTCCAACTCTCGTGGGCACTGCAGGGCTAGCTGGCGCATGTTTTCATTTACTATGTTAAGCCAGACACCCAAAACAGTGACATGGGCACACAGATTCCTCAGACAGTCTTTCTCCAGCTGCCAGGGGCTGAGGCAACCACGCTGGTTGTAGCCACCCCTGAGGAAACTCTAAGCAAGAGAGAATCGGGCCCTTGAGCCTACCTGGCACCAAACAGACAGCAGAGAGACTACTGCAGACAGCAAGAGGGACTGGCTGGGGGCCACTTGGAAAGCACTTTCTAGAAAGTAAAGCGACAAAAATGACAGAGGAATGCTAAGAGAGTCCTGAAAACGTAGACACTCAATGTCACTGGATCTTGGGACTTATAAGATCACCTTTGGAGATTAGGGTTTACCCAGAGCTTCTTGGGAAGAAAAGCAATTCCCTCTGCCAAAGCAAACCAGACCCGTCTGCTGCTATTTTCATGGTTTTAAAAGACTTTTTGTCCTAAAATGTACTGCGCCAGCAAGTTTCGACAGCGGTTCCAGTTAGAGAGTAGGCTTGGCACACACAACTTCTACATTAACCAATCTCAAAAGTGTGTAAGAAAAGGGTGAAGGAAGAGAGGGAGGGGAGGAAAGAAAAAAATTATAAAAAAAAATAAAACCAAATGGTTTTATTTCTGCAAAACAGCCTTAGGTCACATGACTTTAAGAAAACCCAGCCAGCTTTGCACAAAGTAATTTTTCTTTTCTTTTTTAAAGTGTTCTTACTGTTCCTTACCATGCAGAATTTAAATACATCGAATGTTAAGACCTCAGTACAAGCATGAAGTCTGAAGCCACCGTGGACTGGTTAGAACAAACACTACTAGCCAAAAACAACCAAGCCAACCCACACACATGCAGAGCTTCCAAATACCAGATAATAAAACCTTTTTTTGGTATCTGGGCTCTAGAGCTTAATAGAACCAAAAAAGGGTCTGACAGTTTCCCACACTTGGACTATTTTTTCTTCTGCCACTGTTGACGTGGACAGATCTGACACCCCACTTTAAAGCGGGTATCCCCCAAGGAGCTCCCCGATTTCTAGACTGATCATTCTTTGTTTCTGCACCAGCTTTTCAGTTACTTTGGACTGTTCCAGAAGCCTGCGAATACTTTGCCGCTGGACTCATGCTCAGAGACTATTTTCTTCCCTAAGATAAGATCTCAGTAGTTCTCACTAAAAGGAAGCCACTGAATGGGCACTAACCCATGGACACCTGAGTGTGTCGCGTGGATATCTGTCACACCGAGGGTTACCTGACAACGGGTGACCATCCTCCTACACTCTGTTACCACGGCCACTATTCACTCAGTTCATTTCTGGAGGCATTCAGGCGTCAACAACTGTCTGAAAAACCTTTCAGGTATCTAAGTGAAAGAAAGTGAAGCACAAAGGAAATTACAAAATGAGTCGAAAGATGAGGAAGGAACCCAAATAAAGATGACAGATGACTGCGTACAAATGTTTTCAAGGCACGCCTGAATTACCACAGATGTACACAAATGCGGTTCCTACAGCCACATTTCCTCCGTCAGTCTCAGGTTTATCACATGGTCACTCATCAATCTTTTAAATGTTTGCTAATTCTGACAAAAAAAAAGTTTTAAATCCATTAAGGCTAATTGTTTTTCCTAGAGGCCCATGAATAGAACCCAAATGTTAATGCACAGCAGACAGGAAGAGGAAATTGGCTCAGAAGAAGACGTGTACAGTGAGGCTAATAGTAAGGTTTTCTTCCCTGCTGCCACACTGAAGTGTTAGTTATTCTACAAGGCTTAGAAAGTAGGGAAACATAAAAGAAAAGTCCCCTGATATACACACCACCTGCAATTACTATTTTGTAGCACCTTTCTTTCTGCCTTTGCATGAGCGGGGTGGATGGCACAAATACCTCACAGGGAACTTGTACAGAGAACGGGTCACATTGTCCATCTACTTTGCCACCCTCTCCATTAGGCACTTTTCCACATTAATTTTCTCTCATAAAATCCTGTTAAAAGCAGCAGTTCAACGGTAGTACTGGCACCACTACTAATGCACCAATTATTTCATGTAACCCAGAGCCTATTTATAGACTACTATTGAATCTGTCAAAAACGTGGAGCTGCACTGCAGAGGAAATGCAAAAAAGGTTAAGACTCTGTAAAATATATTTAATAGTCAGACAAGTTCTCCACTGAAGGTGGGGGAACCATGTCAATTTAATTTCGCTACTGAGCATTTATCCAATACTTCACTACTGTAAATATCAGGATAAACGCCAGAGAGATATCATGTGGACAGGGGGCTGTCTTGCATAAGGCGGATCCAGCTGCCCTCCCTGGTACCCAAGTGCAATCCCTTGTACCCCCAGCACTACCAGGAGCGATCCCTGAGCACAGAGCCAGAAACAAACCCTGGATACTGCCAGGTATAGTCCAAAAGACAAACATAAACACCAGAATAATAAATGAAACAGTAACACTTATAGCATGTTCATCATTCTTTCCTGAGCATAAATTCCTAGAGAGGACAAATGGGCCAGAGGTTATGCCAAATAGATGTGTTTATAATTAAAAGGAATTTCAAAACATGTATTGTCAACGTACACTGTAGCAATACATTGCGTATAGTTGTTCCCCAATTTCATCTTGTAATATTTGACAACTAAGTATCTTTAAAAAACACCCTTCCTCAAAAAGCAAAAAAAAAAAAAAAAGTTGGGGCCGGGCGATAGCCCAGCGGGTAGGGGCGTTTGCCTTACCTTGTGCCGGCCTGTGCGCCCTGGGTTCGATCCCGGCATCCCATATGGTCCCCCGAGCACCGCCAGGAGTAATTCCTGAGTGCAGAGCCAGGAGTAACCCCTGAGCATGGCCGGGTGTGACCAAAAAGCAAAAAAAAAAAACACCCTTCCAGACTGAGGCGATAGTCCAGTGGGTAGGGCGTTTCCCTTGCATGCAGCCAGCCTGTGCCGGCCCAGGTTCGATCCCGGATCCCATATGGTCCCCTGAGCACTGCAGGAGTAATTCCTGGGTGCAGAGCCAGGAGTAACCCCTGAGCGTCGCCGGGTGTGACCCAAAAAGCAAACAAACAAACAAACTAATAAGGAAGAAGTCAAGCTATCATTATTTGCAGATGACATGATATTATACCTAGAGAACCCTAAACTCTCTACCAAAAAACTCCTAGAAACAATAGACACATATAGTAGAGTGGCAGGATACAAAATCAACACGCAAAAGTCGGTGGCTTTCCTATATACAAATAACGAAAGAGAAGAAAGGGATATTAAGGAAACAATTCCATTCACAATTTGTGCCACAGAAAATCAAATACCTAGGAATCAACTTACCCAAGTGTGTAAAGGACCTGTACAAAAGAAAACTACAAGACACTGCTCCAAGAGATAAAAGAGGACACAAGGAAATGGAAACACATTCCCTGCTCATGGATGGGGAGAATCAACATTGTCAAAATGGTAATACTCCCTAGAGCTCTATACAGATTCAATGCAGTCCCTATGAGGATACCCATGACATTCTTCAAAGAAATTGACCAAACAATCCTGAAATTTGTATGGAACGATAAACCCCCCAAGGATAGCTAAAGCAATCCTCGGGAAAAAGAAGATGGAAGGCATCACCTTACCCAACTTCAAACTGTACTACAAGGCAGTAGTAATTAAAACAGCATGGTATTGGAATAAAGAAACAGACCCGTGGACCTATGGAATAGAATTGAGTATCCTGACACCCAACCTCAAACACATGATCATTTAATCTTTGATAAAGGTGCAACGAGTCTAAAATGGAGTAAGGGAAAGCCTCTTCAATAAGTGGTGTTGGGAAAACTGGGCAGCGACATGTAAAAGAATGAATTTGGACCTGTGTCTAACACCATGCACAAAAAATCAGATCAAAGTGGATTAAAGATCTCAATATCAGACTTGAATCCATAAAGTACATTGAAGAAAATATAGGAAAAACCCTCCATGACATTAGCTAAAGGCATCTTCAAAGATGAAACATCTCTAACAAAGCAACTAGAAGAAAAGATAAATATATGGGACTACATGAAACTAAAAAGCTTCTGCACCTCAAAAGAAACAGTGACTAAGATACAAAAGCAGTCCACAGAATGGGAAAGAATATTCACCCAATACTCATCTGATAAGGGGTTAATATCCAGGATATATCAGGCACTGGTAGAACTTTACAAGAAGAAAACAAACAACCCCATCAAAAAATGGGGAGAAGAAATGAACAGAAACTTCAGCAAGGAAGAAATTCGAATGGCCAAAAAACATATGAAAAAATGCTCATCATCACTAATCATCAGAGAGATGCAAATCAAAACAACAATGAGATACCATTTTACACCACAGAGACTGGCACATATTCAAAAGAACAAGAACAACAAGTGCTGGCATGGGTGTGGGGAAAAGGGGACACTCATCCATTGTTGGGGTGGGAATGCCGGCTGGTACAGCCTTTCTGGAAAACAATATGGACATTCCTCCAAAGACTAGAAATTGAACTCCCATTTGACCCAGCCATACCACTCCTGGGAATCTACTCTGGGAAACCAAAAATACGCAGCGGAAACACCATCCCTACTTTTATGTTCATAGCAGCATTATTCACAATAGCCGGAATCTGGAAGCAACCCGAGTGCCCGAAAATAGATGACTAGATAAAAAAGCTTTGGTACATCTACACAATGGAATACTATGCAGCTGTTAGGAAAAATGAAGTTATAAAATTTGCCTACAAATGGATGGACATGGAGAAGATTATGTTGAGCGAAATTAGCCAGAAGGAGAGAGACAGTTACAGAATGACTGCATTTATCTGCATAACATAAATATATAGGTACATATTATGATACCAATATCCAAGGTCAAGTGAAACATACATCAGGAGGTCCTGTCAAAGGTGGAAATTATCACAAACGTGGGAGTCAGAGGCTAGGTAAGACAGAAAATGGAACAGTGTGCTAACAATTGTGACCGGTACTAATGCCAATCTAGAACTGAGCATTAAATAGAGACAAAAGGGATACACATGACAACCCTTTAATGTATGTTCTGTAATCCATAGTCTGGAGAGGAAGGAAAGAGAAAGATAGAGAAATGGAAAGAAATAAAGAACCTGCCATGGAGGAGGGCTAGGGGAGGGGGAGGGAACCGGGACGTTGGTGGTGGGAGATGGGCACTGGTGGCGAGATGGGTGCTGCTACACTGTATGACCAAAACCCAAATATGAACTTTTTAATTGTATATCTTTGTAATTGTAAAAATAAAAAAATTAAAAAAAACAAACTAATAAATAAATAAATAAGAATGA